>JARJLF010000643.1:0-154863 GCA_029378395.1 Mycena leptocephala | reverse complement strand
TTGTCTGGCCATTCCCAACGAGAAGCTCCTGGAATTTTTCATGTACTGTGTGAAGAACCGGAATATGCCTCAGTTCTGGTTAATCTCGCTTCTCATCGGAATTCTGAAGAAGGATAAAGATGCTGCAGACCCATCAAGCTATCGTCTCATCGCACTTGAATGTTGCATGCTCAAAATGCTCACCTTGATCATCGATCGACGAATTCGCGAGGCTGCAGAAGATCTTGGTGCAATCCCAGTGACTCAGAACGGGTTTCAGGCGCACTTGAGAACAAATGATAATGTCTTCGTTCTAATCTGCCTTATCGACAAAGCATATGACTTGAACAAGCCTCTTTACGTCGCGTATCTGGATCTCAAAAACGCTTTTCCGGGAACAGACCGATCCACACTTTGGGTGAAATTGGCAGCGATGGGAATTTCGGGACCGATGATTGAATGGTTGAAGATATTGTATGATCGCATCCGCTACCTCGTTCGCCTCGACGGCCGCTTTGCGCCCGCATTCAGGTCACTCCTCGGAATTTTGACGGGGGATCCGGGTTCACCACATCTCTGGAATCTGTTTATGTCAGATTTTATTCTGGCATGGCATCCTGAAGACATTGAATTGAATGGAGTTCCCATCACCAATGTCGAACATGCAGACGATATCCTGACGGCTTCGGGGAGTCCCTCTGGTTTGCAGAGCCACCTGAATGGCGCACAATACTGGTGCAACAATAATGGCTGCGAGACATCAATTCCCAAGTGTTTGTCTCAAGTGTATGGACCACAACCCAAGATCGCGCCAAGGTTGCATCTGCGAGGTCATGAAATTGCCATGGTGAAACAAGCATGCTACCTTGGAGTGTGGTTCGAAATGGGAACAAAATTCATGTGGAGGGAGCAATACAAAGTCAAGTCAAAGAAGGCTCGCACTATTGCGAATGTCATTCTGGGATTGGACCGTTTTGTGGGTACACTCCCGGCCTGGGACGCCCGAACTCTTTACATGGCTCGTGTAGATCCTGATCTCACAGCCGGTTGCGATGTCTGCCTCGATGTCGATGTGAAGGGTCTCGCAATGCTTGAGAAAGTCCAATGCACATTCTTGGTTCTCGCTCCATGAAGGCTGTTTTGTTCTCAGAAACCGGGATTTGGCCAATCAGGTACAGACGGATTTACTTGGCTTTGAAGAATCTGTGTTATCGTTTGGAACTAGACCACCAAAGGCCTGCCTGGAACGCATTACAAGACTCGCTAGCGCTGGCTCGGGCCCAAAAGATCTCATGGTTCAATGATCTTCGAATTGTGCTGTCTCGCCTTCACATTCCCGTGCCGTTCGACGTCTCATTGGAGGTCACTGTCGGCTATGTTGAATCGGTGATGAAAAATGTCAAGTTGTCCATGGAAGCTTGAATTGATAGCGAAATCGAGTCTTCCTCCCTTGTACGGATCTTCTCGTTGGTCGACTGGAATTTGACAACGATACCCAAAAATTGGTGAAGAAAAGTTTGGACTTCCGCCATTATCTTCGGGTTAAGACTACAGATCATCGACGTGCACTCACGCGGATGATCCTCTCAGGTCACTCTTTGGCCATTGAGCGTCGTCGCTGGAAGGAAAGGAGAAAGCCGGTTGTTCCGCGTAATTGGCGCTTGTGCAGATTCTGCTATGCCTATATTGAGGATCCAGCCCATGCGATGTTTGCTTGCCAGCATCCAGAGTTATTGCCAATCCGTGAACTGTTCCTGACGAAGCTATACGAGACGCTACCAGAGTTGTCTGGTACCTTGGAGGCTGACAATGTCCTCAAATTCTTCCGTGATCTCCTGCCACGGAGAGAGATCACACCTCTGCTTGCAAAACTGGCCTACGATGTGCAAAGAATTTTTGATGCTACGGATATGCTGCGTGTTTATGAACCAAGGACCACTGTATAATCTCTCTCACCCCACTTATATTCTATTTTATTTTTTCAACAGTGTTTTTTCTACATGCATCGTGCAAAGGGACGACATGCGACAGCGTTTGTGTACTGGTGGACACCGGGGATTTTTACCTGGGGGGAGAGAACTCCTCCCGTACACTTGCACACTCTGCATGTGGTCAGGTCCCACGAGGTTCTAACCGGAAGCCCAGCCATTCAAACGGCCGGCCAGTCCACACTCTGCCAGTGCCTTGCGTGATCTAACCCCTGGAATCGGTGTGTGTTCTGTTGGTACCTTGAGGATCTCTGTAGGATAGCCACCCTTACAGTACCACATGTATACCTTCAGTAAACTCATCGTTCATATTGTGGACCTGATGAGTATAATATATCCCCCCCCCCCCGAGACTGCAAGGTAATACTGCCTTAAGGGGAGTTATCTCATGGTGTACGATTGCTGTGCAAGTCGTCTTCAGCATCTAATTCATTTGATTTGAGAATGTGGGTCAAGGCGAATCAGCATCATGTGAAGAATTTATGACCAGATGACGGCGTCAACACGAAAGAAAAGAGACAATCAAAATACTGTATGGATATACAGTGAACGAGAGTTGGAAATATGAACTGGAAAGCATAGATAGTTTTTCTAGATCTAGTCCGCACGCCCTGGGGCTTTACGAGGCTGACTGCTGTGGATCAGATTGACAAACTGATTGGCGCTTTCTAGGCTGCTTCATCACCACTCGGCACAGCACAACAACCCCCATGTTAACTCGGCGTCCGCAGCGCTCTCATGGCTGGAGCCTGAACCTCTATGTGTTAGCAAGAACTGAAATGGGTTCATCGGTCACTTACCGTTTATTTTGTGTGGACATCGCACACGATGCGGGTCTTTCTCCTCAGAATCCATGTCCGAGTTGTCCGTGTCAGAAAGAATCTCAAACACCTCATGCTTGCTCTCAATTTGAGTTTTGACTCCAGAAATACAGATTGAGCCCTAAATGCGCATCATTTCGAGCTTGACGCTTGTTGAAGAAGGTTCGGAGAACTTGATTTTGCGTGGGGTTCTTTCCAGAGTTCGAGAAATTTACGAAGGTGTACCGTGTCGATCCAGTGGTTATGGTTATTGATAGAACTATGGGCGCTTGACGCGATATACTTGAGTGGTAAATCTAGAAGGTGTTTGGCGCGTCGAAGACACAGGCCAAGGCCGTCAACATGATCTGAGAAAACGAATAACAAGGTTCGAAAGGCCAGTTTAGTTCCACCAATGGGGAGTCGAGGGTCACGCAGTATTTGGTGGTTTCAATAAGTCCAATCTGGATTGGGAACGGCAACGCTCTGAGCGGTTTCGTATATTTTTCGCTGATGATGCTGTTCGAACAGACTGTATATTGAGGGTCTGCTGTGTTTGACCAAGAGAGCGATGCAAGTTTGGGAGGCTTCCCAAACGACCGGATTCGGACCCTAGAGCTCAACACAGAAGGGACGCTGAGGTTGACCAACTTTTGGTGAGTGGGGTTGTTCAAATCTGACGAAAGGTCGAAATTGGAGTTGCTGATAGGTAGCATGGCCAAAACACAACACCCATTGGGAGGTTGTCATTCAAGCGGGAAGAGGCCTGTCCCGTCAGCATTCCAGAACTCAGACGAATTGTTGTCGGGTCAAGGCAAATACTCTATTGGAAAGGAAGTCTGAGTTTGCTTCGGCTCACCAGATATCAGTGAGTCTCCTTACCCTGGCTTCTGTTCCAACCGTGGGGGAAAACCGATAGATGCGAATTTTTGCGTGTGAACAAGAACAGCGGCACTTCAAGAGTTGAACAGTGAGAACAACGCGATAACTTGCACTTGGACGGGCCGCGGCAACGAGGAATATATAAATGCAAGTAATGGAGAAAGGTTAGTGTTGCATTCTGTGGCTTAGATTCAACACGAATAGTGATCAACCTTCAACTTCCAGCCCTCCGAAGGCCTTGATAGACTGTGTCTCGGGCATCTCGGCGATCGGGTCGTCGATCCCGTTATGAGCGTGTTACGTCAAATCTTTCTCGACAAATTGAACATTTAACTCCCTGGTTTCGCTCAACAATTGTGGCGAGCCCTACGAAACACGAGCCCACTACCTACTCCAATGCCCCATCCTCGAGCCCCTCCGCCAACCCCTTCATGATGCCGCGAGGCGTGCTGGTCACTTTGGGTCTCTCCACATCTCCACCATCCTGTCGGAGCAGAAAGTCCTCAAAGCCTTGGGTTCCTTTATCGACGCCTCCCAACGGTTTGACCACCAATAGCTCCGCTAAGTGCCACAGTCTCGTTTTGGATACATTTTATTTTTCTCTTTATCTTTCTCTCTCTAATCTACTATACAAATACCAACATAATCTCTCTCTCTCTCTTTGCATACCACTCATCATCATACCCATGAACCGGCATACCCCATAGACAACATTTCGGAAAATCCATCCTCTCTCCAGTCATAAATCCGCTCCATCCCATATTTTACCACTACGCATCAAGACTCGTCAGTTCTCTCCTTATCTCTTAAATATTAAAACCTTACTCATATAACCACCATCACGAATACCTCTAGAACCACCCGTATGTACAACTAACATAGTCGCTAGACTCCATGTAGTTACGAACTTGAAAATCAAAATCAAAACTCAACAATTCCCCGATGCATTGCAACTCCTCCGTGGACTCCTTCCGAAATGAGAAATTACACCGCTGCTTGCAAAATTGGCGTATGATGTTCTCAAAATATTCGACTCCGTACCAATGCTCCTGGTTTCTGAGCCAGGCCCGGCAATTTAAACACCTCAAATCCGGCTCCACCTTACGGTGTTTCGGACGACTTGATTTATTGTTGGCTGGCTGTGGACCTTCCTCGGAAGTTGAACACGTCGACTTGTGGTTTGTGCATGCCTTCTGCAATGGGAAGACATGCGACAGCCTCTTGTGTACTGGTGGACGCCGGGGATTTTTCCCTGGGAGGAGTGAACTGCTCCCATACACCAGTTCTTCAACTGGTAGCCAGGTCCTACAGGGTTTTAACTAGTGGTCCTGCCTACTCCAGGCCCCCCAGTCCACAGTTGCCTGGTGTGTTGTGTGCTGCGTTGGCATCTTGTGGTATTTAATGTATGGCTAACCACCCGTACACTACTACATCTTTGTTTTCCCCCACGTTCTCAGGTTGTCCCAGTAAATCTCAATCCACTGCCACGTTCTGTTTCAGTCACGCAAGCGCTGCTCATGACCTTAAAATGTGCTCTTGCTCCATAGCAGGCGGGAACGCGACTGACGATGGTGTGCAGATGATGTTTAAGGAGGAGGATCCCACGCCTCTCTTCCACCAACCCAGCACATGATCAATACACCGAAGTGCCGAGAATTTATTGGAATTCGGTAGATGTGACGAACTTTCTCTATCTGACGAAGTTTCATAGTTTACGATCAAACTCACGAGCTTTCACATATCTAAGCGAAGTAACAAAGTGACGAAGGTGGGTACGACTCCAAACATAGTGCTGGCCGTTTTTGTCCACTCACCTTGACGATCTATATAATTACGAGAAGTTAAAGATGTGAAATGGTAGCCAATGAGGCGAGGGAAACAAAGCAGTTCAGGGGCAACATCAGGATCATCTAAGGATTGGTACGGGTCAACCCCTGGTCAGAAATCGCTGACCCGGACCCCAACCCCGCTCTCACCCAGACCCTGAAGTCGGGTCAGGGTCGGGGTCAAACCCGGGGGTCAGCGGGTCACCCGCGGGATTTGCGGCAATAAGGTCGTGGATAAACCCCGAGACGTATTACAATTGTAGACCATGATACAGCTCATTGCAACATGTACTCATTCTCGTAATCGTCCTCAAACTCAGGCTCCTGCGGATCTTCACCGTTCTCTCCCTTCTGAAGGTCCTCCAAAATGGTCTCAGCCTCCTTGCTTTCCCGTCTCACCTGAGATCAGAATCGCGTCTGAAATGTCCGGAATCCAACCAATATCCGTCATGGTATGGTGGGGACTTCGGATATGAATATTACACCTTTGAGTACTGGAGGAGGGTTGGCAGGACTGGGAAAGAAGTTCGAGGTAGTCTTCCCTTCATGAGTTAGCTGGGAGACAAGCTCTGAGTCCTTGCACATCGATTGCCGTATCCGCCTGGCCACATTCTGTGTCGAAGAGGTACACAAGACCTTCCAACGCAGTTCATTCGCGTAATTCAAGATCTTCCGACTCTGAAACTAATTAAATAGTTCAGACATGAAGATACATGTACTTGGAATACAACGAATATTCATGTGCAAATAATTTCGCCTGCCCACTGAGATCGAGGGGTAATCAAACCATCGCTGCACAATGAGCTCGTTTCGTCTTTGGTACCGAGTTGCCGCAACCTGAACTCTACAAACCGAATGGGTGAGTCGGACTTGTTGTTTGGAAGAGATGAATTAAAATCAAAGCAAAAAGTCATGCATGCGATGAGTATAGATGGAAGGGAGGAAGGGAACGGATGTGGCCATGGAACCGAACGGAGAGACGGAAAGAGGAGCGAGAAAATGCCCAAAAAAAGTTGGAAGGACGCAGCAAGGACAAGGATGAGTTGTACAAGATAGAAAATGGGATGTTGGGGTGTGGATCGGGCACGCAATATAATGCTTCCGAAACCAAGAAAGCACAACGCTGGAGCCAGACAACGGTAAAATCAGAAAATGACTCACGCAGTATACCTGTCCGCAATCACATTATATCATAACTGCGTCGTGGTCATAAAACCTTTCATTGTAGGCTCATTTAGGCCCAGTCGTTTTGGCCAGTTTCGGGTCTCCTTTCGTGTCAATCGATTGTGATATGATCAATCTACAAATGGGAACTAACTTTGGTTGGCTGGCGTTGGCATAGGATCATCGCGGATTAATCCGCGTGGCATGCAAACCTTGGCCCGATCAGCCTCTATTTCAACAGCTCCACTGATAACGATGCCCTCGAAAACCCTCGGCACAAATTTCAATAGCAGACATCACCCCTGGTTCTGGGAGAATCTGATTTGGTCGATGAATTGCACGACATTGAATGTCACTGCCCAATGAACAAACGACGATCGTTCTAGACGCTGTGACTGGTGCTCGACGGTTGCCCTGGCAACGCAATTTACGGAACTGCCGTTGAAAAGTTACGCCGACGAGAGCTCAGAAAAAAGAGAGCAGGGCGCACGAAGTCCGTAGGTAAGTAGCACAGAGGAGGGAGCATGATCTGATAGGATCTATGGCTTCTTCACTTTAGGAATATACTCCTCGTGAATGAAGGTCACCAGGTTCGCGAATCCAGACCCAGCACAGGGGCCACGGCATACTGCGGCCTTCGCATGTGTAGGCGCAAGGAATGCTAAATCCGACAGGCTGGCACCGGGCGCATCCTTCAGGAGAGCACTCGCCCGGTCGACGTAGTCGAAAATCCAAGCTCTGGGAGTGCGCCGAGTAGGTAATCCGGGAACGTCGTACTCCAACGTGTACGCCGCACAAGTTGTGCATGAGATCCAGACCCAGGAGGACTTCGACCAGGGCAAGAGGCTCCCCACCCCACTGGCTGCCTCACCGCACTTGTTGTGATACAGAAGGAGTGCCTGATAATGATGGGCAGGTATATGCATGAGATGCTGAGTGGGGTTGGATTGAATAAGTGAGGGAATACTGAGGTTCAGGCCCTTTTTAGCGGCCGCTTGCGCCAATTGTACCCATCTGTAGCGGCACGCAATTGCATAGACGGCGAGCGGGTTGGAGTCGATGTACTGGTGCAGATGGCCTCAGAGAATGGGAATTACGAACTCGATGTCGTACTTTGAAACGACCAGTTCAATGATCTCGATCAATTGGTCGAGCCCGTTAAAGTCAATTATCAATTCCGCGCCGGGATACCAGACCCTCAGCACCCTATCGAGAAGCCCGCTGGGCTCCGCAACTGGTATTACGGGAACATCCGGTTCTGATGCCGGTTGGGGGATGGAGAACATGTCCTTGAAAAAGGGTGAGGCGATGGACAGAAACCGGCGATAGACACGGAAATCCACGCCATCGGACGCGCGTAGGATGGTGTCAGCATGAACATCGTCGAAGGGGGGTCGTGGTACAACAGTGGTAGTTGCAGTCATGGAAAAGGGCTAGGACAGGGCGATTTTGGCGATGTTCGGTCCGGCGATGTGGCAAGAAGAAACTTGGCGCGTTACATTTGTGTCACACCAGATGTGACGATTACGATGGTCGAAGTAGTCCATTCTCAATCCACTTGGCGAAGATCCTATAGTGGGTGTAAACCTCACTGGTAGTCTTTTAAACGAGCCGGAAGAATGAACTTTCGCTTGGTGGTCTCTTACGAGTGTCACCGTCTAGGGACAGAATATCTGGCTCCTCCAACATACATGTAGGTTAGGTGGAGTTCATTCATACCTCGATGCGCTACGGATCCGATCCATGGCATTTGCAGAAAATTGTGAATTGGGCCCTCAGTGGACGGCGTGATTTTAACTCCACACAGCCTTGAGGTGCTTCTCCTAAAGTTGGAGAAACCGTACATTTGAGGTCTGAGCACCATATTGTTGTAGCACCTGTCTATGAGAGACTAGAGAAACCGAGTTCTCGACATTTTAAAATCCCAGCACCGCCCACGATTGCCCAAGAGCATCAGATGATCGCACGATTGTCGCGACTCTCTCCACTATTGTACAAAGTTCAGATTGGGTTCAGAAATAACAGTTGGCGGCATACTAGTGAAGTGTGGAGCCGAGTCGGCAGAGAGAGCAAAGAAGACACGATATTGATAGATGTGAGTTCGGTACTAGGCCATTGATCCGCAAATAAAATATTCAGATCGGGAAAATATATGCAAGCCTTCTCTGGAAATGTATCGAGTCACCGATCCAGCGTGTCTACGAAATTGTGGGCGGATATATGTAAAGCCGAATGAACGTAAATCAGAACATTGATATATCAATTATTCCGTCTGAACGTTTCCAACGAGAACAATCAAGAGCTGGTGATGTGCAACACTAAGATATCCCCAAGGTATATGAAAATACAGCCGACCACTTATACCCGACGTGGTTCACTCGTCGTTGGTGCAACTCAACTCATTCGCAATTACTTTATCCACCAACCTCAGTGAATCCAGATTCCTTTTATTCATCTCGAATTCGGGAGGTTCCTTGAGGGGATTCTAGGCGCACCTTGTAACACGTCATTCCGACCATCAGTGAGTGATAATCCCTTTCCGAACCTGCTGCACTTCCTTCGCGCTTGGCTCATCGGATGTTCCTCAGTAATGGGATGACAAAAATCAAGTTCATATAATATCTAAGCTTGTAGGCAGGTAGGTAGGATTACACGAGAGTTATCATACAACACTACTAACATAAATCAAGGTTCATGCAGTTTCAAACCTAGGTTGAAGTTGGCATCTCGTTCAACATCCTATTTAAAACTTCCGCCTCTTTTAATCTCCCCAACTTGGTGTATGTCACTGCCAGAATCCGCTTCGCCTCGACAGTATGTAGATGATTCTCGCCTAGAAAAGCTGTCCATTTTTCGATGGCCACAACCAAAAGCTCATACGCATCCTGCCATCTCCCCAGCTCGTTGAATGTGGATGCTAGTGCTGACATGGTACGGAGCGTCGATGGATGATCATGGCCGAGAATGTCCCTCTGTTTCTCGATCACCGCAAGCTGAATTTTCTCTGCTTCTTGCAGTCTTCCCAATTTAAGGTATGTCTCTGCCAAATTCCTCATACCACGGAGGGTTTCTGGATGGTTGGGACCTAGAATATCCTCATGTTTCTCACTTAATAAAAGCTCGAGCTCTTCGGCCATTTCAAATTGGCCCTGGGCCTTGTACGTGGAGGCTAGGTTCCCTATACCGAGTAGGGTGGCTGGATGGTTCTCGCCTAGGATTTTCTTCCGCTTTTCAACAACTATAAGCTCAAGCGCCTGTGCTTCTTGTAATTGTCCCAGAATTCTGTAGGTGTAACCGAGATTTCCCATACCATGCAATGTCTCTGGGTGGTCAGCACCTATGATATCTCTGCGCTTCTGGAGGACTTTCTGCTCAAGCTCCATGGCTTTCTGCAGCTTGCCAAGTTTGTTATATGTAACCGCCAGATCTGCTGTGGTACTTATGGTCTGCAGATGGTTGTCACCCAGAATTCTTCTGCGCTTTTCAAGGAGTCTCTCTTCAAGCTCTTCAGCTTCCCTCAATTTTCCCAATTTGCGGTATGTTATTCCCAGATTTCCCATACCCGACAGTGTGTCGGGATGATCCTCACCGAGGATATCCTTCCTCTTGTTAAACACCGTAACTCCGAGCTCTGCGGCCTCCTTCCATTTCCCCAGATGTTCAAGTGCCCATGCCAGCCAATGCATGGCTTCAAGAGTGTCAGGATGGTCCTCACCTAGAATACGACATCTTTTCTCCACTACCATCACTTCAAGTGCCTCCGCTTTCTGCGGTTTGCCTGCAAACAAGCATACCTTGGCATATTCATGCCGGAAATCCGGGACTATGTCACCTTCTTTCATAAGAGAATCAATATGAGGCAGCATCCAGAGCCCGGCTAGTTTAATATCTTCACGCGAGAGTCTGGCAAGTGACATGCCAACAATTGCTGTCATGCTATAGTGATATTCACGGTTCGTCACAGTGTTCCGAGTCCAGTCGTGCACCAGGGGATGAATGGAAAATCGGGTCCTGGCGGAATTAAAGGTGATCAATGAATATGCTCTGAGTTCATTTGTCGCATCCATGAAGCACCAAGGATCCCAGCCACCAGAGGTGTCCAAGAACAGTGAAAGTATTTTGAGTGGCATCTCTAGTTCCTCTTTTGATGGGCCAGATGATTCTAGCATGTAAGTTGTGGCATTCTTGAATATATCTTCAGAAATTCCGTGATAATGGAGGAATGCACACAGCTTCAAGACTGCTTTGGCCGGCCGACTGAGCTGGTCAAAACTGATTTGCCAAGTAGTATAGACTGTCCATGCATAATTATC
This sequence comes from Mycena leptocephala, assembly GCA_029378395.1. Classification (NCBI taxonomy): domain Eukaryota; kingdom Fungi; phylum Basidiomycota; class Agaricomycetes; order Agaricales; family Mycenaceae; genus Mycena; species Mycena leptocephala. Next base: position 143,911 of record JARJLF010000643.1, on the reverse strand, counting down.
ATGTGACTGAGAAGGTCTCTGAGTGAGCAGACGGGCTCTGTTGTGGGAATAGAGGGTCATATAGCTTTCGAGATTCCCGGATCTTGATATGAATGCACCCGCTTGGACAATAGCAAGAGGCAGGAAGTGGAGAAGCTGGCAAATGATCAATAATGGATGATGCAAGGACAAAAGCTTGTCACCAACCTTTACAATTTGTAGCCCAATTCCTTTGTTATATTCTGTCATATCTTGTGCTGCACTTCTCAGTAAGAGATCCACAGCATCTGTTTCTTCCATATCATCGACGGCACAACTGGCACCCGCATAGACACCAAGACCAGGATTCCGAGAAGTAATTAGAATGTTACCATGTCTGCATTGTGGGAGATAATTATGGAGATTGATTGTTGGGTCATCAGCATTGTCAAGAAATAGAAGCCAGTCATCCTGCTTGCTGTTAAGCCATTGGAGAGCATCTTGTGATGAGTGACCAACAGCCTTCTCTGCAGCAATATTTTTGAAGCCTGACGCAATTGTTTCAACTGTGCTGGCATCAACAAGAAAGATATCAGTGAACCTGGGGATAAATAAGTCGAGTTTGATAATTAGTGCTGGGAACACTTACTGAGAGGCTGCTTCTTCAATGAATTTGAGAGCAATCTGTGTCTTTCCAGCTCCTCCGAGTCCATGTAGGAGAAAGATACCCTGCTTCTTCCTCATGTTGTCACTGAAATATTGGCTCATAGTGTCCAGAATATGCTGTCTGCCACGAAATATTCGGGTTGGAAGCGGGCAATTGTTGATAGTGGAAGGGCCTTTGGGCATCAAATGATCTGAGAAATACCGAATGAAATTCCATAGTCCTGTATTCAACAGGATACGTACCCGGTGGGGGTATAACCGGTGAAATCAGTGTCAAAACTTTTTGCACTTGGAAATTTGTGTCCATCGTTGCCATGAGCTAAGCAAGAACTCAGTCGTAAAATTGGTAATATTAAATAGATTGTGCGTACCATGAAATTTGACCGCACTTCCCGTAGCCTGTTTCGAAATCTGATGATCTCATCTGACGTACTTGTAGAGCGGGCAGCTTCTTTGAGACGAGCACTGAATCCTTGGGATTTCAATTGGCGATGGTGGACGGCCTCCACCACATCCTGCAAAAATCTACACGGAATAAGACTGGGATGGGTCATGGAGAGATAGTGTTGTACTGTTCAAACTCCTCGCACTGCACTTTGAACTGGATAGCGGTCGTATCTCCATGCAACGATATTCTGTCTCGAATCACAGTGATGGTGTCCACGGTGTCGGTGCACAAGTCTCTCATGCTCTCTCGATTCTTTTGCACTTTCTGTGGTCAAAATTAGAAGGATCCATATCAAGGACCATGATCCATAAGACTGTGACGGACCTCGATTGTCTCCAAGAGGAAAACTGCAGTTCCAAAGACACCTTTCACATATGGGAAGGGTAAAGTTTCTGCGCCAGCCGTTATTGCCTTGGCATTGAAGATCAAGGCGGGAAGCCAGTCCGAGTCAGAGGAGAGGTCGGGTTTGAATGGCCGAAATGATGTCCTCTTTCCAAGGTGAGAGGCCCCAGATTCGCGTGTATTGTGGGGGCTGCTTGACATGGGCGGTCGCACAAGTCGTCCGGATCATCGAGTCATATGGGGCTTTGTCACGCTGTCTTCTCGCGACGGAGCCGCAACATCAAAGAATTTCGGGTAAATCATGTCGAATTCGATTGGTCTAATTACGGCATGTGATAGCCGAGCTCCCGCCTGCCGAGAATCAAGCCGCCGTTACGTATTCTGTAGCGGACAATGTTGGTACAATTTGAGTGCTATTAAAAATGGGGGAGATATTAAAGGCTTATACAACCCTCAGGAGATAATTTATGGACCGAAAATGAGAGTATATGTCCCACAACTCAAGGAAATAAGCCTTCGAGAAAGCCAAGCAGATTTATTCAGGAATGAGGTAAATAAATTGTAGAAGCTGGATGAGGCATACTTTTAACCTGAATCCGTCTAATAAGAACGGAAAACACCTTTTACAGCTGTTTTCAAAGCTAATGGCACCAACGATCATTTTATAAATAAGAGCAAATTAAATACTTCCACTTTTGAAACACCCACTGTGGGCTCAATTCTTCACCGTTTTCCTTGTGTGTAGGTGCGTTCGAACCCAATTTGACGGCTCTTTCTGCCCAATATACCCTGGGCTCCTAATTCTATATTCCATTTTTCGAACGTATTCAGATCCATACATGGTCACATCTAAAAGAAGGTACTGTCAATCACTGTTCGAACGCGCCTACTCACGAGGAAAACGGTCAAGAATTGAGCTAGCACTGACCTCCGCAAGACGGGAACTAATTAATTTGCTCTTATTTATAAAATGATCGTGAGTGCCATTAGCTTTGCAAACAGCTGTAATATTCGGGGATATGCCTCACACCACCAATCCTACTCATGCCGTGGTCCCGACAACAGCTTTTAAACTCCGGTGCCACGGAAGGTAATGGGACCGCGGTGTATGCATAAATCACCCTCGGCTTAGCATATTACAAGAATAGAAGCCTCCAGGACCTCAAGAAAAGTATTATTTATTACTCCCCCGTTTTACATCCCAGGTAGAAATAGCAGAGAAATGGTACACTTTCTATATAATTCCAGCCCGAGGAATGCTTCGAAAAAATACTATTTTCGTATGTAAAGTGTCAAGAGCTAAATAAAAACCTTTCTGAGTGTAAAACCTGGCCAAAAAGCGCAAATTTCTACAATTTTACTAGCAGTGGTTGAGCAAGCCGCAAGGAGCCGAACGGCAGAAGCACGTGATACTCCTTTCGGGGAAATCTAATTAGACCAATCGAACGGTTCCTCAAATCATGTTTGACGTTGTGTAGATCACAAATGTTCCGCAGGATAGTGATTATAATCAAGTAGAGGCGTGATGCTGACAATCGCACTCTCAGCGGCGATCTCGCTGCGTTCAATTGTGACGTGCCCAATGCAGATGACATCTGAGTCACGTTCGCAGCGATTGTCTAAAAGGTGAAATAATTACTGGGAAGTTTCTAACAACAATGGTACGGATGAATTTGTGACACGGCTAGTGTAGCTACCAATTCTCCTGGCCCGTATGCAACGACTCGAAACCAGCAAGAATGGCTTGGATCCGAAGCGGGACGCTTGGAGCACCCGATGAAATTATTCTAGAGTAATTCTTGAGTGTCTCCTGAACTTGGGAACGAGCGGACGAATCCCGGAGCCACGCATAACCAGGCTGGGAATTGACAGGGGCATCTGGAGCCACCTGGTGAAGTCCTGCATCGAAATATGGTTCAAAGATCCCGCTGTTTGTGATCGTGCCAAACAGATCTGCATAATCTGGCCTCCCAGAGTCGAAAACACGGCATATTCCGGAGGCAAATCGAATTTGATGGGTTTCGTGAATTTCGCATCGGGAAGTCGGAATATTATCGCATAGGTAGCGGAGCGTCTCGTCTGCCCTATATGGGATAAAATCTGGACGCATGCCATCGAGGAACTCGGCCAGGAACCCGAGTTTCGCCTCGCTGATACGAGATTGCAAGACTTGTTGAAAAGGATCCACAGGTTCTTCTGAGAAGCCAGATTTGGGCGAATCAACCACTTGGGCCTCAAGGAATTCGGGAGGTACAGCAATTGCAGTGGCAGCGGGGAGTGACGGATGCCGTAGTGGAGGGAACTGACCTTGGGAGGAAGAATCGGACCCGTAGAGGAGACTCTCGGCAAGTCGTGATTTAAGCAAACCCTTGAGTGAGAATATCACGGGCGAGTTGTTTGAGAAGGCTTCGAGGGCTTCGAGAACGCGCTCGTATATTGCCGGTGAATATCTTATGACCGATGTGGGGAGGGTCGGTGCAATCCGAGCAAGAGACCACAGTGCAGTTTTCACTTGCTCGAGCAGGATGGAATGCGGGCCCAGCGGCGAAGCCGGGCCGTGGAACAGAGTGATGGGGAATGATGACCAGAGAAGGAGGCCGATGCGTTCAGTGCATAAGAATTGATTCAGGACAACCACGTTCCGGTTGTTCAGATAGTAATGATGCCATGGGGTATGGGGACGGTTTCGTCAGGTCGCCAATAATGACAAAACGTGTCCACTATGATGTCGTTGAAGTCGGTGCTAACTTGGCTCCAGTCATCGAAAGGACGGTGGTTTACCACCCTTCCCAATCCCACCTCCAACATATCGCTGAAGGCAGAGTAATCGGTCGGATTGGGGATGGAAATCACATTTAGCGTACTGTCCCATCGGTATGGTTCCGATTGCAGCTTAGCGGAATCCTCAAAGTATTGGAATAGGATCTGGTAAGGAGTCGTGATACAGAATTCCTCGATAGCCTGAATGAGCTCGGGAATGATAAGGGAGAGGGGTGGGAGGCGTCATTATTTTGGATAGATAGTTTCTGAGCCCGGAGCTCGCAGGAAACAGATCCAGCGAAGATGATCTCAGATATGCTTTAATACGCTTCAGATTTGGAGTATGGCCAGATTCAACATCTGCCTTGCATTGGACGAGGTATTCCACAAGAGTGGCCAAGTAACTCTTCATAGAGCGGAATGTGCTGCATCGCAAGTGCGCCAGCACAGAGACGGAATAATGAAGCACTTCGAGCCCCGGATTGTATAACAACAGGAAGTCGCAGAGGAGCGTAAAATCCAGAGGTTGATCGTCGGAAAATCCAGGACGCGGTTGGACCCCAGCTATGGCCCACAAGGCCTTATAGCATGTAATGCGACGACGTTTAGTCGCCTCCAGCGACAACAGCCCACTGTCGCAACTACGAAGAAGGCTTTCGATGCGTTGCTGGAAGTGCAGATCTGGGTTTCGCATCAACTCTGGATGTAATCTTCGTATCCGTATCGTTGGTACAGTGGACCCCATAACACATTGGGGAGGCTCTCGACAAATGGCTCGAATTCGCTATCGTCTGCCAAGGACTTGACCGTCCACTCTAGTGCTCGATAGTCCCGAAGGAAGCGCCCCGCCGAATTTTCTGTCGCCTGCTGGGACATGGCTTCCACCATAGTACTCTTTGAAGAAGGGTCGGCCCGGGACCCAGTATCCTGGAATTGGGTTGAGGTTGGGGCCAGATAGAGGCAAAAATTTGGGAGATGCCCCAGAATGCAGGGAAAGTGGGGTCCGATAGGGACAGTTCAGAAACCACACAGGAAGCATGGTAAGGAGGGCATATGCGGCAAACACGACCGCCGAAAGTACGGCAGCCACGGTCGCGATGGAGATATTGATAGGTAGGAGGAAGGCAACTAGACCCGCGAAGAACAAAAAGAGCGATGTGTGCAGAAGTAGAGGGATGTATCTACGACGGTGTGCATCTTGAAGCGTTTTAGCCCGTAATACAAATACGAGAAGATGCGTGCTCGGATGAAAGGGGAAGAGCGCATGTCGGCTTTGTGTAGGAAATCGCGTGCCCATTGTTCAACGAGAGTCGCAATAAGAGCACACGTCAGACTGAGTCCGAGACTGATGAACCAAAGTGCATTGCAGATGAACGATGGTCCCGATGGGGAGAAAGGAATCGGTTCTGGGGCCACGAATGTACTGCCATTTGCAGCAGCTGCGAGCTGCCGTATATCTGGGATAAAAGCTGCACGGTAGAGTCGCCCGAGTCCGGAACGAGTGTCTTGTAGCTCTCGATGAGGAAAGCTGTAAGACTCGCCGAGAAGAGACCCGCCTAGCACAAGAGGTACTTAGATTCCAATACAAATCCTCGGCGGCACTCACAAAAATGAGCATTCCCTCCATATCACTTTTCCAGCTCTCGACGAGGGATTTGTCGTACTTTTCTGCCTCGGAAACATACACCGCCCAAAGTTTGGAGGCAGGGGCCTCTTTGCTTGGATCCATAGGTGCTATGGTTGTGTCAGCGACTTTTTAAAAAAGGAAAGTTTGGGGGCCCACTTCGCTCTGGCATTCGCGGTGTTTCCTGTACGCCGGACATCATGGTCGAAAGGCAACAGCGATTACGCCGGACAAGCGATCAGATGCCACGTCGAGCACAATAATTACATGACTACTTCGGGACCTCGGTTTATACCCTTGGAGGCTAGATCCCAAAATGGCCAATTGACCCATTTTTGTCCCAACACTTGCCCAACACTGTTCTGGGCGAACAACTTTTGTCCGAATGACCTCTAGCCGAGGATGCCGTAAGCTACCAAAAATCGCAATTTCTAGCCCCTAAATAGAGTGTTTGCGATGCAGCCATTGGAGCCACCCAATGGCTGATTTGCGTTGCGTCATCTGGTGGCTCCACCCGCCAAAAATACCCGCGGGTGGCTGTCGGATGGCTGTCGGAGCCACCCGCGGGTATTTTTGGCAGGCGGAGCCACCAGATGACGCAACGCGAATCAGCCATTGGGTGGCTCCAATGGCTGCATCGCAAAGTGGCTAATGGTCAAAAATGCCCAAAATTTCCTCTCTGGCTGATTGGCGCGCCTTTTTGCGCGAACTTAACGATCGTCACCTCAAATGACTTCGAAACAGCCTGTTTTGTCGCAGTTCGGGACAAATAATGGCTGTCGACTCCCCACCAATGGCACAATTTTGTCCGAACCGGCCCTAGCCTTCGCGCTTCGGAGGGCCCATTTTTGTTCGAACGGCATCTAGGTTTCAGGCCAAATAACCCGGGTCCTGCTACTTCGGCAACTCAAAGACCCGAATGTCGATCCCACCAGCGCTTTCTTCATCTCGTTCGCTCGCTCCGCGTTGGTGAAGTCAACAAATTCGGACATGTCTACAAACTCAGCGTGTTTCCACTCGTGGAGGGAAAGGTGCTTATATGATGTCTTTCCCTTTCCCGAATCCTCCTCTCCAACTGCACGCAGCTCCTCGTGTCCGTTCAACCGATATTGTTTCAGGCGCTGGTATAGATTAATTCAAATGCTTCGACCCAAAAATGAAAATAAAAATAGTCCACCAAGTTCATACGAAGGGCTCGCAGGGTCCGAGAACTCGTGTCTCGCCTACGCCCAATTTTTGCTATTGAACGAGTCATTACCGCAGTCGAGAGAACCACATAGTGACTACAGATCCGTTGCCGTGAGGCGATCGAAGAGGGAGGGCCGGGATAGAGTGAGGAGTGGAAGGGTCAGAAAATCGCGCTGCAGGACCTCGGACGGGCCCATCTCCTTGCCAAAATCTATATCGCACTCGACGAGGTTGGCGGCGGCGGCGAGAATGCAAAAATGTATTGTGGGGGCGGGATTCGTTCCCTTATACGACATGAGCTTCTCCCACGGCGAAGGAATATTCGGCATCGGCGCCCACCGAGGCTCCCCAGTACAACCCGCCGGAGTGCTGGCGTGGCTTTGAAGAAGTCGTAGTTCTGGACCTATTTTACTCCGCCACTGAATATCAACTCTTCTAGGACTGGGAGGGTTTGCCCATTCAGGGTTGCGAAGGCGGCGGGCGGTAGCCACCGCCGTCGAACTCGGCGCGCCAGCGTGTGCTGTGCGATACGAGCATGGCTAGGAAGAGGTCGAACTCTGCCTCACTGAACTGACTGCGGGCACCCGAGGTAAAATAGATAAGCAGGTTGATGGGCGCACTGCCAGTCTGCGCAAGCTGCGTTTTGAGAACGAAGAACTTGGGCGGCGAGAGATTATTCGCGACCGTAAATGGACGTCCACAGAGTCGGCATTGACAACGCGATCTCACGCCAGTGCGAGCAGACTTGACCAGATCGCCGAGAACCCAAGGTTCACGCCAGTTGCGGCGCCTGCGCGTGGGTATCGCCGGCGACGTGCCGTTCTGGACTGGCAATACATAAGTGAAGATGCAGCAGAGGAATTCCGGAGGAATCGAGGTAACTGGGGGAGTAACCTCAGTGGATCGTAGGTACGCTGCCTCAGAATTGGACGAAAAAAGTATGAAGGCAGATGGAGGAAAGAAGGCTCTGTAGCTGATTGTGAGCGAAGCGAAGCAATCTACCCTAACCACACGTGATGAGGCAGAGGGATAGTAGATTATGCAGTAAACATGAGCAAACTTAAATGGGCGCGGCTGGCGGTCCTTCAGAGAAAGAATGGCCTCAAAAACGTTCAAATCTCGGTCAATCTCCATGGGAATAGCACGAAATGATGCACTTTCATGGCGCGGTTCGATTGGTACCGAAATCAGGCCCAACAACGAGGGGAAAAAATTGGGTCTGAAAAGGGGATATGATCGGCAAGGCGGAACTATTTATGCGCACAGCACTAACCATCGCTCGAGCTATCCCAATGTCTTCTTCGCGAGCACCAAGCGCTTCAGCGGATCCCTAGTTTAAATCGTGTCAACGGACACGTGATGATAGCCGATGCACGCGTTAAGCCAAGCAAGACCACACAGAAAAATGTGGATCACAGAAAGCCAGGATCGGAAGGAATGCTGACTTTGGTAGGCCTCGAGTAGTACCAAAGTGCATGATTCTGGTGCAGAGTTTTGATTTTGATGTGGATAGGATGGTATCAGTCATGCTCCGGCGGCCACCACCCAGATGAATGATCCTGAACAGCAAAGGTTCGATCCTAGCTCTAGATCAGGAAGAACAGGAAGCTCGGGGAGAAAGGAAATGACCAAATGAGGACGCGGCGAGCGACTCTCAGAAGCGACCATGATTTTAACCAAGATCAGGTTCATTGAATTGTAGTCGAAAATAGGGAACAAGCGAAGAGTAATGTGAATATATTTGACGCGGCTATGGGGACAATTGATTAAGGAGGGAGAACCGGACTGGCCAGAAACACGTACATGGAAGGAAATCACTGAAGAGCTTCGATTTTCATCTGTTCTAGCTCCGCCCATTTCGGGAGATCGAATATCTCCGGTAGTGCATCCCAAAGCAATCGCTCCGCCTGTTGGTGTACTGACTTCATACTAGATATGCAGGGAGTGCATAGATCCAGGTCATCCCAATCGCGCGTTCTCCAGAGGCCGAAGGCTAGATAAGGATTCGCCCGGCCGTTCCGCCTATAACTGCGTCAATTCTCCGCCTCAAAGCGATTTTTGACCCGTAGTTCCGTACAATCCACAGGAGATTTACATCCCTCGATCGTCAGAGCACAGAGAAATGACAAAAGTTGGGATGCGCCTGTGGTTTCGAGATAACGAAGGCCAGTGACACACGCAACCACGTCGGCAGTATTGAGACTGCAACCTGGAACACCGGCGATGGTATCTTCGATTTTGGCGGATTCACAAGCTCTGTAGAATGCGACGGGAAGAATCCAAAGCGCGGAGACTTGGTGAGCGAGTAGGATGATTTCGAGATAGTGTGATGTCGTGTCAGGAAGCCACGAGGATGTATTAGGTAGATCCTCCCAATCTGCCAACTGGGTCGGATGACAAGACGACAGGTGAATAAGAGCGCGTTTGCGCAACGCATCCACTTCGTACTTGTGACTCATCCGGAGAACGCTTGAAATGACGGGGAAGGTCACTCGCGCCGGAAACGGTTCAAAGAATCTGCAGAAGTAGGTTAGTATCATGATATTGTGGCTCAGTACATGAGGATATATATATTACTCGGAATATATCAATGCCTTCAGAAAATAAGTGATATCTTGCGCAGTATCTGGTAGACAGACGAAAGGGCATCCATCCATCATGTCGGAACTTTGGGGGGTGGGTAGAGACAACATGTCTTGGAAAACCGGAGATCGCACCGCAAGAAAATCGCGGGACACGCGGAACAGCGTCCTTTCCGCCTGGATGATGAGCCCGAAATCCTCGAACCACAACCCCTCTGCTCGGATCAGTACTGAGTCGCCTGTTGATGGATTTTCAGCGGCGGAGACATCCATTGGCAGATTATGTCGCCGCAAGGAGGGAAAGGAAGATGGCAGGTCAAGAAAAGGCTATGCGAGCTCTTCACATAGGTCATGATTGGAAAGGGTGGGATTCCACTTCGGCAGAATACTGCCTACCAACATTTTTGCAGTTTCAATGCATTGTCCTGGGTGTTGACACCCTAGTAGTGTTCGGTCTTGATAACACGACGGGCAGCCACAGTTTTTCCGGCCAATACCCGAAGGATTCACTTGATGTGGTTTTCTGGTTACCAATGTTCGTCGGTTCGCAATGGTAGTTGTATCACCAACTGTTCGAACTCGATGTATTAATCTAAGACATATTGCGGCATCTCGACGACAGGCCTGCTGATACAGTAGTTTATTGGTGGCCGGGTGCTTCCAGATTGGCATCGCTAACTTCACCTCATTGCTAATTGACAAACCCGTAAATTTGAGGTTATATTTCCGGGCAACAAGAATCATTCGCTTGATTTCATCTGGCAGCGGAGTTCTCTCAGAAATTGGTACATGAATGTCTTGTAAAAAAATGTTTATAACTTGGCGAGGACGCAGATTGAGGTAGCTCAGCTCTAAGAATTTTGCCAAGATATGGTCAACAAAATAGCACCAGGATGCACGTTCATCTCCGTGTTTGAGGTATGACTGTAGGTTCCATAGATCAATAGCTTCATTTCTGGATGTTATGTCCAGTATTTGCTTCCCGCCTTTAGATATATCAAGAATCATAGTTTCATGGCCAACTCTAGCTTTTTTTCCATCCCAGAGGAAGATATGTTCAGTTTTAATTAGTGTATGTTCGATGTCCTTCGGCATTCCTTGCACTCTGGTTAAATATTGTGTTCTCCCTCCGATTACCATGTTTATGATATGTCGTTTCCCTTCCAATGTTGGTGCCGATGCCTTCCACCTCTCGAGGTCTTTCGCAATTTTTTCAAGCACCGAAGGCCATGGTGTAATATTTGGAACACTATTTCCGATCCATGCACCGAGCATGCGGCAGGTTTGGCCATCAGGAATGATTCTAAGGCCTTCATGCATTGCCCCTATCGGCATTTCATCATTTATCCGTCGTTCTCGTAGTACCTTAGCACGATACTTAGGTTTGCCAAAGGGTAGCAGCACAGTTTTGTGTTCATTAAATTTTGCTGTTGATGCGGCACACCATAGCCGGAGAATACTCCAGAGCATGTCCAGTGAGTCCTTAGATGACAAGTATACTGTTGTATCATCCGCAAAGAGCGAAGCTATAAGAGTTTCATTTTTACCCGGTATTTTGACTCCCTTAAGGTCCGAATTTTGTAGCAAACAGGCTAGAGGTTCGATCGCTAGGTTAAATAACAGACATGAGAGGGGATCACCTTGTCTAACCCCACGAGTTACAAAAAATGGTTCACTCATTTCTCCATTGATCATTACAATTGTCTCGGCATTGGTGGACAGGGATTTAACTGTGTTGCAAAATTGAGGCGGGAATCCCATGTGTTCAAGGACTCGCAACATATATGTATGATTAATTCTATCATAGGCTTTTTCTTGATCTAGAGCCCCTATTATTCCATTCTCCTCTACGGCTTCCGCATAGTTGAGGAGGAATTTTTCCAGTTTCACCTGGTCCTCAATTTTCCGTCCTTTCATAAATCCAGCTTGGTTTGGATGGACAAGATTAGGCGCAACATTCATCAACCTGAGGGAATATGTCTTTGTCATTAATTTGTAGTCGCAGTTGAGGAGCGTTATTGGCCGATAGTTACTGACCAAAGACCGATCTTCCTTTTTGAATGCTGGACATAGCCAACCGATGTTGAAACGCGAGTTATCTGCGACGCCATATTTTTCAACATCTTCGTAAACCTTTCTGAGGAAAGCCAAGACATTAAATATTTCATGGTCGCTTTCCTTGTTTTGTCGGAACAAGATGTCCAATATTTTATAGAATTCATATGGGATTCCATCCATGCCAGGAGCTTTCCCATTAGAGAGTTTGCGGCAGCCACCAGAAGCCACCCGGTGGCTGATCAGGCATGCGGTACCGGTGGCTGTGGCTGATCTGGTGGCTGGCATAGTGCTGCTGCATGTACTCGTGGCTGACATAAGTGATGGCCGCTGGTGGTTTGGGCTCATTTCTCAACCGAATCCATTCAAATAAAATGTTACCATGAATTTTGAGTGATTCTAAGCTCCTACGTACAAAGATAACCATATGTTTCCCAGTTCAATGTCCTGAAATAAAATAATTTGGGGTATTCTCAGAAATCGACTTTGTAGAAATGTCTGCTATCGAAAAATGGTCATGGTAGCATGAAAGGACTTGAAAAATAAAGGACACTCACACTTTAGTTCAATCAAAATGATCAGGATTTGACCTCGCATGGAGGGTTTCAAGTTGGTGATTTGGGGCCAAAATGCCCTAAAAATGGCCAAAATGGCCTGTTTGCGGGACGTTTCGTGAGCTCAAATGTGTAGCAATTCCACTCAAACAAAATTCGATCATTCTTTATTTTTCAAGTCCTTTCATGCTACCATGACCATTTTTCGATAGCAGACATTTCTACAAAGTCGATTTCTGAGAATACCCCAAATTATTTTATTTCAGGACATTGAACCGGGAAACATATGGTTATCTTTGTACGTAGGAGCTTAGAATCACTCAAAATTCATGGTAGCATTTTATTTGAATGGATTCGGTTGAGAAATGAGCCCAAACCGCCAGCGGCCATCACTTATGTCAGCCACGAGTGCCTTCTTGCACCGGTACACCATACAGAGAGCCATTCTGGAGTCCAGAATGTGCTTAACGACACTCCTCGAACTCATTGTGAAGAAATGGGAGAAGATGTTCTAGTTTCGAACAGCACTGTCTTGTTTCACTGTTCTCGCGCACATGTAGTGCAGAGGGATGCTAGTTACTGTGTTAAAGAAACAAAGGTGGAGTTATGCGACGTCATACATTCAGCCACCAGATCAGCCACAGCCACCGGTACCGCATGCCTGATCAGCCACCGGGTGGCTTCCGGTGGCTGCCGCAAACTCTCTATTGTTGGAGAGTTTGAGAGCGTCTTCTAGCTCATCGTTTGTCAGATTTTTATCCATATCATTGAATTCTCTTTCTGACAAATGTGCCTTGCATTTTTCCAACGTAATTTCAGTCGCCATAATTCTCCCGTACTCATCTGGTTGGTCCCTGACCAGGAGCGACAATATAATGAGCAGCCAATTCGGACAGATGAGATGATAGTCTTTGACCCAAACTACACCCTGACTAATATGAGCAGTGGATTCCGAATTTTTGCTACCGAAGAGGCACTCAGTGCAATTCCAGCGAGAAGATATAATAATATACGTCAACCAGATCCAAGTCTCATAACAATCTTTTTACATGCACAGATCATACATCCGGGCCAATATGATTCAGAACTTAAGGTCTTGATCAAGACAGAATCTAATCTCGTGAATGAAAGCGAAATCCTGTCATTAACTTTTGACAGACCTGAAATACCTTTAGTATTTTCATCGCACTATTGGGTGGCCTACTGGTAGTGTTGCAGAATACACAGACAAATGTACCGCTGCTTGTCTGCTCCTCCTCGGACTTTCTATCCCGAGCCCTTGTTAAAGAAAGAACAAGGTTTGAGAATGACTTACTCGATCCAAAATTCCGCCTATTGAGAGCCGTGTGGCACTTTGAACGAGAGAGTCGCCAGAATTTATTTCAAGAAAGTGTCCATAAACCATGCTCAATTTCTGACGAATATTAATACACGGATTGTCGAAGTGGACACGGAGATTGATCTTATGTTCGAATCCCCAGGTGTACTGTTGTCCAAAGGTTCACAGAGATTTTCCATAAGGTTATACAGATGTTAAACCTAGACCTCAGCGAAAAACTACACTTATAAGTCTAGACCGCATTCGCTGTTCGGTCCAAGATTTGTGGGTATACGCCTACTGATGAAACTATCTGGAGATCGATCCGCTCTGTAACTCTACAATGCTTAACACGCGAATTCTTGTGGAAATGCATACATAACACATTTAGGGTCGGTGATTTCTGGTCCACATTGAGACCCTTGAGATATATGGAGATGTCATGTTTGTGATGTCCCTGAAACCTTGGAACACATTGCGTTGGAATGTGATGCATCTCGTCAAAAATTAATCTGGGACCTAACACGCAACCTTTGGTCCAGAAAATATTCCCAATGGCCGACTTTGAGCTGGGGTCTGATTTTAGGATGTAACCTCGTAAGATTTAAGTCAGATAGAGACGTTGTCATCCCACAGAAGGGGAGATTATTTGCTATTCTCGTCTCAGCTGCATGGCATACAATATGGAACCTGCGTGTAAACCGAGTGATTACAAACCCGGACAGAATACTCACTGAATCAGCAGTTCATAATCAATGGTTGAAAGCTATCAATGGAGTCTTACAACGTGACCGTTTATTGACTGACAAAACTCGTTTTGGAACACTCACGTTAAATAAACAAGTGGTTTTGAATACATGGAGTGGCCTACTTATGGACGAAGACTCATTGCCGGAAGACTGGACACATGAGGGGGTTTTAGTGGGTATACGGCCCATAGTTGATAGACATGGGATAGGATAATTTTTTCGGGCCAGAGTCCCACACTGGTTTAAAATATGTGCGTAACGGCATTTCCTCCTGGACAAAATCCACCGGCACCGACTGGCTAATACCCAGCAACCCAGCGGATGAGCTTCGAATGCTTCTGCAGACAAAGTATCATTATCCCAAACGCTCCAAAAAAGAAAAAAAAAAAAAAAGAAAAGGCTATGCACAAATATTTGCTCATAGGAACATGTACAAACAACGCGGTCACGTTTTAGTCGCGTTTCGCAACAATTGTTGTTTTCATGAGTGAGAGGATTCTAGGACAACGCATCGCGATATCAATATTTGAACCGGCTTCCCAATCTGCGTTGTTATCGCAAAATGCGATCATGAAGCCGCACATAAACGCGAGGAAGACGGACCGATGCGTACCGCCTCTCACAAGAAGCGTCAGGCGTAGAATTTGGAGAATGAACTAGCTACTGCTCGAGTGTGTGCATACCCCTGTCAGGAAAATTTACTGCGGGGAGGGTGAGGATGTGATTGTCCATTAGGCCGCCAAAAGTACTGCCGGATATTATGTTGATGAGTGCCTGAGATCAATGGACCTACTGAATAGTTGATGGTGGGCACAACTCATGTTCCCGAGTACGCCACCTATATACCACTCTTGACCTTAAAGGTCATCTCTTAATTCTGGATTAGAGCAGAGAGCAGAACTTGTGGCCACATAAAGTTGACAAGGGCGCCGTGCTACCTACCTGTACTCGTAGAGGCTTTCGACTCTGTAGATCCGTGATTTCCAATATCTCCCATTCCACCGCAGCTGCAAAGCCATCCAATTCAAACGGGGAATCGACTGTGAGTCTCAGCAGGTCGGAGATTTACTTACGTGGTGATGTTTGGGTTCATCATAGTCTCCGGTTTACTAACCGGTTTGAGCTCAGAACTCTAATATTCAATGAAGCTTTAGTTCAAGGCATTTATTTACAGCACTTGCGGACACCCACCGAATATTTATATTTCAACAATACGTGCGCTACCCGGTCAAATATCTGTGATATTACCTCCGAGCAATAAAATTTACCATTGTTAAGTACAATTGTTGCTCAAGCATTCCGTTTCGAGGTCCGGAAGATCCCCGAGTCCATTCCTTGTTGGGCCAGGTGGGCACAGGTAGCTCTATATTATGATGTCCCTCCGCCGCTTAGCGCGGCTCCTCCTACGTCTGACGCCGGAACGCCCGAGTTGCCGTCCGACATATATATAGGCTTGAGAATTAAGGGACTAGACAATTGGTATCGACGTGTCCATTTCTTCTGGCTTTCTAACGACCCCGCCGGTGTGTCTTGTGAATTTCTCTCCATGCCGCGCCATTGACACCTGTCTGCTCAGCCCTTTCACTCAACGAATACCCATGCCAGTGATACCTGATCTGAGTTCCCCATCCACACAACTGGACTCAGTGGGTCATTTCATGATCGGCGCCCCGCTCGCGTTCGTTTGCGCGCTGATGATCATCTTGGTTTGGGAACAGTTCAAAATGACATTAGGGTGAGGACGTGTTTTCACAACGCAGGAGCGCAAATGTTCATGTAAGACGTATAGACCGTGAGTTGGGTGGGGGTACCTCCCGACCTACTCCCAGACCATAAACCCCATTTTGATTCCAACTTCCGCACTCCAATGGCCCCTGTTCCCATGCTTGTCGCCGTGGGGCGATGAATCTCGTTATTTTATTCCTAAAAGACTTGGTGCAATAGTACTCCGAAACTTAAAAATATATAATCCCTGTGTAATTGCATTTTATGACCCTCGAGAGAGCTCCCAGACAGGACATTATAGATGCTGGCCAAGGAGCCAGCCACATATGAAAAAAACGCCATGCGGCGATGATCGCCGCGGCGTTGATGGACGGTAAGCGCAGTGCGGCCGAAGCGGACGGGAGCGTGCGCATTGGGCCGGCACAAGCAAAGGGCGTTTGGGTGCGTGCGGGCAATGTGACAGCGGGCGAGGGCAGGGGGAGGGAGGCGTAATTGAAGGCAGGGCGTATCGGTGGGCCCGAATGATGGCGCATTTCCACGGACAGATGGCCATATTTACAAAAGGTAGTGGCGCGGCATTCTGGTGGGAGGGCCCGTGGATGAGAGGGCCGGATCCGGATGTCAGATGAGCAGAAGGGATCAAAATTTACACGGGAGGTGGGCTCGGAGATGTCGGAGTTGTCGGCCCCAAAGTTTAAGGTGCGAGCACAACTCCGAGATAATCGACATTGCGTCATCGCGCGCTAGCGGCGGGGAGGTGGCTTGCCGCCATTAAAGCGGTCAAAGCACGATATCTTGATGGCATTTTCACAAAGACACAAGTTACGGCCGCAATATCATGCCCGGATCCTTCAAAACTTCTGATAAGGCTCCGCGGAATGGAATAAATGCGTAAAGCTTCACCGGTCCCTTCTGTAGAGTCCCCGACACGTTAGAGTGGCGTCAGATTTAATATGCCCGATATGGCCGAGAGCGACCTATCAGCGGGAAATTGAATGAACCAAAGGATCTTGAGGTAGTGGATGTACTGGCATCAATCTCTTAGACCTGACACCATGATATCATGGACGGGCGCAGAGTGGATGCTAGGCAGATTAGGGGATGGACTCCAATTTGGATACGAGGACCATTCCGCTCCCGAGAGGGAACCAAAATGGTGAAGAGAGCTCGCGTCGTTTAAAAGCCCAGCTTACTTGCGCTGATTATCATCACTGGCAAATCTGCGCAGTAGCATCCGCTTCACAGCCAATCTCACCACCCACTACTCTTTCGTACACCCGCACCCTTCGCGCCTGCGAAAGAAATCTCATATATTCTCAGGTGTAGTTACATACTACATAGGCTTCTCTATAATAAATGATACTTACCAGTATCACCGGGGTGTCCCATGGAATCTGGAAGATCGCAACCACCCTTACATGCCATGAATAAGACTGTCATTTCAAATTCATCGAAATTTAGCCTCTGAATTTTCTTTGCTTGAAATGATCGCTTCACTATTTTCGGCGAATTCAGTCCGTATACAATAACCACGTCATGCACGTCATGGCTCTTTTCGATTTTTATTTTCTCGCCTTTCTTTCGAGTGTGGAGAATGGTCCATATGCCTTCGGTCCGACCCACTGCCCTTGTGGACTGTCATGATTTGGCATTTCACGAACCCTTTTCATCTTTTCACGGGGGTTTATTCCATACGCCAACCGGGTTATTCCATAAACCCAACCCACATCCTACTGGATTATTCCTCTGTTCACACCATGCAAAGGCGGTTACTTCAACAACGCCGATTGGGTTATTCAACCGTGTTTCCAAACATAATAGGGATGGAAACCCCTGGATCGCAGAACACATAGGGACACATCCCTGTGTCCTGATCAATACTCCTACATGTTCAAACACACCCTATGTGTTGGCAGTTCGATCGATCGACTCCTAGATAAATACAATATATAAATTCTGTAGAATCTCATGTACTGTAGATTCTACCTTGTCTAATGTTGAGTCTACCTTGGCTGGACAACGACGCAGCTATTTCTCACAGCTACCCTGTCTCTTCCTCGCTTTATATTCTCATCTCCTCGAGATCCACTCAAGTCTGGTGTCTAGGCGGTTACCATACCGCCTTTGGTCGTTTACGATCCCTCCTACTATCGACATAAGCCTATTGCCTCCTCCTGATGACGAGGTCATTCGACGTTATCTCCTAGTGGGATATCGTGTTACTTTCTAACCGGTTATTCGACCATCGTCCCAGCTGGGTTTTTCTCTGTTACCCAATGTCTAGCCAACTTAGGGCTCATCTTGACATGGACCCCCCCACTTTCGAAATTCGGATATCAGATTGAAAAGTTTTTTTTAGCCTCAAGTTGACGCCCCCTCCCCCTCTCCTTCCATAAAGGGAAGGGTTTCACACCCCTGGCAGCAGACCATCCTTTCCGGTGATGTGCGTCCTCGCCAATTTGGTCAGGAAATTCAGGCCATGGCACATTGTCGACATCATTTCAGTGATATTCAACCACTCGATGGGTGCTACTGCATTGAATTTCAATCCCATATAGGCCACTTTACTTTAGGTCTAGAAAATTAACCTGATCAGCTCAGCAGAAGCCTGCATGACGCCTGTTGTCTGCGCGCATGGCCGTCGCCATCACCACCCAGGTTTTCATGCCCCCGTCCACTGGCCCGGTCGTTCAGACGTCCAACTACACCTCCTTCTCGAATAATAATCTCAATGACAAGATCACAAAGGGCAAGGCCTTCGATCGCATAATCCATATCTGGTTGGAGAACACGGATTTCTAGGTAAAGGCAACTCAAATTCACAATAGGATGCTGTTGCTGAACCTGCAATACTAAGACTACGACCTCCACGCCGATTTTCGGATCCCTCGCCGAACAAGGGATCTTGTTCACGAACTACAACGCCGTGACGCGCCCCTCGGAGCCCAATTGTAGGTCCCACGGCTTCGATTAATTTATCGTGCGCACGGCAAGCTAATGAAATCTCAGACGTCGCTGCGGCCGGAGGCGACTTTTTCGGCATGCACGATGAGAATATGTACCACGTCCCGTCCAACATCTCTTGTGTTGTGGACATTCTGGAGGACAAACACGTATCGTGGGCAACATAGCAGGAGGGCCTGCCCACGGATGGATTTTGCGGATACCAGTGCGCCGCATTTCCTTTGATATTTCTTTCACTTGGATCATTCTCCCCAAGAATTCCATCTTTCATGCACTCACGATTTACTCTCCCAGGTACGCCGCCCCGAACTACGCCTCTCCCTCCTCGCCGATGTACCCGTACTACCAGCGCAAACACAACCTTCGACGCCGTCTCGCAGGACCCCGCGCGCGCGGCGCGCATCCGCAGCCTCAACGACTTCGCGAACGACGTCGTCAATGGAACGCTCCCACAGTGGGTCTTCGTCACACCGAATATCGTGCGTCCGCGATACTAGTTATGTTATTCGGTGCATTTACGCGCTTCAACCACGCCGAGCGCAGGTCAATGACGGGCACGACACGCTGATCGACTACGCGGCGTCCTTTCTGGAATATTGGCTCCTGCCCCTGCTCACGGGCGCGCGTTTCAACGGTCCCGAGGTGCTCATCTTGCTGACGTTCGATGAGAACGAGACACACACGGAGCAGAATCGCCTGTGGGCGCTGGCGTTTGGTACGTGCCTATTCCTATCCTTCCTTCCTTTGAATTAATTTCCTAGCGCGGAACCTAAAATAATCAACCATATTACAGGTGATGCAATCCCACTGAAGCTACGCGGAACCACTGACGATACGTTCTAGTCGAACTACTCGAGCCTCAGCACTGTGCAGGAGAATTGGGAGTTGAAGAGCCTTGGGAGGCAGGATGCTAATGCGTGCGTCTCCCCTCTTTTCGCGGGTAAAGGAATCAAACTTGAATCAAATAATTTCGCAGTACTGTGAGCAACGTCTTCTCCTTCGTCGCATCCAAGACGGGGCTACACGAATATCTTCGTCCCGGCCGCGGAAGCCCCACAATTCAATCTCACAGCCATCGTACCCGGCGCCCTCAGTGCGTTCTCTCTTCCCCTGCTTAATTAAACTGGATGGAACCCAACCTGTGCATTCATTTATTCCCACAGCCTCCGATGCCTTCGTCCCGTTTGCCGCGCCCAACCTCACCTCTCCGCGGGGAGTCCTCACGCGAGCCCTGGGCACCCCCGCGCGCCTCCCGCCGCCCGTGAACATGCGCGCGCTGAATCGGACGACGCCGTGGCAGATGAGCCCCGAGACGACGAGCGGGGGAGATATTGTGGGGTGTGCGGATGCGGCTTGTGCGTGGGAGATGCTGTATCATTTCGACCATAGATTCAAGTTCTGAACGTTGAATTGAACAATGAACCTACTGTTTGATTTTGGTCCCAGGTCACTGGCTGCGCTGAATATTAATTCAGTGAGACTGTGAGAGGGAAATTTTGAATTTTATCCAAACCAGTCAAATATTCGCATTTAAGTAGGTCCCCGAGCAACATCTGGCTTGTCGGCGGTTAAAGTTGAATCAAACCGCTGAAACTACCGTCGAAATTGTACAGTAGGATAAGTACTAGTACTTATCCAGGAAGCTCGCCAACAAATACTGGTATTGCCATATAAATATTTCCCTGTGAATATTTCCACCCACGGAATAAAATAGGAGTTTCGCCCGGCACAGCCACGGCCGGGCCGCTGGGGCCGGGCCCTTACCCCTCTGTTGCATCAGCGCCCAGGTTGCACTTGTGTTCTCGGTGGATGCTACTGCATTGAATTTCAATCATATAGGCCACTTTACTTTAGGTCTAGAAAATTCTGATCAGCTCAGCAGAAGCCTGCATGACACCTGATGGGCCGTAAGTTACTTGACGCTTGCTTGACGTCCTCAATTAGATGAATTGGCACAAATTAAAGGTGTTAGTGTGTGCCACGCACCTGTTTCTTTTCTACTCTTCCCACCTTTTGCCATTGCGAGCGAGGTGCTGAAGCAGCGCTGGATATTAACGCAATGCTGATCCTTGTGACCCGACTTCCCAATTTGGCTTGGTGGTCTGATTTAACATGGGGACCGTTGAAGAACCCTCTCTTTTCCATTCAACACAATTTAAACTACTCCAAATGCATTTTTGAAGCATTCTAGACTTATTTAGTAACTTGACCTAGAAATCTTTTTCAGCGCCCCTCCCACCCCATATCCGGAATTTTAATGCCGACCCCCCCCAATTTGAAATTGAGGGATTTCTGAGCACGATATCACGGACTTCGGGAGCTCAGGCAAGACGAGCTTGCGAGTCGGCCTGAGTGGAAGACAAGGAAGAGCGGATCGGTAGACTTACCTTTTCCTTTCTTTTGGGCTGCGCGTTGATTATATCTATCAACGCACAGCCACCTGTCTAAGTCTTCTGCCTCTGCTCACTGTAAAGCTTTCTTCTACCCGCGTATTCTCTCTAAGACATCGATTTTCGAGCCCCACCCTCTCGTCTCTCTTTCGTTTGAGCTTACGCTTGGGCAGCTTTGGGTCTCCTTCCGACATGACCCTCGGCTGCTCTTGCGTACGGGTTTGGCCGTCCCGCGTCCCGTCCATTCCGATTCGGAATTTGACGCCGCTTTTCCCGCAGCGCCAAAGAGTACCGAATCGGCCGGGACGGCCAAGCCCCGACACACACACACAAAAAGCCTTTTCATCCTCCCACCCTCTATATCCTCGCCTTCACCTCATCCCTCTTTCCAGTCGAGCTCGGATATACCTCTACCTTGTTTTGTCCGCCCACCTCTTGGAAAGATTCTTTTTTTTTTTTTTTTTTTTGGAGCGTTTGGAGTAACAAGATCAAAGTCTGCAGATGCATTCTAAGTCCGTCCGCTTGTGTTGCTGGTTTTGGGCCAGTCATGCCGGTGAATTTTGTCCAGGAGGAAATGCCGTTATGCACAATATTTTAATCAGTGTGGGACTCTGGCCTGTGTGACTTATCCGATACCATTCATTGGCCATATACCCACTAAAACCCCCTCTGTGAGTGTCCAATCATCCGGCAATGAGTCCTCATCCATAAGCAGCCCACTCCATGTGTTTAGTACCATTTGCTTTCTCAACGCGAGTGGGCCAAATTTAACTTTGTCTGTTAGAATACGGTCGCGTCGCAAGGCTGAATTTACTAATTTCAGCCAGTGATTGTGGATGTTATCCACGGTAAGTTTTGTACCAGGATTTGTAATAACACGGTTCACCCGCAGGTTCCAAATACAATGCCATCCAACCGAGACCAATATTGCAAACAGTCTCCCTTGCTCGGGTCTGACTCCATTTGGTGTTTTAAATCGTACGAGATTACACCCTAAGATCAACCCCCAATTGAGTTTTGGCCAAGCGGAATATTTCCTTGACCACAGTTGTCTCGTGAGAGACCATATAATCTTCTGCTCTGGAGAATAGCATTCCAAAGCAATGTGCTCCAAAGATTCAGTCACATTACAGACATGACATCTGCCATTTATCTGGAGAGTGTCTATATGGGACCAGAAATCACCTACTCTGAAGGTGTTGTGAATGCATTTCCACAAGAACTCCCGTGAACGCCGTTGTATTGTAGGCGACCGAATGGATGACCAAATCATCGCATCAGATGGTTTGTATCCAGAAATTTCCTCAATGGAGCAGCGAATGCGGTCTAGATTTATGAAAGTCGATTTTCGATGGGGTATTGGACGTAGGGATCGTATAACTTTGGTGAAAATTCTCTGGGACCCCTGCGATAAAAGCATTCCTGGAGACAGGAACATAATGTCTGGGTCTGTGTCTAATTGAACTATCTGAATTGGTTCATCGCTATCAAATTTAGCGAGGTTCTGCTCAACTTTCTTGAACTGTGTTCGGCCTACCCTCTCGTTCAACATGGCGACCACAGCCCTGAGCAGCCGGGAGTTAGGATCCAACAAGTCATTTTCATATTTCTTTCTGTCTTTAACCAAGGCTCGTATTAGGAAGTCAGAAGAGGCACAGATGAGGAGCGGAACATCTTGCTGAGTATTTTGCAGTATCAATAATAATGCCCCCAAAAGTGCAGATGAGAAAGTCATTGGTATATCGGACCTATCGAAAGTTATGGATAGGGCCATACTATCCTGTACAGAGTCAATTACTCGCGTGAATATAAGTTTGATCTCCGGCTCAAACTCGCCAGCATGTATAATCTGTGGGTGCAAGAAGTATGTGATCGTGCTCAGTGTGTCTCCATGCATATGTCTCTTTGCGGAGATCTCGTTCAGTGATTCTTCAGAGGCAAAGATGCGGAATCCGATTTTGATGTCAGTCAGGGTAAAATCCGGATTAAACACCATGGCTCGATCCGTCTGTACTGCCATTTCGTTTCCTTCGAGCTCTGAGTTTGTCAGAGCCAGGACTTCACATAGGTCAGATTCTTGCAAGATGGCTTTGCGGATCTTCATTGCGACTTTTCGAAAGAAAAACTCGAGCCTGCTAGCTCCAGCGTCATACGCCGGGGTCCTGGTTCTTACCCGCACAGCGCAGGGCTTTAACCTGCGCGACATGCGAAAGGCCAACATTCAATTATCAGCCGGCGTCGGCTTTATCGGCCGATCGCTAGGGCCTTGTGAGATCTTGCGAACTTTCTTCATTGTTGCAGCTTCCTGAGTCTTTCTCACTTGGCAGAATGCTAGCGTAGGCATTAGTTTACGGAACACAGCTAGATATGGATACATTCCCGGTGCTAAGAGCAAACGTAATAAAGCAAGGAGCGGTGAGGAAGGGAAACGAAAAGATAAGGAATAAGAGGTACTACAAGTCACGCCTCCAAATCTTCAGCATTCCTCCGGGGCTTCGCCTGCACTCACACTCACGGCCGGCGTGCTTCGGTGAAAAACGGCCGGAGTCTCTGGGAGCTGAGAGTCCGGGCTCTCGCGTGCATCAAGCGCGTCGCGATCCTCGGAGGTGGCGTGGAGCAGCGTGGAGATCTCGGGGAGACGCAGCCGGCGCTGCTCGGCCGGTCGTCGAGGGATGGGGGCACGGGTGCGACAGGCGAGAAGGCGACGAGCGCGACACCAGCGATGGGCAACAGGTGGAGCAAGCCTGCCTGTGGGCGCGATGGTGCGCGGCGTACTGGAGAAACGGCCAGGTGCGTGCTCTGAGAATTGAGGGTGGGCCCGGGCTGAATGTGTCGTGGGGTGCGGGCACCCGAAGAGCGCAGCACCGGTGACGATAAACGGCCCCCACCAGCGCTGCGCATGCGGGCCGCGGTGCGCGCCGAAGTCCCCGTGCATAAGAGGCGCGGGCGTTGAGAGGTTGGGTCAGGTATGATCGCGGTGAAGGGGGGTGATGAGGACGGCACCGTCGATGGACGAGGGCGGTGGCATGGGCTGTGGATGGCGGTGGTGCTGCACGTCGTCGTCGTCCTGCACACAAGCTGGGATTCGGGCGGATGGGGGCGTTCTTGCGTGGATGGTAGTCCGGAGAGAGTCAGAGGCGACGCATCGAGCTCAAATCGGTCGCGGTGGGCGGAGGCAACGAAGACGACGTGGGCGATGGGGAAAGCGGGACTGCAGATACTGCGGACACCAGTAAAGGTAGGTGTCATGTTGGGGCGGAGATCCTCGTGGCGCGCGAGGAGCCGATCGAGGCGGCGTTGGCGGCGACGGAGGGCCGGCGTGGGCGCTGCGCTTGCGGTTGGTGGTGCGCGCCGTGAGTCGCAGCGGACCGCGGGCGTGGGCTTCGAGCAGCGGGGAGGGATTGCGCTGGAGACGGCCACGGTGGACGGGGAGGACGTGGGCGGCGAGGAATGCCAGCGTCACAGTCGCGCAGCATATTCAGCGCAGTGTGTGGACGCGCGCCTCGCGGCATCTCTTGCGCAGTGCTCTGGTGCTGTGGACGGTCCAGAAGAGCAGCCAGCGCAGCTGATAGTCGCGGCGCATGTCGTACGCTACGCTGCGGGGAGGCGAGGACTGACGGCGGCGGCGGAGGACGCGGACACGGAAGTGCGGAGGTAGAATTACTGCGCAGAGAGTTAGTATATAGAAGAAGAAGAGGGAAGGCAAAGGAGGAGCAGAGGGAGGATACAGTAAGTGGAGGTGGGAGGAGGATAAACGAGAGTAAAAAGATGCGAAAAGACACCTGCCTGGTCGGAAACACGCGTCGAGGAGGTGGCTGCTCTGGCCCTGCAGCAGCAGACGAAAGACGACCAGTTGCAGCGCGCGCGTGGTGCAGAAGGTGGCGAAGGTCTGGAGAGATAGGATCTGCAAAATGGAGGGGTTAGCCGGTGCGTTGTGTCTTCCACACCACGAAAGGAAAGACATACATTCGTAACGGTAGGAGGGGGCGGATTGTGTCGACAGTGGGTGTAGTTCGGGCTACTCGACGAAGACAAGGGGTACCCGCCAAAGAAATTTCCTCACCGGGTCGGAAAAGTGAATTGACGACCCCGTTGGCCGAGGTCTCACGGTCACATGCATTACCCGATATAGTAGTTTCTCCCGAGGCGATCAAAATTGCGACCGGTTTCTGGCCCATTTCAGCCTTCTCACCCAAGGAATGATCCTGAATTGTCAATGAGTGCTAGACAACCAAAAAGCTGGTTTTTCCTATGACCCTCCAAACGCGTTTTTGAAAAAGTGAAATAAGGACGTCAGACCCCCCCCCCTATTAGCCGATGTCTCGGCTTTCTCCGGCGGGTACGGAGGTAACAAAGAGACTGGCATCAGCATCGCCGTGTCGAGGGTTAGCGGAAGCTTAGGCTTTGGAGGTAGTCGAGGCCTAGCGCAGCGGGCATTGAGTGTCGAGTGGCGCGAGTCGGAGAGCGACGTGGCACTAGTACTGTTGATCGCCACCGTGGCGGACAGATGGCCCACCAAGGGGCACCCAGCCTTAAAATTTCCCACACAGGGTCGGAAAAGTGAATTAACGGCCCCTTGACCCTACCGACACTTCACGAAACACTCGGCACTATCGGCAATGGCTTCGGCTCGATTCACACATTATTTTCGTCAATGCTTTGACCCACCAGCACCCCTCAAAAAATCTGATTTTTTCTGACCCTCTCAAACACATTTTTAGGATGTTCTGAACAAATTCCGAAAAGTGAAATAAGGGGTCCCAGACCCTCCCTACCCTATGAGGCTGTGTCTCGGCATCTTCCGGTGGGTGCCCCTTGTGGCCCACGCCTCCCAGATCTGTGGCGCCTATCCTGGTGATTACAACCCGGAGCCAGATTCCGGTGACACAGGAACCCAGTTTATACCTTGGAAGGCCAGATCCCCAACCGGCTAAAATGGCCATTTTTTGTCCAACCGGTTCTGGGCGGATGGCCCATTTTTTATCCGAACCGCACCACTGCAGATGCCGTAACTCTCCTAAAAAGGTAATTGTGGCGCCCCAGAGAGCGGAAAAAACCCAAAATTTTCTCTCCGCCCAATTTTCCGTGTTTTTCAGGCAGATCCACGCGGTTTCTGACAAAAGGGAGTGTTTACCCAGATTTTGCGCCCCAAACCTGCCTCCAGGGCGGTGATTTTTATCCGAACCGGACCTACCATTTGAGCCTCGGATCCCCATTTTTGTCCGAACTGGACATAGGTTTGCGGGTCAAAATCGTCAACTTTTGTCGGAACCGGGATCTGGCCTCCCAAGGTATAAACCAGGTTCCTGGTGACACCTTTGTACTCCGCAGAAACTGAGATCAAGTGTCCGGTCCCAAAAGGCTTCGCACGGAACGGGAATCTGGTTATCTGATTGGACATTATCCCACATACGCCGAGGTCCCAGAGTTGGCTCGAGCAAACCTTCTGAGCCAACTTGGCACAGGAGTGGATTGTTTAAATTATGTAGCCATCATAAAGTCGTTGAATGAATTTTTGAACGGGCTGCTGTAGCGCATTTCTGTTATCATCGCAGCGACCATAGCTCATGTTTGAGTGCTTCCCCCCGCGCAGCTGCTCGATTGACTGTCGACCAGTTTTTGCTGCACTGTAGCTCTTCGGAACGAAGCGCTTTCGACTACCCCGTCCTTCGTCCGGGGGACACTTCTTCAGCCTTTCTCCGGGTCGTGCTCGCCGCGTTTTCAGCCCAAAATTAGCAGCCGTCCCAGGGCAACGAGGCCTATGTAATTCGGGCTCGGCCAATCCAAAGCCAGTGGGGAGTAAACGGGTTTGATGAGAACTTTTTGTGGACATGAGTTCAAGCCCCGGCCTCTAAGACAGATAATGGAGCAAAAGTGAGGTATCAATCGATTGAATAAAGCGGCGTGTGAGGGTGCTATAGAATGTGAAGAAGCACAATGCCATTCAGTCACAGGTCACTTAGCATACTATATTTCGTAATTGAATGTCATATACTCAATAGATACAGTAGGCTTGTGTGTGGCCAAACTACTCGCTCGAAGTCCCACGTTGGCATTGGCGTGTGACGTAAGGATTCATACAAACGCCGCACCTCACCTTTGCCGTACCCTCTCCTTGCCCCCCTCCCGCCTCACTTCCTGTAAAATAGCAACTCTCTTGGGACATTATAATGCTTTCCCATCTCCGCAGCTTCCTCACGACCTCCCTAGAGGCTCTCGAGCGCCTCCTCACATTCTCTCTCGAGCCAAGTCCAGAGAAAAGCCTTCCGCACCTCATGTCCGCCCCTCAGTGTTTTGTACCCGGCGTCTTCTTCGCTGGGAAATTCGCTGGTCCTCCTTCCGACTGGGTCGCCATGTTGATAGGCGTAAACGAGGTCCCCGGATCTAAGTTTCACGCTGACCGACTCAGGACACTCAAGAACTGCTATATCACCAGAGTCATGCATTGTCGATACAACCAGCATGAGTTGATCATTCTCGAGGTTGTCAACGGCAACCACCAGGCGCGAGAACCAGAGACGCGTTATATTGTAGTGGAGCGCTTGAAGATAGACCGTTCTCTAGATCGTGCGTGCCATTTTTGTAAGTTCCACTCTAGATCCCATGCTCAATGCAGTGTTTCGGTGTCTCCAGCTCCTCAATTGTCTTATCCGAAGAATTGTCTGGAAAAAACACCGGCAACATGGACACCGTCACGATCTACGACAATCTCGAAAACAGAGACCGTTTGCAAAACTACGTTGGATCTACAGTCGAAACACTCCACTTGAAGCAGGGCTGTTTCGACGTTCTCCAGGCCGCGACGCTGGCCGCTGCCCTTACAGAATTTGCAGTTGATTATTCACTACTGCGTTATATGTGTTTCTGGTACGCATGCGCCTTTCGCGAGATGGTCAAGAAGATTGTGGGGGAAGGTCTTCTCCACGCCGTCCAGGGACCTGTGTACAGCGAAGCTGGATGCATAGGCACCTTGCGATGTGTGTCCGCAACGGCCGACTTCC
Source organism: Mycena leptocephala (assembly GCA_029378395.1). Taxonomy (NCBI): domain Eukaryota; kingdom Fungi; phylum Basidiomycota; class Agaricomycetes; order Agaricales; family Mycenaceae; genus Mycena; species Mycena leptocephala. The sequence goes on along the minus strand of JARJLF010000643.1, from coordinate 115,587 downwards.
CCGTGTTTGCATCACTCGAGTCGACAGCGCGCGCGGAGACCCAGATCACCCTGGCGTTGAAGCGAGGGCAAAAGAATGGTCCGAACAACGAGCGGCGAACCTTGACGACCCAGGAGGTGGTCCAAGCGATCCAGGACTTTCGCTCTGATGGCCAAAGGTGGAGGAAGCTCATGACCAATTGGATGGAGCGCCTCACACTATCATACAACACTATGCTCCAAAATAACGAGGCGACGATCACGGACCTGGAGGCTGTGCTTGCTGAGCATCAGAATTGTGTGGTAAGCATAATTGCGACTACAATTTCGTCGTTGACATTGGGTCGATTTCAGGCCCGGGCGGAAGCTCGCGCGGTAAGAAATGTGTCGCATCTCCAGATAAGTGGCTAATATTCGGAGGACTTCAGGCCGACGCGGAAGTAGCTCGAGATGAGGCCATGAGTCGTGCTGTAAGCAACGTAATTGTCGCCCCATTTTCTTTGCTGACGGCAATCAAGACGGAAGCGGAAGCGGAAGTAACTTATCTCCGGGCTCTATTCCAGAACGGGGCGGCGGAGAATATGGCACGTCAAGAATACGGTCAACCGCGAGTATGGACGCCGCCAGTTACCGTTTGAAGTGGCCTCCAGCACGGATTGAGACCGTGGTACAATGAGTCAGCACACGACGAAGATGATTACCCAACAATTTACGTGTTGACTTCCACCATACCTCGTGTGGTTATTTAACTGATTGTGTTGCAACACGCCGCTGGTAGTCTCCCAAGTCAGACCCTTAAACCAGACTTTTTTTTTTGAGAGGGAGTGGAGAAAATTGTGGTTTAATGCGCCGCTGGCCCATTGCAGTATGCATGCAGTAAGGTTGCCCTTTTATTTCTTGTGAGATCGGAGCATGCCTGAGTCCCTTTTACTCCGGTTTCTACCCACTACATACTCTATACTAGTGCTTTCATAGCCAATCTGATTTTTTCCCCCCCTCCATTCAGCGCTCGCGCCCATCCTCTGGTACCGGCTCCTCTAGCATAGTGTGGGCCACCGCGACGACAGGAAAGTCAGGACAATACAGTCTTTCTGGAAAGTGTGGTACGGGGTGCACATTTGAAGGTACTGTATTGGACCGGCGTGGGCGTGTGGGAGTCCTCAAGATAATAGAGAGCTTGCGCAAAAGCCGCACGAGCCGCACGCGGCTTTTTTGCATTGCGCGGAGCCGCAGGGGTTATTTTAATTATTACGTTAATAAATGCCATTTTGGAGTTGAAAACTGGTCTGTAATGTCCGGAATCTGTGTATTCTGTGGACGCCGTGGTGGCCCAATCGCGTGAAAGTCGACATTTGACGGCATCAATACTACTGTAGTATTTCGTTCAAATCGACAGTCACGCGTCACGCACACCCCTGTCGATAGCGAAATTTGGCAGGGGTCACGCATCACGCCGGCGATTGTCGAACCTCCCTAGCATCACACAGTGCTCAAAATTGGTTGTAGGGCACGAAAAAGCCCAAATTTTCCTTCCGATGTCGAAAATTTCGCTGGTGTCACGCCAAATTTTGGCAGTTGTCGAAATGTCGAAATGATTTTTTGGGTCACGCGTCACACCCAGTGTCGATTTGAACGAAATACTACAGTACTTGATTTCCACTCTACCTCACCACTCAGGTTCTACGATGGTGCACGGCAAGAGACGTGCCAAAAACAGTTCCCCTCACACAAGCACATATCGCTTGACGCGTTTACAGGCCAAGAACAACGGAAAACACGATGCAAGTTCCGCTGAGCCTGCATGCAGCGCAAGATTCTGCTACACACGATGAAAGCCCACCTTGGCTGGGTATAGAACGGAACCATCTGCCATCGGACTGCGTCAGCGTCCACAGTGACTCTCATAAGTCCTAGAAAGCCCTTGGCAGCGAGGAGAGTTTGGACTTCTTCCAACATGGTAAAGAGAAAGCAAAATAATCTCTGTGACGTCATGTCTATCTAAGACTATAGCGAGTTGACGGAGTTCGGTTCACTCGACAGCATATCAAATGCACCCAGAAGGCTACTGCTGTGTGAAATTATACACATTCTATTCATATGCATGTGCTACAGGCCACCCAAGCAAAATTTTCCCGTGCGGCTCTGCGCAATGCAAAAAAGCCGCACGCGGCTCGTGCGGCTTTTGCGCAAGCTCTCTAATTTGAAAACTCTCTGTCTTTGTCGGTCCGTTGGCATTAACCAAAGAAATCCAAAGACATGCGTGCAAAAGTAGGAACCTACGCCGTAACCGTATTACACGCGAACCATCAATGTGCCAGATCAGATCTCTGTCGCCCGAGTCTTGGCTGATCACTTCAAGTTCTTTAGCCGTTTCTCAACAACGAGAACGCGTTGAATAGGAATTGAGCAACTTTAGGTTTTGGGAACGAAGTACATTTCGCAGGAAGAAACAGTCGCCGCGAAGGACAGTTGAAGAGCAGATTTTTTTTCTTTCATTTCCCGAGCTGTGAGCTTGATACGACCCTCGATGCGAGCTGCATTCGTCGGAGCCGAAGGAGTTCGGGGCCGAGGATTTCCGACACAACATGCACCGCCACACCCTGTCTCCGTATCTCGTGTGATCCTACTCATTCTCAGTAGGCTGTACTTTATCTTATCAGTGCCACGGAATGATCCGACGGAGTTTTAAGAAATGATAAGAAAAGTTGGGCCTCGGACACCACGGTTTGCATGACGACCTTAGAGCGACCTGGGATCAAGAGACCTTGGCCTGACTGATTTGACAGCAAATCGATGTACTCCGGCCAACGTCGAGTTGAGGTCGGTGATCCCGTACCCCAATTCAACGTCGAGCATCACTCCCTATTTGAGAAATTCTCGTCTTAAAATTCACAGTTTGTCCCACGGCGGACAATCAACTGTCATTTGCGATCCGAGTTGTTGCTGTCATCGAATCGTCCCTAGACTTAAATCTGGGCACTTACCCCTTTGGTCGAGCTGACGGCTGTTGCCGTGGCCACGATGCAGCCACGCGTTTTCGGGTCTTTCCATGAAATAAATGATTTGAAAGTGATAATATTCCTCTCTTGGGCTCAGTTCCTACTCAAATACCTTCGGAGGGGGCTTAAAATAAACCTCCGAGCATAGGGTATGACACGGGTATGGGTAAACCCGCGGTATTGCGGGTATGGGTGCCACGGGTACGGGTACGGGTCCGGAAAATTCCGATCCGTAAATAATCGTACCCGTGGGCATACCGCACCCGTAATACCACGGTTTTGTTCACTACCGCAGGTTCGGTATTACTGCGCAGTATACTGTTGGTAGTCACGGTGTATAGGCTTGTATTATACCATCCTCAAGATTCTTGTTGGAAGATTACCAGAAGGACCATTCAGAAAATAAATTTGACAAAAGCACTTGTATTAGGAAATTATGGTCGGTTTTTATAGTGCATAGCACAAATTGCAAGGCACCTAAGGAGGTATTCCCTCCCAATGGATTCCCCGGCGCCATCTGCGCGTTCCTCCAGAACACTGGTGGCCGGGGTGCCGGGGATATCAAGCCCCTCGCACAGGACATTATTAATCGTGGCTGCACTGGCTGTGGGAGCCAAAAGTTCGCGACCGGCACTAGTGCCGTTGGGCTGCTCACCTTCAATTTTGTCGCCGACAATCAGTGCACTGGCCTGTTCAAGCGAATGGCGGTCCTGCGATGACGAGTAGTATGTCGTTGATTTTTGATGTACTGCACTTTGTGTGGACGAATTGATCCGGTGGATATGTTATGCAAAAAACCACTATCAAACGAACCAAGTTAGTTTGGCATGCGAACCTGGGACTCCTTCATTTCGTTTCCGGCCGTATTGCATTGAGAACTCACCCTGCAATCGCCCCCGAATATTGAAGCCACAGGATGGCTGCAGCGCCACAACACCCAGCACCATTAATAGATAAGATGTGCAAAAGCCGCACGAGCCGCATGCGGCATTTTGTGCATTGTGCAAAGCCGCACGGCAAATTTGAAATCTGAGAGATGTCAATTAACTGTTGTAATATAAGCTTACCTGAGGTGAAGGAGAGGTGCTGTGGGGAGAAGGAAGATCCTTGGCATTGCCTCTGCTGCGTGGCAAACGTGAAAGTATGGGAAAAGTGAGTGATGCCTTCGTGATGCTTGAAAAATGCGGCCTCCACGGGTGCACATATAAAACATAACACTCTTGAGAGTGGAATATGAGATTTAGGAGGTATTGAATGGTACTTCGAGAGAAGAGAACCAAGAACAGCGAAGAAAAGGCTGCAGCATTGCACAATGCACAAAACGCTGCATGCGGCTCGTGCGGCTTTTGCACATCCTATCTAATATTGAATCTAAGGAGGCGGACGCACCGTTCACGACCAGTGATAACTACCATGTGGTCGCCGTGTGAGTCCTGTTGGATTGGGTTTGCAACACCTGCTGTTAGCGAGGAGCGTTGGACATCTCTCGTATCGGACCATGATTCTAACCAAGATCAGGTTCATTGAATTGTAGTCGAAAATAGGGAACAAGCGAAATGTAATGTGAATATATTTGACGCGGCTATGGGGAGAATTGATTAAGGAGGGAGAATTGGACTGGCCAGAAACACGTACATGGAAGGAAATCACTGAAGAGCTTCGATTTTCATCTGTTCTAGCTCCGCCCATTTCGGGAGATCGAATATCTCCGGTAGTGCATCCCAAAGCAATCGCTCCGCCTGTTGGTGTACTGGCTTCATACTAGATATGCAGGGAGTGCATAGATCCAGGTCATCCCAATCGCGCGTTCTCCAGAGGCCGAAGGCTAGATAAGGATTCGCCCGGCCGTTCCGCCTATAACTGCGCCAATTCTCCGCCTCAAAGCGATTTTTGACCCGTAGTTCTGTACAATCCACAGGAGATTCACATCCCTCGATCGTCAGAGCACAGAGAAATGACAAAAGTTGGGATGCGCCTGTGGTTTCGAGATAACGAAGGCCAGTGACACACGCAACCACGTCGGCAGTATTGAGACTGCAACCTGGAACACCGGCGATGATATCTTCGATTTTGGCGGATTCACAAGCTCTGTAGAATGCGACGGGAAGAATCCAAAGCGCGGAGACTTGGCGAGCGAGTAGGATGGTTTCGAGATAGTGTGATGTCGTGTCAGGAAGCCACGAGGATGTATTAGGTAGATCCTCCCAATCTGCCAACTGGGTCGGATGACAAGACGACAGATGAATAAGAGCGCGTTTGCGCAACGCGTCCACTTCGTACTTGTGACTCATCCGGAGAACGCTTGAAATGACGGGGAAGGTCACTCGCGCCGGAAACGGTTCAAAGAATCTGCAGAAGTAGGTTAGTAGCATGGTATTGTGGCTCAGTACATGAGGATATTACTCGGAATATATCAATGCCTTCAGAAAATAAGTGATATCTTGCGCAGTATCTGGTAGACAGACGAAGGGGCATCCATCCATCATGTCGGAACTTTTGGGAGTGGGTAGAGACAACATGTCTTGGAATACTGGAGATCGCACCGCAAGGAAATCGCGGGACACGCGGAATAGCGTCCTTTCCGCCTGGATGATGAGCCCGCAATCCTCGAACCATAACCCCTCTGCTCGGATCAGTACTGAGTCGCCGGTTGATGAATTTTCAGCGGCGGAGACATCCATTGGCAGATTGTGTCGTCGCAAGGAGGGAAAGGAAGATGGCAGGTCAAGAAAAGGCTATGCACAAATATTTGCTCATAGGAACATGTACAAACAACGCGGTCACGTTTTAGTCGCGTTTTGCAACAATTTTTGTTTTTCACACTGAGTGAGGGAATTCTAGAACAACGCATCGCGATATCAACATTTGAACAGGCTTCCCAATCTGCGTTGTTATCGCAAAATGCGATCATGAAGGAGCACATAAACGCGAGGAAGACGAACCGATACGTACCGCCTCTCACAAGAAGCCTCAGGCGTCGAGTCTGGAGAATGAACTAGCTAATGCTCGAGCGTGTGCATAGCCCTGTCTGGAAAATGACTCCGGGGAGGGTGAGGATGTGGTTGTCCATTAGGCCGCCAAAAGTACTGTGGGATATTATGTTGATGACTGCCTGGATCAATGGGCCCACTGAATAATTGATGGTGGGCACAGCTCATGTTCCCGAGTACGCCACCTATATACTACTCTTGTCCTTAAAGGTCATCTCTTAATTCTGGATTAGAGCAGAGAGCAGAACTTGTGGCCACATAAAGTTGACAAGGGCGCCGTGCTACCTACCTGTACTCGTAGAGGCTTTGGACTCTGTAGATCCGTGATTTTCAATATCTCCCATTCCATCTCAGCTGGAAAGCCATCCATTTCAAACGGGGAATCGACTGTGAGTCTCAGCACGCCGGAGATTTACGTTGTGATGTTTGGGTTCATTATAGTCTCCGGTTTACTAACCGTTTTGAGCTCAGAACTCTAAAATTCAATGAAGCTCTATTTCAAGGGATTTATTTACAGCACTTGCGGACACCCACTAAATATTAATATTTCAACAATTCGTGCGCTACTCGGTCAAAATATCTGTGATATTGCCCCCGACCAATAACATCTACCATTGTTTAGTACAATAGTTGCTCAAGCATTCCGTTTCGAGGTCCGGAAGATCCCCGAGTCCATTCCTTGTTGGGCCAGGTGGGCACAGGTAGCTCTATATTATGATGTCCCTCCGCCGCTTAGCGCGGCTCCTAAGTCTGACGCCGGAACGCCCGAGTTGCCGTCCGACATATATATAGACTTGAGAATTAAGGGACTAGACAATTGGTATCGACGTGTCCATTTCTTCTGGCTTTCTAACGACCCCGCCGGTGTGTCTTGTGAAGTTCTCTCCATGCCGCGCCATTGACACCTGTCTGCTCAGCCCTTTCACTCAACGAATACCCATGCCAGTGATACCTGATCTGAGTTCCCCATCCACACAACTGGACTCAGTGGGTCATTTCATGATCGGCGCCCCGCTCGCGTTCGTTTGCGCGCTGATGATTATCTTGGTTTGGGAACAGTTCAAAATGACATTAGGGTGAGGACTTGTTTTCACAACGCAGGAGCGCAAATGTTCATGGAAGATGTATAGACCGTGATTTGGGTGGGGTACCTCCCGACCTACTCCCAGACCTTAAACCCCATTTTGAGTCCAACTTCCGCACTCTAGTGGCCCCTGTTCCCATGCTTGTCGCCGTGGGGCGATGAATCTCGTTATTTTATTCATAAAAGACTTGGTTGCAATAGTACTCCGAAACTTAAAAATATATATTCCCTGTGTAATTGCATTTTATGACCCTCGAGAGAGCTCACGACAGGACATTATAGATGCTAGCCAAGGAGCCAGCCACATATGAAAAAAACGCCATGCGGCGATGATCGCCGCGGCGTTGATGGACGGGTAAGCGCGGTGCGGCCGAAGCGGACGGGAGCGTGCGCATTGGGCCGGCACAAGCAAAGGGCGGTTTGGGCGCGTGCGGGCAATGTGACAGCGGGCGCGCGGCGCGGGGGGAGGAGGTGCAGTTGAAGGTAGGGCGTCGGTGGGCCCGTGGAGGAGAGTGGCCGAATCCGGATGTCAGATGGGCAGAAAGCTAACATTTGCACGGGAAGTGGCCTCGGAGATGTCGGAGTTGTCGGCCCCAAGGTTTTAATATCAGGTGGCGAGCACAACTCCGAGATAATCGACAATTACGTCAGCACGTTGGTGGCTTGCCGCCAGTACTAGTAAAGCGGTCAAAGCGCGATATCTTGATGGTATTTTCACGAAGACACAAGTTACGGCCGCAATATCATGTCCGGATCCTTCAAAACTTTCGATAAGTCTTCACTGGTCCTTCTGTAGTCCCCGACATCGTTAGAGTGGCGTCAGATTTAATATGCCTGATATGGCCGAGAGCGACCTATCAGCGGGAAATTGAATGAATCAAAGGATCTTGAGGTGGTGGATGCACTGGCATCAATCTCTTAGACCTGACACCATGATAGCATGGACGGGCGCAGAGTGGACGCGAGGAGGATTGGGGAATTTGAATACGAGGACCATTCGGCTGCCGAGAGGGGAACCGAAATGGTGAAGAGAGGTTGTGCAGCTTACTTGCGCTGAGTATCATCACTGGCAAGTCTGCGCAGTAGCATCCGCCTCACAGCCAATCTCGCCACCCACTACTCTTTCGTGCACCCTCGCGCGCGTTATTATCATGCGCTTCGCAATCTCCGCGTCCTTTATGTTTCTGGCACTCACGATAAGCGGCGCTGCGGCCCAAATTTGTAACCCAGCGTGTCCAACAGGCCTTTGTTGCCTGGAGGAGAATGTGAGCCTCCCATATTACACACATACATACCCTTGCAACACATTTTTTCCATGGGCAATCAGACTGCCGGCTCGATGTCGCCCAAGACGAACGGTGCTCTAGGTGCGGTCTCGTTTGTAATGAAGAGAACCACATCTGTCAGGCTCCGGCTCCTGCATGACCTCAAGATCCCAAGATCTCAACCACGAGAGTAGGCCACTGTGTGCGCATGGCGGTACGAGTCCAATTAAGTAAAGGAACCGCTTCTAATTATGGTTTGGAAGACAAGTAAACGTGATTCTGAACTCTTGTCTAACAAAATCAATTGCCAGGAAATTGAAGGGAAAATTTCGCGCATCTTTGGATTCCCTACCATCCATTCCATGGACGGCGAAGTCCTCATTTCGGTGACTCCGATTGAATCCGATGGTTTCCGTAAGGGTCCGGTGGCAGTGCGGTGGCCGTGTTGTGGCAGTGCCCAACGGCGATCACCTTGACGATCACTACTTCTTGGACTCAAACCACCACCACGACGCTCTTTTCTTTCCCAACGCCGGGGTAGTAGAACCACGCTATCCTGATAATGCTAGACGACAAGTACATTGGTCTTGTACTGGCCGTCGCGGGCTCGGTTGCCATCGGAACGAGCACCGTCATCACCAAAATGGTAGACAGACTGCGGCGAGTAGCGTTTCCAGGGAAGCTCACCGAGTTCAGGGCCTCACCGCGGCGGCGGACGGAACACCGGCGACAGACAACATGTCCTATCTGAAGAACTCGGTCTGGTGGGGTGGAATGGGGGCTTGTGAGTCGCATGCGCTGTCGTGTGATCGCTCGCTGAAGGTCTTTCTTTATCCAGTGATTGTGGGCGAAAGTAAGAGGAGATATTAATGGAACGTATCTGTTGTCTCACGAGTATTCAAGTCGCCAATTTTGCGGCGTACACGTTTGCGCCGCCAGTAATGGTTACCCCGCTGGGTGCACTGAGCGTTATCGTCGGGTACACCTCTTTTGCATTCCATATCACATTAAACTCGATATTTCAAGGGCAATACTAGCTTCGGTTATGCTCGGTGAGCGACTGGGACATCTCGGACGTGTGGGATGCGCACTCTGTATTTTAGGATCGTCAATAATCGTCCTCCATGTCCCGGATGACCAGGACCTTGAAACAGTCACACAATTCCTAGACTACGCCGTCGAGCCCGGTGCCTTGTTTCGCCTCTCCATCTTTCCTTACTCGCTAATACCCACTGCCCCGTAGGATTCCTACTGTACTGTTTCACCGTCACTGTCTTCTCCGTCGTGATGGCGTACGGTGTGGCCCCAAAGTACGGGCGCACCAACCCTCTCGTCTACATCTCCATCGCCTCCCTCGTGGGCTCCATCTCTGTGATGTTCATAAAAGGTTTTGGCGTCGCAGTGAAGCTCACGTTCGACGGCCACAATCAGTTCATCTACCCGAGCACGTACCTCTTTGGCTTCATCTCCGTCGGCTGTATCGTCATCCAGCTCAACTACTCAAACCGGGCCCTTGACGTTTTCTCTGTCAACCTGTGCGTCCTCGTCCTCGTCCGCATTTCCAATTCCCATTGAGTTCACATTCTCACTTACTTATACCCTCGCATGGTCAGAGTCAACCCGATGTACTACGTCGGCTTCTGCACGGCCACGATCGTCGCCTCGCTTATCCTCTTCAAGGGATTCAACACCGCCAATGCCTCGAACACCGTCTCCCTCCTCTGCGGGTTCATTGTCACCTTCCTCGGCGTGCACATCCTCAACCTCGCCATGCTCGACGAGTCCGCCGCGCAAGACCTCGAGGGTGGCGTGGCGCTGGACGGCGGCTCCCCGTGGCAGCAGCACGTGCGCCGACGCTCGACGGGCTCGCTCAACGGCCTGCGCACGCCGCTCTTCGGCGCGTTTGCGATCGATGCGGAGGGCGGGGACAATGGCGGCGCGGTGAGGCTGCAGCGGCTGTCGGAGGAGGACGAGGACGTGGATGAGCGGACGGCGATGAACGGCTCTCGGGGGTCGCCGGGGCACCATAGTATTCGGATACCGCGGTCCGTGTAGGGTCTTGCGCCTGGACAATTTTCTTTGGTCTTCTTGCGTTTTCCCCTCAGGCCGATCCCAACGCTAAGGCTCAGAAGTGAAGTCTGATCCGGACAGCAACTCAACTGATGACATTCCTTTTTTGCAGTCAATTTTCGAGATCTTTTATATCTCACTGCGTGACGCGGTATCCCCGACAGAAAGACATCGGTCCTCCTCCCCTCCCACGTCGATTGCCCGCACCGGGCTACGCCCGGCGGCGCCCGCTAAGACACCGATCGTCACCGGGTTATCGATAACTCGGTTCCCGTCATGATCAGCCTTGCATACGTTACTTGTGGGTAGACGAGAACGGGCAGAGCTGGGACGACCGAGGCCTATTTCCTTTGAAATTTGCAAGCGTCGCCTTAGTCTCGCCGGGGATATCTTTCACCCTGGCATCCATATTCTGTCAAACGCGGTATATTGATTTGAACTGCCATTCGTTTTCGAGGGCATTTCATTATCGCCTCGGGGGGGCAACACCGTCGTTGAACTCCAATTCGTCGGGTTGATGTAGAGTCATTATGATCATCCTCGCTCTCGAGTGAGGTCCAAATGACAACGCGACGCTCCGACCTATTTCTGCCATGGGCCCAGACCCCTCGGACTCCGATTCCGCAGTGAATTGCGCTATATGTCGCCAAACCTTCGTCATATTTCGCACGTGGTGAATCATCTACCTTGCGCTTTCTGGCAACCATATTGCGTGTCATACTCTATTGCTTACGAATATATAATCGTGCGACTTGCAGATATTCAGACTTCACATGATAACAGACTCAGAACCTTCCACCTCCACCTCTGCGCACCAGGTCATGAGGCCCAGGGCTGTCAAGCTGGTTCATACCACGGAGAACCCGACCTCAAAGCGCCCGCAGACGAACGCGCTTCGGCAGAACGAGAAAGGAGAGATTGAAATCTCGCGTACGTGCGCCAGCAGCGTTGTGTTGACTGTGATGGTAAGCTGACGCGGTGTGGTGTAGAGGATTATCAACTAGAGCTCGTGCAGGATCGCGAGAAGCTGCAGACGAACTTGCGAGAATATGTCTATCCTGGGACTGGGGCTGTCTCCGAGACGAAGGCGCAGAGCCTGTACCTCGGCGACGGCGAGATCGAGTGGTGGTCGATGCCCGATGCCGAATCGTTGTACCCGCGCTTCATTACCTGATCAAAAATAGAGTACCATACCTAGAGGGTTTAGAAAATGGAGTGGTCTGCCCAGGGTCTGGCGGTATATATATCATTATTATATGTGAGAACTGAAATATCAGAGGAACAAGATTTGCACTCACGACAGCTGCTGCACTTTGTACGGTGATCGTCCAAGTCACCAGCTTGGGAGACTCATCTGAGGTCTGATGAGCACTGCACTGAGAAGGAGGCCACCGTACGCGATGTCTGTGCTCGTCTAATTTTCAGGCATAAAATTCAGAGAAATTCAGAGCAGCACATTCCGAACAGCAGATAAAGTATTGCTGTTCGGGTTAGGAGCCAAAAAGGGCATCCAATCTTGAGGTAGGTTAACGAGTGAATTTGGGAGGTTAAGCAGGAGCAAGCTTAAGGGCTCTATATTCGTTGGGATCCCTGAATTTGAACCTGTCGGTCTGAAGCTTTGATATGGCCTCTTCTGGCTCTAACCAGCTCCAAATGAGACGCATTGCGGCACACTACAGGACACGCCCATTCCAATCGGTCCAATCACTGCGTTCCCCCCGTCCTAGACTCAGCTGAGACTAGGCGCTGTAGGCTGTGCCAGATGGAGTTAGGTCGGTGTAGGTCCCTACACAGCCCCCATCTAGGCGACTACACGTAATGTCCGTCTGGCTTTACGGGTACCCAGTAAGGCGGCTAAACTCAGGTCAGTGTAGATGAGGGTAGCTTGTGGAAGGTGAGGGTAGCTCCCTAAACTCAGCTGCACAGACCTAGACTTACATTTTAATGTTGAATATTTCCATCATCTAATATTCTGAGCAACCACGTCCCTTCCCCCTTGCGTAGGTGGCTACAAGCACCTGTTGCAACCTACACATCCTGCCAGACCTAGACCTACCTGTGCCAACCTAGCCAGAGCCAGACAGACCTCCACAGACTATTCTCTAGGCACCTAGCCTCAATCATTGACGTAGCTACTTCTAGGTTCCTACACTCAAGCTGAGTCTAGGAAGGGTCGGAACGCAGTGAATTCGATGAAGACACATTCGTGTTTCTGGCTTTTCTGCCTGGTGACAGCAGTGGCCATCACATCTACAGACGATATTGGTACGCGAAGCCAAAGTAGCTCCTCTTATTTCGTCAAGTGTAGGGCGTCCAATATCGTTAATTCAGGTCTCGCTCGTACATTATCCCATGCCGTGTCCAACTAAGAAAGAAACTCTATATATAATTTCATATTTCCTCGTATCTGGGCGGCGCCTCCGACGTCGTCGAGCCCGCAGAGTTTTCCGTCTTATCCCTCTTGTCCGTGGACGTACGCAATATGGGCACAGGCACACCCACGTTGTGCTGGCAACGCTGCCTCCCATGCTCTGGATCCTGGTTTCCCACCGCAGAACTTGAACGCGCGCAAGCGGTGCGGCAGGCAGCGTGGCAGCAGCAGAAGTAACTTGCGATGACGATGAGGACGACACCAATGGAGGTGCAGACTCCGATTATGATCCGGTCGCTGTGCGAGAGCGGGAGTGCGGCGGGAGAGGGGGGAGAAGAAGGAGCTGGAGTCGAGGACTCGGATGCGGCTGCGGTCGACTTGAGGCGACGATCAGCCGGAAATATGCCAGAGATGAAAAATCAACGTACCTCGGCCGTCACGAATGCTGCGACGAAGGCAATGGTCAGTAGCATGGGTAGTGAAACCTGGCGGGGGATCGACATCGCTGCGAGTGAGGGTGTGGATGAGTGCGTTGCTGCGCAATATATCGCGTAGTATATATTTCAATACGTGACTGGGCATGTGAAGAATGTGATCCGTTGGATCAGCGATGGCCACTGGGCATCAGAAGATGTCGATCATGACCTCAATTATTCGTCGAAATGTGGGCTACCAGGTGGTATCCCATACATCTACAGATGGAGAAGTACAAATGTAGTTCTACAGTGATCCATCAGACGCCTTACCATTTTAAATGGGCGGAAGAAGTTGTTCAACTGCGAACCGAACTGTGGAAAATTGACAGGGAGATGCGATACTAACTTCCAGCGATTTAATCAGAGCATCGCGTGGACAAGGGGAAGAAAATTATCTGAGCAGAGAGTCTTACTTGGTGCAGCTGAAAAAAGCTGCCAATTCGGCCAATTGAACATGACACCAATCGGACCGAGTCCCGGACACGTGGCCCTTGATGCTTGATCATCGCCTCGGCACTTCCCGACCAGTCCGTCCCCATTTTCGTCTGATCTTATCCTCAAAGATAATAAGGGCAAGTTATTTCGTTGCTGTGACTTGTGATATGATTCACACCTGGTTCAATTTAATTCGGATCATTCTTATGATTTGACCTTTTTTCACTTGGTATTTTCATAAGTCAATGGCAGGCTATACGATACCGCTACTTGTATAAATTAGCTAGCTATCGTATGAATTCAGTAGAGTTCTCTCGCCCTACTCTGACGTCTGGCCTGATTCATGCCCGCCTCAAATAGACCGATACCTCATGCTCCATCCGAATAAATCCAATCATACTGACAAGAAATGCGTCGCTTCGCTTTGGGAACCGTGCGGTAAGATGGGGCCAAAACATATATTAATTCCAAACTGCCAGTACAAAAAATAGAATGGTAGAGCCTTCCAAAATCTCGTCGACAGGCCCGGAGATCCAATCAGCTACGGGAATAAAGAAGCGTAGAGTTAACCTTTCGGATAGCTTTTTGCAGGCTGTGGTTGAATGCCCTGGATTCACATCTATCTTGCCAGATTTAAGGAGTCATAAATAGCCAACCACAGGACTGGGGAAATTCGTACCCGAAGGAACCGGATTGGTTGTAGCACCCGACGCCTGAGACCAGTGAAGCGTTTCAAATTCCTGAACATTGCAACTCGACTTTCAGTGTACTGGGGATTTTTCCAACGCTCTCTCAGAGCGCTCTCGGAAGTAAGATGTGGGCGGAGGATAAAGGATTCAGCGTAGATAATATTACAGCAGCGTAACACAAGAAAAAGTAAACCCAAGCTCTTTCCTCGATTTTGACGGTGTTCTTGCCGTGCAGTCCGTATCAGGGACATGGAGTGGCACAGGAAAAGCGACGTACGCTGAGATTAAATTAGGCTGTACGATCAAAGGCACTGCGAGTAGTATGCGCTGGAGAACGTGCAGGTCGATCCGGAGGCACAGCAGGTCGCGCCGGTCCAGGTTGCTCCGCCGCACTGGCCCCACTTCACCGAGCACTAAACACCACGAGTAAGTAGGAATCCCCAATGTATGACGGATACTCACAGCGCCGCCGGTGTTCGTGGGGGGCGTCGAGGTGGTGGTGGCGGTCGTCGTCGTGCCGCCCCCGCCGCCAGTGGAACCGGTGCCCTGGCTGACGGTGATGTCAGACGAGCCGCTGCTGTGGTACCCCTCCGTCGCCACGATCTGGTAGTTGAACGTCCCGAGGTTCATCCCGAGCGCAGACCACGCGTTGAAGTGGTTCGCGGTCGTGACGGTCCCGCTGCTGCGGTGGTTCTGGCGCACGGACCAGTACTGGTAGAACGTCGCGGTACCCTGGATCGACGGCTCGTTCACACGCTGCGTCTGGTAGATGTTGTACACCGAGCCGTCGGAGGTGACCGTCCCCTTGAGCGTCGTGCCCGTAGATGGGTTGTACGTGCCGAAGCTCTCGACGATGTAGTACTCGATCAGCGGGCTGGTGCTCCAGCCGTAAACGGAGAGGTAGGCGTTCCCGCTTGGGCTGAACGAACCGCTGTAGGTGATCGCCCTGCGCTGCCTCAGTCCGCGAGCGTAAGATGCTTTAGCGGGGCTCTCACCTGGCAGCACCGGGATTCCACCCCTTCCCAGCGACGAAGTTGCCGTTTCCACTCCAAGTGGTGCTGTACTCGCCATTGGCCTTGTTTGTCATGGTGGCGGGCCCGCCCCCATCGGTCCAGAAGGAGTAGTAATAGCCGCCGTTGGTGCCGGTCTGGCTGGACGATATACTTTGCCGTCTCTCGAGCGCGAAGGTAGAGTTGCTGGGGAGCCCGCAGACGCCAGCGATGGCAGCCGTAGCGACGAGTGAAAGCAGAGCGCGGAAGGAGACCATTACGTTAACCGTTGACGAGTTGGCATCGACGGCCGAGCGAGAGTGCGTCCTTTTATATGGATCTGCGGGGTAAACCCCGGGACTCGCCTCTTCCCAAAATTAATTACCTTGATTTCGCTGAAATCGTGGGCGGACGCTTTGGATTGTCAGTAGTGTCCCGCAGATGCTATTCTGGGCGCGGGGTGCGGCGACTCCGAAGTTGAAGCAGGACCCGCAAAGCGAAGCTTCAAGATCGGACCCATGTAGCTCGAGGACGCCAAGACCCGCACCTCGTGATGCAACAGAGTGTTTCAATAGCAAATTAAATAGCCAGAGGATGAGCCGAAGAAATGGAAGCGGTTGAGTCTCGGAGTCAATACATGTTCGGCGCTGATCAGAGGACCGGCCAGTACTCGGAAAATTCGGGACGGGTGTAGAGCGGGACCGAATATTGCCTTTGGAAAAGGAAAGGCGGCCCCGATGTCGTCTTCTCAGAATCAAGGACATAAAGAGCCAACCAAAGCAAGTCCCATGTCGAACGGAGTAAATATGCTCCAGAGATAGCTCCCAGTACACGAGGAGGGTCATGTAGTCACCCAAGTACGTAGTCTCGGACCAAATCACGACAAGGTTCCCTTTGGGATGTCATGAGAGTTCGGTCCGAGACTACCAAGGCCGCGATGCTGGCCGCCATGGTGGCCACAAATAAAGAGCGTTGACCAAACAGTCTAAAACAAATTCAGGTTACTTCCCACGATGTCGTCCAGAGTTAGACTTGGATTCCTAAACTGGATCGTTGTGGCTTTCTTGACGGAGCGGAGGTGAAACCATGAGGGGGCAGGAGTGAAAAATTCACAATTGAAATGAAGCATGGGAGTTAGTGAATTGTTATGGGGGATTGCCTTGAACAATCTGGTCGACAGGCCCGGAGATTCGATCAGCTACCAGAGTAATTGGATGTCCTGGATACACGTCTATATTGTTTGGTTTTCGAACGAACGTCATATAGCCAACGATACGACCGGGGGAATTATTACTTGAGTTTTGTGCACTAAGGAACAGACTGATTGTAGAAATCGCCGCCTGGACAGTGCAACTGCCAGCACAACCACAAAAAAGCGAAACGGTCGGAGGACTACAGAATCGAGGGGCGTGGAGAACCCTCGAGAGCCTACGTCGCGGGCTCATTATATATGTAATCAGGTCAGAATTCTGCGCCAGTGCACAGCTCTTAGGGAACTTCGTGTTGCCGATTTCTGTTTTGGGTAGTTTTGGGCAGTTTTCCTGTGCTCAATTTGTGTTGGATCACCTGGAGCTATGGATTATTCGATTTAAATTAGAAATCCAGAGGGTATGGTGGTTTCAACCAAGCAATTCGGTCCAGGAATTTCCGAATACCTTTTCTGGCTTGCAAACCCAGTATTTGGGGCACCTTTGCCATAACTTTGGTTATAATTGTCCAATTGCCCTACTTCTTGGATATGTGCATGCACACTGACTCAAGATCTGTGTGGCCCCAATATGCCAAAATGTATAATATTCATTTTTTATGTAAATCTATATATTGCGGCAATCGGACAAGAACTGAGCGCAAGGGAGCAGATATGCCTCGAACTATCTAAAATGGAAAAAAAATTCGGCCCCACCCCGAGTTCCGCAAAGAGCTCTACAAAGAATGGTTCCTTTCCTCGGCATCACGGCGACGGGTTCGACATGACGTGTCATTGTCATGACATCTCAGTGACAGTGACACGTGTCCTGCTTGTTCCTCCCGAGTCCTTCTCGCTTCTCCATGTCGATTCAACACGCCAGTCCGTTCGATATCCAGGAACTAGTGGACCATTGCATCAGCCTCCTCGCGGAATCTCACTCGAATCTAAAGTCTTGCGCCTTGGTCGCCCGTTCTTGGGTTCACGCGGCACAATCTCATCTCTTTAGACGTATCCCAAGTCTTGGTCCAGGTCCGGGGTTTCCAGCAGAGGAATGGTGGATGCGATTGCACAATGCACTAAAAACTTTCCCGCATCTCCTTCGACTTGTGCAAGAACTTATTCTGCAACCGTCTAACACCGACACCGAGAAGACCTTCTTCACAAGGATCTGTACTTTGCCGTTTACACACCTGGAAACCGTATCCATTTCCGCGTATCGATCGGATGAAATGGCGCTCCAGCAGCTCTTCAGCTGTCCCAGTGTTCGCCGCATCAAATTAAACTCTGCCGTCGAGCACTGGTCGTTTTTCGAACATATTTGGGAGCGCTGCTCCCCTACAATTCGACACCTCGATCTCAGCAGTTACATTTGGATATCCGTTGACCCGTCGTCTCGAATTCCGGAACGTGTCGCACCCATTCAACTCCATTCACTGCGGCTCTGGTTCTGGGGACGCTCTACCGATATACAACTAGATGCCGTTTACTCATGGGCAATCTACCCCTTCGATCTCTCCCATCTCAAGGCGCTGTCCATTCGTGATACACTAGGATTTCCGTGGAAAAGGTGTCATACCGAAAGTGTTGAGATTCTCGAGGTTTGGAGCATGGTATGGACCTCCCATAGGCGTGCAAGTCTGCGTCCCGGACTGACACTGCTGATAAGGAATATCCGATCGATCTCTCCGCCTTCCCACACCTCTCACTTCTCCGCATAAATCTGGATGCATCCGACATGCTGCCCATGGTGCTCGGCACATTGTCCACGATTGCGCCCTCGAACTGCATCCACACGATATCGATTGTCTGCAGCTCCCCACTGGACACGATGGAATGTATTCAGCTGGATTCCAAACTCACGACTCTCCCCATGTCCTATCCTTTCGTTGTTGAGTTTGAACTCGACTTCGAATGGCCCAGCCACGAGCTGGTGGAGTGCTTCCCCGCGTTAATCTCACGAGACATGGTACGTTCGCTGCGGCATTCGTTTATGCGCATCTCACGCACTATTCCTCATAACTCATGTAGCTTCGCTTCGTTCGCCATGAGGAAGGATTGCCGACGGCAGATATATGGTGGAAAGTACGTCACCCCATGCACACAAGACCCTCATTATATTTCGTCTGACCGACGTTCCGTCACAGAGCGTAGTTGACGGATTATGACAAAGAATTTATGGGTACTGCTTCGCGTCGTTGACAATGACATACTCAAGATAGGCCCTCCCTTGCTTAACGAATTGGTAATTACAGGCTGATCCCAAGTTCAACGGCGACGCGCAAATAAATTTTCTACACCTAATTTGTCAATCCTACTCAATCTTTTTATTGCCGTCGACGTCGAGTCAGCAACGCCCATGAGTCAGTGATCACGTCGCTCATTTTGCATGTCACCTCGGAAGCGGGTTTGCTTGGCGTCGATATGTTCGGGGTTTCGTTTTGTGCGAAGTCCCACATTGAAAAATACATTATAAAGTCCGCTTGAGCTGGGCCGCCTTTGATCCTATCCCCACCATCGCAACACCGTCCATGTCTACAACCGGTCAAATTCTACCGCCAGAGCTGGAGCAAGATATCTTCACACTCGCTTCAATTCTCCACCCAGAATGTATCCCGCGCTGATTCTGGTTGCGCAACGTGTCAAGATTTGGTAACCGTCGTCTTCTTCCTTTTTGATTGTCTGGGAATTGACAGACTGGATCCAAAGGATCGAACCTGAACTTTATAAAATACTCATGATGGCCTTCGATGCTATCCAGTCGCCTTCATCAAGTCCGTATCGCGGTTCGGATGATCCTCTGGAGGCACTAAGGAAGCTCCACAGCTTCATGCGCTCGAGGAGCCCTGATTTCTTTCGCGATAATGTTCGCCATCTCTGCTTTACGGACTGCCACGTCGACTCCATCTGCCAAATGCTCTGTCCGTGCACTCTCGTCGTCAATGTGGCGCTCCACAGGGTCGGCGGCTCGACGACAAGTCTGCTGTCGGTGTTATCAGCCTTGCCTTGACAGCGCCTGTCTATCTATGCCGACCGCCTATTCCTCCATCGGGGAGCTTTCACACATTCCATCTTTAATCACATCACACATTTCGCCTGTGTGGACTGGTATAACTGTATGGACTGGTATAGCGACGATCGGGCCTGGGGCTTTGCACACATTCCGCGGCTCACCCATCTCGCGTTGGGTGGATGGACTGCATTCGACGAGGAAAATGAGCAGTCTAGAGACATTCTGAAGCAATGCAAGACGCTTCAGGTATTGGTATCGATTTGGTCTGAAAAGGCTTCTCTGCTCGCAGACGTGCCATACCGCGGAGAGCTCGCCGCCGATGATCCGCGGTTTGTGATGCTGCTTGCGCGTAATTTCGAAGAAGACTGGGAGATGGGTGCGCGGGGTGGGGAGGATTATTGGGCCGTTGCTGATGCGCTGGTCAAGCGCCGCGGGGAGACAACAGGTCAGTGTTCATGGCTAACAACGTGTCAGTTTCTTATTGCTTCACAGCGTACTTCGTGGCCGACTCCTAAATCGCGTAGTTGCCGGATTGTGAATGACATGCTCAGATAGGGCCACCTTTGCTTACAGAAAGGTGAATTGTTTATCTCCAGTTGAACCCGGCCAAATACATTCCGCAAACAAGTATTCTATACCTAAATTGCCCGCCAGTCGTAACACCTACATCCCTCCTACTCAATCTTTTTGTTCCCGTCGACGTCGAGTCCAGTTCCACGGCGGGGTTTTCGTGTCATATTCACTGTTTTTGTATTTCCGATTTAATCTGTCAATCCTCATTATTGAAAGATGGGCAGGTACTCCCTCCATTTTCTTTCCCTGAGATGGAACGCCAGCGCCATTCCATCTTCCACACTACAACAATCAAATTCTTCCCTTCTCCGCCGTGTTGTCACCGCCTACGAACGCCTTTTTCTTCATCCTAGATGAAATGAATCTCTCTCCGTAGAAGGAAGGTGGGAAGAAGAACGTACGACTTGCGGCCACCCGTGCCTTCTTAATCCAACGAACGAGGCGCTTGAGCATGTGTTTGCGTTTAGCTGCGGGGACGGGAGCAACCGCCGGTGCAGTGGGAATTACGCTGATTCTTGCCGAGTGCGCGGGTAAGAGGAGGCTGGGCTCGCGCACCGCGGTGCTGGTTGCCAGTAAGCTGCGCGTCGGCCGCAGCACACTGGAGTCAAACGACGCGGAGGGTGAAAGCGAGGGCGTCGCGGATGTGGCGTCAGTGGCCATGGATGGCGCCAGGTACGAGCTGAAGGTGAAGGATGCCCCGGTGGAAATAGAAGGTGGTGCCGAGTAGCACATGGGCCGTAGGAGATCGAGTGTCGTCTCTTGTTGCTGACGCTCCTCCGCGCTGCTGAACAGGCGCTCCATTGCGGCGATCTCGGACCGGAGCTGGAGGAGCGTTGGGCGCGTGTGTGGTACGGGGCGGAAGCACCGCTTGAGGAGGTCATTGAGGGGGTCCGAGATAGGGAACACGCTCCGTAGGTAGCCGGCATCGGTGAGGAACGCGTCGAAGCCCGTATCCGTGTCGATGGCCTTGCGCCAGGGATAGAGCCCGGACATCAGGTTGAGCAGGATAATGCAGAGCGCCCAGACGTCGCTCTGCCGCGGCTCGTAGGTCTCGCTCGCGGAACCTAATGTCAGAGACTCTGAAAAAGAGGGATGAGCACATATATGAAAACAAGGTGGCCATAGACGGACGAACCTGGAGACATGTACGAGAAGCTGCCTCCCGCGGAAGAGGTGGGAAGGGAGGTGTCCATCGCAAGCCCAAAATCCGCGATGCGGATATCGCCACCGTCCGCGCTGCAGAGGATGTTCTCGGGCTTGAGGTCGCGGTGGTACACACCTTTCTCATGACAAAATCGGACTGTGTCGATTAACTCGATGAAGACATGCCTCACGAGGGTATCGTTTTGCCGAAAGACGCCGGCGTCGATGGCGTCGAAAAGGTGGCCGCCCGCGGATAATTCGAGAACTATGAAGAGGAAATCGTGGTGGCAAAAGCGGTCGTGGAGGGTAGCGATGCTAGGGTGGGGGCTGCACAAGGTATGGAGCCTAATCTCGCGCTCGTCGTGACGAGACCCCTGAGTGGTGTTGGGGGGGACGGGTCCGAGACACTTGACAGCGTAGTGAGAGGGAGCGGTGGGTGGGGAAGCAGTATCGAGAGCCTTGTACACAACCCCGTAGTTTCCAGCACCGAGGAGTTCTGTGAGATGGAAACGACCCTCGTCAACGAGATGGCCGGTGAAGTCGGGAATCTGAGAGTGGGACATGGTGCAGAATGAAGATCGCAAGTAAGATGAAGCAACGAGAAGGAGAATAGTGATAAAAGCAGAGGAAACGCAAGAAAACCGACGGTCAACGTGGTGGTGAAGAACAAGGTGTTAAGTGAGACAAAGCCCCAGCGAGGAATGTGTGCCCCTCGCGTTAGGAGAAATTTTGCTTCCGAGATACAAAAATTTTGCTTCCGCGGACGAAGATTTTGTCTCACTCAATATTGTCTTCGCTCCTGAGTCCATTTGGGAAATAGAAAGTCTGCCATCACGGATATATCCGGCGGACTGATGGGAATGTACGCAAAGCCGAAAGACGGATCAAATGTGCCTTCGATCCAAACACAGCGCCACAACAGTCACTCCAGAAAATCCGAATTTGCGAGGCCCCTGATAACGTTCCCGAAACCTAAAGTTTCAGGAACGGAGTCGGTGCTCCCGAAACGGAAGGTCGGATTTTCCGGAGTGAGTGTATTCGTCCCTGTTGTCAACCGTCTCGAGAATCCGCTGCCAAAATTGGATGAGAGGATGATCCTGCCCACTGCAAAATTCGCCCCACGGACGATCTTCTCTGTATCTGCAGCGGAAATTTAACCAGGAGACCATTCTCTCCTCAGATAATTAGACTTCAAGGTGGATGTCTCGCACAATTCCTGAAGTATCAGTGGGCCAGAAGCATCACACAGGCGTAAAACATTGTTGGTTGAGACATACACATTCATTCCCTCATTTCATGCCCTCCGTTGCCTCAAACACCATGTAATTCCAATGTTCTTGCTGGGTCTCGGCAATCGCCGGCGGACGCATTATCTCATCTTGGTCATCGTTGACACACACCGCACAACAGCGGCCACCGATGGCCAGTGGTGGGGCGGCCGCTAGGATACGGCACATTACTCATAGCTAGCTATTCCCGCCCAACGTGCCGACTGCAGCGTAGGTGGGTGGACGGTGGGCGGGCCACACTGGCATGTACCAATTTTCAAGGTTTTTGCGTATTTTACTGAGAATTTATGCATGCATTTTTCATGTATTTTGCCCGACACTGTCGGTGATATGTGCACAGTTTTCTTGGAGGTAAGGTAGGCGACATCCGCATCCATCGAGTCACGTGACGTGACTGATGCGTGACAGTAACGTGGGAAAGCGCGAAATCTCAAAAGTCGAATTTTTTTAGTGTCTGTACAGCCTGAGACAAGATTAAAAAATATTGCTATCAGTGGAACACTGCTGAAGGCCTCAAATATGTGGAGGATGTCTCTGGCTTGTATGGCAGGTACAGAGGTAAAAAACCTTGGTTGTCACCTTGTTGTTTTGTATTCAGAAAACCTTTCTGAATAAGAAATGTAAGAAGCATCCAGTACTTTGTTTCAATACATCATTTGCAACACAGACTCTGACTTCAGAGACCTGATGCAAAACTATTTACTTAATGTTGACCTTTCACAGTAGATGGGAGCCGGTCTGTCTATGAAGCAACACTGTTGATAAACGACTCATCTCTCATCTACAGGTAGTTTCAGCCTATTTTCAGGTTTTGGCTGGCAAATTTTGCATTTCAATCCTTGCAGACCATTTGGCTGCCTTAAACGAGCCAAATGCCCTCTTGGTCCACCGAGAGGAATACAGTAACAAAGGCAAAGCCAATCAAGTGACACGTGATCATGTAATTTCCTTTTTGGGAAGCGCGAATTTTTGGAAGATTTTTTACATTTCTATGCCAGTCCATTTGCTTTTGCATTTGGAGCACTTATGTAAAAATCAATGAAAAGGATTTTATTGAGAGTAGATATTGGACATCTGAGACCACAGGATTGTTCCTTTGGTCTAACTAAGCCTTTCTATGGTTTTACTTTTTGTCTGTACCTTGATGCCCCCGACTAGTATGGGCAGGAAGGCGGTGTCACGCTCTGAATCACGTGACTCGATGGATGCGGATGTCGCCTACCTTATTGCAAGGCTTATTGGGAATAGCCTTATACTCTTAAAATCGTGGGATTATCAGGTGGCCACATCGTGCTACCGCGCTATAAGTCAAAGCTGCGATGAACAATGTCCAGATTTCCGCGCTCCCTCAAGTTCGTTGCGTCTGGCAGCGAAGATCCCATGTTTTCCTGACGGCTGTCGGAAATTTCCCAATCTTCGCAGACAGTATTGGTGGGTAACTTTTAGCCTGTATAAGTTACGATGTCATACGTAGTAAACTGGCTATTCCAATTATGGGACCGCGTCAGTATAATATATCCTCCTCCTCCTCCTCCCACTTTTTCCGGCTAGAAGACATCGCTATTTCTGGGAAGATGTCTATCAGAAAATTGTTCACTCCGAGTCGGGACTTCTTTGCTCACGCTGAAGCTTATCTGTCACGTATTCTATTCTGGGCTGGGCCCTCTATCTGCCTGCCGCACTGGGTACAGCTCTGCGGCTTTTACTGTAGAAGGAGGATGTCTCGCAGCCTGCATAATTGGATCGCATTTATCACGTCAGGACTGCGTCTCTCTCTGAGTCCGCATTTAGACTAATTGAGGTCTGAACTCTGTTTCTGGCCTGGAGCCTACAGCACTAGCAATGGTTTGGTACATGATTCACTGTATAGCCGTCGTTACCTGCGTATTGACTGGGATTTTTGAACGTCTCCTTATGTGCTCTCGTTGAGATGGTTGTCCTTCAACTATGTGGTTTCTCTCAAGATGTGATGCTTGTGCTTTCCGCTATCATTCAAATCAGTGTTTCAGCACTGAGTGTGTTATCCATTTCTGTGGAAATTTGACGCCTCTTGAAAGCGCTCCTTTCGTTCATGACCGTCCTACATCACTGCTGAGGCTTTTCCTGGGAACATGTACGCCGGCGAATTGCGAGGACCCCTGGAACATGCATGACCATAGGAACGAGCTCTCTCATGGCTGATCATCGGAGCCATGACTGCCTCAGTATTTCAAGATCTATAAGTAACCCGAATCTGCCGAATCATTCGCATCTTGTGGCGCTTAGCGCCACCGACAAACCTGCTATGCACTGCGCCTGTACCTGGAGCTTTTATCGGTGCCGCAACTCATGTCTTACAACCGAAACTGTGCGAGACACAGGGGTACAACAGTTCAATGAAAGTCCGAAACTGACGAACACGGCACCACCATTTTGCCTCCTATTCATGGCCATGACGGTGAGTCTGAGGCGCGCACTTGGTCCCCTTCCATAAAACCCCTGCATCGGATGCACTTCACAGGTATTACAAACCTTCTCCGTAAACACAGCACTGCACATCTCTCGATCCAACTGATTATGCTCAGTCTTTTCAGCGCGTATCTCTTCTTGTTCACGCCACTCATCCCTTTTGTCGTGGCCATTGCATCGGGGCTTTCAGCTCGACAGGCGCCGGTAACCTTGAACTGGCTGGCTATTTCCTTTCGTGAGGAAAGCCAAAAAAAAAGGACACCTCGGCAAGTTTGTTGCGGTCGAATTATCCCCGGGATAATCCCCCGACGCTACCTGGGTAAAATGGAAGATATTCTAGGCACTGCCGTGCGCCGGAAATGAATCTAAAAAATTTGAATGTTTGCGAGAGACTATGCTGTATCTTACAGCAGTCTATTTTACAGCAGATGGCAGTACCGAAGGCGCGAATCCGTTTTGGGCCATTTTTGATCCCACGACCAATTTGCCCATATCTCGATGAGTTCTGCACAGATTGAGACGAAACATAGCTGGATAATTCAGAGTAATTTGTGGCCACTACTGGTAGAAAAAAAAGTTGCGGCCATAGTTTATAGCCAGTGAGATGAGTTTGGGGCTGATTTTGGGGCTCAATCCACTGTACCAGCAGCTAGGCAAGTTCAAATGACCTAGATTTTGATAAGGGAAGACTTTTATGCATTCTTAAAGCTGTGATAGAGTCAGATTTTCCGAGAGCTCTGGGATGGATTCAAATACTACAATATGTCCTTATTGGAGGGTCTTGCCATTATCCTGACGTCATTGCGACCACGATAGACTAGAATATTGAATATTCTGACTCTAGCACAACCTTCAGATTGTATGACAGCTTTCACTCACAAAAATATAGATCATTCCAACCTGCCTAGGTGCTGGTAAATTGAATTGACCCCCAAAATCACCTCCAGATCCATCTCACCGACTCTCTGCAGAGCTCATCGAGATATGAGCGAATCGGTCGCGGGAATCAGCAAATGGCCAAAACAGCTATTTCCTGATTCGCGCCTTCGGTACTGCCATCTGCTGTAAACCTGCCTACTTAACTTGCGCAAAAGTTGTCATGCCTGCGTTTCTCTTCTTCTCCTCCTGCCACCACCATTGACAACTCTCAATGGACACCGAATGGCACACGGACGCTGACTTCACATCCTACTCAGCCCCAGAGGATCCTGGAATCGTTTCGTGAGCTCATTCTCGTTACTTTCATCCACGCGGATCGTGAGACAAGGCGCTTGATCCAGCTACGGCGCCATTTTCTCTGGCTCACAGCATTTTACCGTGTCTGGCGGTACCTTCACAAGCATTACCAACATCCAGCCTGCTGCTCCCGCTGTGCCTTCCGGTAGCTTTCCTTCATGTATCTTGAACAAAAAATAAATAGGCTTGCTGGTGATACTTGATAGTCCACATGATCCCACTGGGCGACATCGACCTGCAACGGGAAATACACTTGGACAACACGAGTGTGGTCGATCACCACCGGGAACGGCCACGCGTAAGAAGGGTATATACCGCGAAAATAGATGGTCGACCGGCGGACGTGACCGTAGCTGTGTATCAAGGGGAGGGCTCCGATGAGGTGTGTTGCATTATGCATTTCGCTGTATTCTCACATTCAGATTAAGATTAACCTTCGCAGGAATGGCGACAGGACATGGAAGGCTACTCCTGGCTTCGGTATGGTAAAGATACTATGTTCCTCAACAATAAATTTACTTCTCAGACATCCGAATTTCGTTCAACTGTGCCATTTCGCGACTTCATCGAAGATTCATGCTGCCGTGTTCAATGACGGTACGCTCCTATGTCTGGAAGGGATGCTCACTGAGCTTGGCCTGAATTAGATTTGATACCTTTTCGGCATTTCCTCGAACTATATCGGGATTCCCCTCTCTTGACCGTATATATCTTCGCATACTGCGTATGTTCACTGTCGCTTCCGAGTGCCTAACATTTATATGTCTGCAGACCACGGAGTTCTGGGTATAAAAGGCTAACCGTTTTAGTTAACTCGCTGACACTGGCTTAGGAGGCGTCAAACTATCTTGAATCCACTTTTGAACATCCCCTGGTGAGTCCAGTCCTATGACTGGTAGCTGATTCCATGACAAACGCTTCAGCCCCTAACCATCTGCACATTTTGGATACGCCGCTCGACTGGCCGACTCTGCGCGGACCTGATCATCAGCAATGGAAACCTTCTTGACTTCTACATTGTGGATAAGATATCCCATCCACAGAGAGTCACTACCTTGGACGTGCCGCACCACGAGGCCATGGTCATCGATGCCTTGACATTACAGCAATACCATGACATATGCTATGTGTATCTCGGAAGGTATCGGACCATCGGCATACCCACTGATGAGACTGTGAATATCGGCCCGATACTTGCCTGTTCTCCGGGGGATCAACTCGAAGCCTTGGCCGAAATCGCATTCTTGCCGGATGCGGAGGTTCGCGTGGAGCGTTGGTGGGGACCACAAGGGAAGGTCATGGAGAATGGCTGGAAGCGGTATTTTATTTTATTTGTCTGAGGTGATCTGCTCTAATCATGTTTGCTCCCAAAGGTTCAACGCCTCTGATGTATTGGGCAGAACGCTCCAGGTAGTTGTGTGGTGCAACCCTGAAAGTCACTGGCTGTCTTGGCTCAGCCAAGGCAATCATATTTTCAGCCGCCTACAGATCACATCGAATTTGGAGAATTTTGGTATGTCCCAACCCGTCATTCTCACTTTGCAGTAACTTGTTCAATAGTTGTTATCGAGAGCCTCTCTTTCAAAGTTAATATTCCGGCGACTGCGGAAGATGGTCCCTCTGGCTATCTATTTCTCTGCCCAGAATCGGAGTTTCGGGCAGGGGAATTGTCATTCAGATGGCCGGACTGTCCAGCCTTCTGGTCCTTAGACCCAGCGGGCGTTGAATGTCTCAGCTCAGAGGAGGCAACACGTTTCGGATTCCCCATGATCGAGCGCACAACAATGGCCCGGGGAAAATCATGGGATCCTACCGTCTACGCAGGACTCCGCCAATTCCATCAACGCAAAGGCTTTGATCCAAATAGCCAAGACGTCGCCCGCCACCTAGGCCTCTCACTTTATCAACTCAGCGCTGAGACAGAGCCTCTTTTTGCGCACGGTGAGTCCATAATTCTCTGCCATTATTCTGTTCTTTCTTTCTGACCAATGAGCAGTGGATCCCGATGATCCTGGGTCTGAAGAACAGGACAATCAAACTGGGGCAATTAATCTTCATGACGACATCTTCCCAGCTTCAAAGCCCTTCAATATTACATTGAATGTGCAGCTGGCGCTCATTGTGCTCTTGGCCGTCTTATTGCTGTACGTAGGAAGGACTTGAAGAATTTGATCTCAGTGGAAGGTTGTTGTGGACGCAAGGGATACGGTGATTGAATGTCCTACTGTTATTCATATGAACAATACAGCCATGGTTCAAAGAACTTTTAAAAAGCAAATGTCTGCGGCTTGGGAAAAAGTGAAACTGCCCTGGCAATTATATAATTCTTCAATCAATACTACAATAGGTGCAGGATCAATTCAGATGAACAAATTCTCGAAGGAAAAGGAGGGACAATGTATTTGAAACTCCGCCAACAGGTGCCGATTTGCCGCCAGACTTAATGGCAAGGGTGATGCCGGACTTTCCAACTCCCAAACTCACCACCACAAAGGTGGGACCAGTCCCCACGTGAGGGCGGCGCACACATATCTTTTAATTGTCAGGGAACACCCACTAAGTAGTTGCAATGGCAAGTATAGGAGCAAGCGCAGTTGGACCAGGACATGGTGGGAGAAGGACGAAATGTCACGGTCACGGTCACTTCTTGTGACACGCTCTTGCATCCTGCCACTGGCTTCATAGGTCCCGGGTCCGTCGACGGTAGCCTCAAAAGAATACGTGTCGTGTTAATTTTTTTTGCCCTTAAATCTCAGTGGCGCTGTGTTGAAGACTCTCCTCTGTCTTTTTTCTCTCTCTGGTGAGTTTTGGTCGCGCAGAATCCCTTGGGCCTTCCGAGTCGCAGAGATTTCTTTTCTAGGGTCTTTGACTCTTTCTTCCTCTCAGATCTTCCCGATGCTGCTGGCTGTGCGCTTTGCTCTCATATATGCAGAATATATCGACTCCGTCCTCAGCACCCACCCGCGGCTCTGTGTCAGGCTATTCAGGTCCAGCATTTTACCATCGAGCTATGCGGATGCTTTCAGTTATTCCTTTGAAAGCCCTACCATGGTGGTTATTAAATTCGCAGTGGCTCAGTATACCCATCCGAATCCGGGGATTCCATGATCGATCGTAGTTGGGCTGCGAGGACGTTGTCACAATCCTTGGAGGACGATCAATGTGAGAAGGCTGTTCTCATCTGTTCAATAAGGTAGGCGACATCCGCATCCATCGAGTCACGTGATTCAGAGCGTGACACCGCCTTCCTGCCCATACTAGTCGGGGGCATCAAGGTACAGACAAAAAGTAAAACCATAGAAAGGCTTAGTTAGACCAAAGGAACAATCCTGTGGTCTCAGATGTCCAATATCTACTCTCAATAAAATCCTTTTCATTGATTTTTACATAAGTGCTCCAAATGCAAAAGCAAATGGACTGGCATAGAAATGTAAAAAATCTTCCAAAAATTCGCGCTTCCAAAAAGGAAATTACATGATCACGTGTCACTTTGATTGGCTTTGCCTTTGTTACTGTATTCCTCTCGGTGGACCAAGAGGGCATTTGGCTCGTTTAAGGCAGCCAAATGGTCTGCAAGGATTGAAATGCAAAATTTGCCAGCCAAAACCTGAAAATAGGCTTGAAACTACCTGTAGATGAGAGATGAGTCCGTTTATCAACAGTGTTGCTTCATAGACAGACGGCTCCCATCTACTGTGAAGGTCAACATTAAGTAAATAGTTTTGCATCAGGTTCTGAAGTCAGAGTCTGTGTTGCAATGATGTATTGAAACAAGTACTGGATGCTTCTTACATTTCTTATCAGAAGGTTTTCTGAATACAAAACAACAAGGTGACAACCAAGGTTTTTTACCTCTGTACCTGCATACAAGCCAGAAGACATCCTCCACAATATTGAGGCCTTCAGCAGTGTTCCACTGATAGCAATATTTTTTAAATCTGTCTCAGGCTGTACAGACACTAAAAAAATTCGACTTTTGAGATTTCGCGCTTCCACGTTACTGTCACGCATCAGTCACGGTCACGTGACTCGATGGATGCGGATGTCGCCTACCTTAGAGGGGACGGGGATTGAGTCCAAAAATGTGTATCCGATGTTTGTCGGTTGCCATATGTCGATCAAACCCGTTCCAGTTGTTCACGCACAGCCATCATCGACAGGTCCATTCACTCTTTTTGCTTCCGATTCTGCTGCGCGTCCTGCGCGAGCTGCGTACTCGATGGATCCTCCTTCGCAACTAGTTTGATCAACGCGTATCCGGACGATGTACGCCTACAGCTGCGGGGCCGCTGAACTTCGAGTGATTCGGAAAATCCAGATCGGGATTGCACTGCTCAGGATCACCAGAATGTC
Source organism: Mycena leptocephala (assembly GCA_029378395.1). NCBI lineage: Eukaryota > Fungi > Basidiomycota > Agaricomycetes > Agaricales > Mycenaceae > Mycena > Mycena leptocephala. The sequence continues at coordinate 85,000 of JARJLF010000643.1, read as the reverse complement.
GGGTCCTCGAGTCGGATGTTTTTTAGCGAAGACAACGGTCACCGCCAAGAGGTATCGTATAGTATCGACGAACTTCCAATTCTGGACCCGGGGAATTCGAGCCGCCTTAAAAGGAATCGCAAGATAGAGGGTATTTTCACAACGATGTTCGGTTTCGCCCTCCTTGGCTACGTCGCGACTGCTACCGCCTATGTGTGGCCGTCGCCGAAGCTCGACGCCCTGGAGGCGCAGCGCTGGGATCAAGACGACACGCTGAGCGGATTCGCGTCCTTCGTGCAGCCCTGCGATTTCTTCATCAGGGGCAACGATGACGGGTCTCCGACGGGTAGGGCCAATGGCCCCGACTGGATACGCACCGTAAGACGTGGTCCGCGCAATCCTCTATATCTTACGCTAATATGCGAGTAGGCGTATCATGACATGGCGACACATAACGTCGAGGACGGCACTGGAGGCCTGGACGCTTCGATACGCTTTGCAGAAGAGCAGTTGCGCTCAGAGGTCTGTCACAGCAGTTTGTTACCCCACCGTGTGCTGACTAACCCGCAATCGCACAGAATGCCGGGACTGGTTTCGCCAACACTCTGGACGTCTTTGTCTCCTTCACGACCCGCCATGTCTCCCGTAGGTCCACAGTCAGAATGAGGCACATTCTCTGACCGAACTCGCTGTTCACAGTCGCTGACTTAATCGCGATTGGAGCAGTCACCGCCATTGAAAACTGGTAGGTGTTTTTACTGCGTTTCAGCCTCATGATTTAAATTGAGTTTCAAGTGGGGGCCCCCAAATTGATTTCCGTGGCGGACGCGTTGATTCCGCCGAACCAAATGTACCTGGTGTGCCCGAACCGCAACAAGATTTGCAAGCGCACATTGCGTCCTTTGCCCGTCAGGGTTTCACACAGACCGAGATGATTTCCCTCATTGCATGCGGGTGCGCGTTATCTTCTGCAGATGGCCGCCGTATCTCACGATTCCAAGGCACTCTTTCGGTGGCGTGGAACATAAGGCGTTCCCCGATATCGTGCCCCAATTGAAAGACCCCAACAATACCCTATCTGTCGCCCATTTTGACTCGACATTTAGCGTCTTTGACAATAAAGTGTGCGTGTTGTATCGCACGTATAACTTCCATACACTGACCACCTTGTAGCGCAACGGAGTACATCTCAGGTACTACTCAAAACCCGCTGGTAGCTGGCTCCAATGACACCACGAATTCCGACAAGCGCATCTTCGCCAGCGATGGCAATGTCACCATGCAATCGTGCGCCGCTCCCGTTCCCACCATGTTGTCCCACTCACTGCCGTATAGCTTCGCGAAATCACCCGACCTGTTTGCATCGACGTGCGCGACACTGTTCGCGCGCATGTTAGACACCGTTCCGGACACGGTGGAGCTTACCGACGTGATTGAGCCGCTACCCGTCAAGCCCGCTACCGTCGTACTCCTCCTCGATGGCGATACGCTGAAGCTCTCTGGCCTTGTTCGGGTAAAGATATACACTGCCATCCTCAGTTAAATCGCGCTAATTATGCTCCCATTATTTCTCTGTAGCTTTTCAACCAGTCTGATGACTCAACCCGCTCCGTGACCTTGCTGTGGGAGGACCACTCTGGGGAAACGAAAAACGCAACGCTGGTGAATGACCATCCCAGCTCCGCCATGGGAGGCCGCGTCACGTCGTCGTGGTACGCATTCAACCGCACAGCCGACGGCAGTGCCGCGTCCCTGTCGATCGACCCCGCCGCGGGCATCACCCTCATGCGTTTCGAGGTAAATGGCGAATTGGAGGACCAGCATGGCGTCGGGTTTGCGGTGCAGGACGGCGTGATGTTCTCTACCTCGTCGTGTCTCACATCAACCGACCCACCCAAGGGGCGGTTCGACATTGCGGTATGTGATTGTCTAAAAAAGCGTGAGTATGAGCTTAACTGAGATCTCGACTCTGTAGGTCCGCAACGGCGTCAATCCGACGCGCGTGTTTCTCGAGCGAGAAGTCAGGGACAGCGTGAACCGTACCTTCGTCCAGGAAACGGAGATTACACCGTCTGCACAGCCGGTGACGGCGGGTGCGGCGTACTCGCTGTGGAGCATTGACCTGAGCGATACCAATACGTACACCATTGGTGCGGAGATTGACGGCGCTAATTTCTCGACTATTGAGACACATTCACTGTCTGATCTCAATCCTTGCACACCGCAACGGAGGATACAGCACAGAAGGAAACCCCTTCTCTAGTGTAATTCGAGCACATGAATAGGCTGTTCAGCTGGCAATCAAGGGTTTGAAAACTGTTTATCGTCTGTTTGCATGTAGCTGTACAGTGTCCCAATTAATATTATAATCAAGCTAAACGTTATAACTAAGGCGTGATCATGACGGAGAGCTCATATTTCCTTGAACTGTAAGTTGGCTATTTCTCTATTCAGCCTCGCAATTCTCTGGCCCGGAACCCCTGTTACGAGGTTGGGCTGGAGCGTACAACAGCATAACTTCAAATTTTCCTTGCCATTGTGAGTTCCGGATCTCCGCCGTGTTGTCGTGAGACCGTGCAGAATGCAGTGAATTGTACATTGAATTGGGTTTCATTCCTTGTGGACAATCGTACATCTATGCTACAAATGTCGGTAGCGCGAAGGAATACAAGATAGAGTGGCAAGCATAAGGCATATGCATAGACATAAGGGCATGGGTCGTCAAGGGTAATAGCGGGTGGGAGTGGAGATGGCGCTGGCGAAGAGGTAACAAGTCCAAGATAAACCGAAGCATGAACAAAATAAACCATCTACAACGCAATCCCAATCTCCTCGGGGTCCACGAGCGCAAACTCAAACCGCTCATTGAGCTTGAGCGCCGTGCCCAATGCCTCGAGCTGGATCGCCGTCATCTCCGCGTCCGTCTCATCCTCGTCGTCCGCAAGCTCGCTGTCTGCGAGGTATCCCGAGAAGGAGTGCACGCGCGGGCGCGGGCTGCGTACGGGCACCGGCGGTCTGTTCTCCACGCCCACAGCGCGCGCCTTGCCCTTCGACTTGAAGGACCGGATGCTGAGTGCGCGGCCACGCGTGAACGAGGAGGCGAAGGAGAACGAGGTGGTGCGCGTGTGGGCGGCGGTGGGGGAGGGGGTCGTCTGCGTGCCCCTCAAATTCGCATCGAGAGGCGTCAAAGCGCTCGCCGCACGACCGGTGGGGCGCGGGAAGAGGCCCGGCACCATCCTCTTGAACACTTTCCACGGCCCACCAGACGTTTTCATCGGGACGGGCGTCGCAGGTTCAGCGGCGAAGTCGCGGTGGACGGTCCTCATCGGAGCCACAGGAGCGCGGTTCGTCTTAAGGGTCGTGCCCGTGCCGGTGCCAGTGTACAGTGATTTAACGCTCACAGCGTAGCGGCGCTTCTTGCCCGGCGGGGGCTGGGCGATGGTGGGGGGTGGGGGGAAGTGCTCGAGGGCGGGAGAGGTAGTGCCATGGGCGGGGGTCATACCGAATTGCGTGAACCCGAAGCCAGGGAAATCAATGATAGAGCCGTCCATGGAGGTCGGTCGCGAGCGGACGTAGAGGCCCTTCGTGGAGCCGCCTGGAGAAGGAGGTTCCACCTCTGTGTCGCTGGTGGCATCGTCGAGGAGAGGCGATGAGGAGAGCGCTTCAGAGTGGAGGGTGCTACCGTCTTCGGTTTCGGACATTGGGTGGCAAACTGCTAATTACAGAGTTGTGTCGTCCTGTGCGGGTGGCAGCAAGATCACAGAAAGTCGCAGGGGGCCTTTTATACGATTCCATTGTTTATTCTTCGCACACTTGTTGATGGGTGCCGACAATGCGAATCCGCTTTGGGTAACTTGCGCTTGCTCCACGTGGAAAAACTACCAAAGCACATTGCTTTATGCTCCAGCTTGGCGGCAAACGTGGATATAATCCGCCGAAATTGTCGGCGAACGCTCTGACTTGAGGGCGTTAAGTATTCCAAGAGCCGAAACAGGGCGTGCAGAATATGGGGGTTTGAAGAGTTTCCGTTGGCAAGAACCCAAAATTTGAGAAATTAAGCGTCAATGCGATGTTGCGGCCACCGGCGGAGTTCCTTGAAAACAAGCAGACAGGCGAGATCTAATAAATCCTGAAGATGGGAATGTCAGATTATGCTCGCATGGTCATATGGTTTGGCTACCTATTCAGACGCCAGGCATGTGAATCCGAGAGCCCAGACAAGCATTCCCATCTCTGGTTCGCGCAGTAAATTTGTTTACTTTACACAAAATTGAGGCCAGGAGAGCAATAGCAATGGAATAGAGTGAGCCAATTTAAGTTTTTGTGAAGCTACCAGTCCAACTTGATGTTCCAGAGCAAACACCATCGAGCCAAGCACCCGGAAATGAGAGTACATTGAAAGAATATAGCAGCGGTCCTCAGGCCGCGAGCCCGGGAAGCGGTGTTGGATCATGCCGAAAGACACCCAAAGATTATGAGTATCGGTTGAAACGGCGAAGAGGAGAAGTCAAAGTAAAACGAAGGTGGTCGGAGAAAGCAAGAGGCAAGGTGATTTCAGAGTTGATCCCCATATCTTTTATGAACCAAACCTGATCATGAATTAATTAATTTTTTTAGCTTGTACAAGTGACAAAGCGGGGGGAGAACACCCGCATCCCGAACGAGTTTTCAATGCCCTCCAGTGCTGGGATGGCCACATCAGAAAATTTCCCCATCAAATGGGATAGCTCGAGCTGAGCAAGTATGACATCGGAAACATTTATCGCCTAGACGATGTTTGCCCCCGGGCGAACACAGCTCTCGAGTTCACCATAGTCACAACCATTAGCTGTAGATTCTACCTCCCTACTTACTTACCTGCACGTTCAGTTAATTGAATTTGAATGAAAGCACTGGCCCACATCAATATCTTGGGATTAGATGAGGATCCACATGTTGCTTCCGCAGATTTTCCTCCTAGCCGATATCAGGCTATTTTCCAATACTTCAGGGTCGCAACAATTTCCTGTTCCAAAATTTCCCTGCGCCGTGGGTCTGGCATCAGATTGTCAGAAGGGTGTAATTCGTGGGATGATCCTCACTGGAACACGGAGCCGGTTCGGCAGACGGGAAAAGATAAAAATCGCTCCCGCAGCGCACACGTCACCCCGCCTAAGGATTCACTCTCCTCCACCCGCATGCATATCCCAATAATGTGCGCGCGCCGCTGAGTTTCCCATCTTCCGTGTCAATTAACCTGCATACTCCAGCGATCTATGCTCTTCAAGTCAGGATGAGATCGTTCAAAAAATCCGGTGCGCCTGCGAGACCGTTGGAATATTCTACAGTGCGAATCCTTTACAGTTTTTCGATGATTCGTTGATTTCTCGCTTCAAGTCGAAAACCACGGTATTTCACAAGAAGTTATTCAGCGCTGCCTTGATACGTCGGCCGAGTTTTTCTCACTTGGTGATGATGCCAAGATGCTGGTATGCCCAACCCATGTACTAAACTCAAAAACTCAAACCCTCCCCAACAGCTCTGGCAGGAAGACCCGATCAGCGTCAACTCGGCTACCGTCCTTCCAGCGACTCCAAAGTCGATCAAAGCGGTTCACACGATCTCATGGAGGGTCTGATTCTGCAGTGGGAGGAGTTGTGCAGTGAAAGCAGGGGGAACAAGTGGCCTGCGGGCCTCCCGGCGCTGCGTGAGGCGGTGTTGGACTACTAGTGCGCGACCCATCTTCCGATCCCCGCGAGAGTGCGATATAATCTCGCCAATCTAGTACACGCGCGCTCGAGCTCGGGAAGGTGCTGTATCGGTTGATTGCGCTGGCGATGGGCTTCAAGGAGGATTTCTTCGCGGATAAGGTGAGTCAGAGTAGCGCCGGCGACGCGCAGCCAGAATTATTAATAGTTATTGCTTCAACATTCCTAGACGAGGCTTAATGTTTCCCGGATGCGGCTGCTACGTTATCCTGCGCAGTCGAAGGAGGTGATAGGGAGTGGGGCGCACACAGAGTAAGCACATTCATTTTTTTTGGCCCATTGTCATCTCATCTGTTTTTATAAGCTTTGGGGTATGTATGCTCCCCGACTTACGTTCCCAGTTTCGTCAAACGACTGGCTGATATTGATGGTCAAATTTTGCAGACATTCACAATCCTTCTCCAGCAGCCTGGCATCGAGGCACTCCAAGTAGCTGCTCCTAAAACGGGGTGGATGTTCATTCCGTCGATACCGGGACGTTGGTCGTCAAGTACGGATAACTCAGTTCCAACGCTGCACTCAATTCACCGCCCCACAGCCTCGGCGACCAAAGCTCATCTGCACTAGTGCGTGGTTCTCCGTCATTCAATTACACCCCGGCGCTGATGGACGGGTCTTCGTCAGATGGGGTGTTTCGCTCCCCACTGCACCGCGTTGTCAGTTGCCCCGGGCCAGTACGCCATTCGATTCCGCTCTTTTTCTTGGCAGATATGGACGTGGTATTGCAGGTGCCGTCTTACCATCCTGTGTGCCTCGCTGTTCGTACTAAACTAAATTTCCACGTTAGCCCGACGAAGCATTCGTGACGCCAGACCGACCGCGGCAGTATGCCCCTAGAACCGCTGGAGAGCACCTCGCACAACGGGTAGCGTCCTCAAGAGCCGAGCAATCAGGAGGTAACGATGTGATGTAGAAATATATACACGGCCGTGTCCACCAATTCACTCTCACCTCGCTCAGAAACAAGCGACTTGCTCGCAGTGCTCGATATACTCACGGCACACGCCGTCCTGTCCAGTGTAGTTGCAGTCAGGTATAATATAGAACAAAAAAATAGACGAACACGCAACGGTGAAGGAACAATTCAAATCTCCACCAAGAAATCTGCGAATGACAATTGGATATCATGCTATGGAGAGAGCGAAAGATATACTGTACATGCATGGAAATTTACTTGAGAGCGTACGCCTTCATTTTTTCCAGTATAACATCCTTGGTAACATCAGTAAAGAAATACATCGTCGATATCAATGGCGTCTTAATTCTGCGCTGGAATATATAACTTGCTAACAAGACCTCCCTCATCCACGATTTGGACTTCCACTTCTCCTCGACGACACCCAGGTCCCAATTCGCCGATACATATCTAAGTGAAGGATGAGTTAACAATGCAGCAGGTGTTTTATGCGGGATTACCTTCCAACAAGCCAGTCGGCCTTGCCGGCGGTCAAATAAAGTATGGTGGCGGCGGGCAGAGCTACGGAGTCTGTGGGACGGTCCCCGAACTTCGTGGAAAGGCCCATCTCCGTTGGGACGGACCCGGATGAAGCGCGAGAATCTTGACATCGGGATGCTCTGATATCGGAGAGAGAGACAGAGAGAATGGGTTAACGGCGGCCACGAGGGGATGTCTTACATACCGAGGTAGATTAGCTCAACGAGACGGCCCAAGGCGTGCTTGCCATAGCATAATCGCTACCTGAGCCTGGGATCCGACCTGGGCGGCTCTGGAGCTCATGAATATTGCGTATCCTTTGGTTTTGAGAAGATGAGGGATACTAAAGCTGGAATAACATATGAATAATTAGTCACAAAGGAAATATTCACTCGCTATATCGAGTTGAACACCCCACGGATGTGCACTTCAACAACAGACCACCATTCGTCGGGAGCCTTTTCAAGGAGAGCTGTAAGAGACTCGTGAGAAATCAGGACAAAGGCTCGGATCCATGTGTTGCTTACGCCGAGTCCAGTCCCCCGCCTTGCCAGCGTTAGCAATCAGAATATCAAGACGCCCGAATTGCGATGTGATGGTCGAGATCGCCTGTTCAACCTCCCGGCTACGTGTAACATCAACGGGAAGGACCAGAATATTGGCACTGGGTGCTTCAGAGAGAATCCCCGACTTAACGACCTCTAGGTTGCTGATATCGCGCCCTGCAATTGCAACGGTGGCCCCAGCGCGAACATAATACAGCGCTGTCTCCACACCGATCCCTCGAGATGCTCCGGTTATGAAGACCACCTTGCCTTTGAACGTCTGGGCCTCGTAGTGCGGGGTCAGATCGATAAGCCCGCACACCCTGTAGACATTCAGAGTCATGAACCATTCACCGCCAAAACTTACTCTTCTGGTATATCATTTGAGGAAACTCCTCATCCATGCCTGGGAGATCCATCTCTGCCATGGGACCGGGGAGTAAGGCGAGCTTGGAAAAGGGTAATGAGATTGGGTGAAGAGCCCACGGCTTTTTAGGACGGGCTCCTGCGGGCCCATGGCGTGCCGGCAATCGATTCTCAAGAAGGCAAAATCCGCACTAAACCAAAACGCGAAATGTCACTTGACCCTAATAGAAGTGATGCTCTTTCACCGTCAACGTTATCGGACGGTGGATTGTGACGCAAAGAATGCAACTAAAAAGGATATCCATTCTGATCATTTAAAAGGCTGTTACCCTTCGGATGGTGCACCGATTTTGCGGTCACTTGCTTACGCTGCTAAAACAGGTGTCGAAGAGGTACGTGAAGGCCTCCTCTGTGAACGAGTTGATGTAGATGCGGGCAACAGCGACACCGGGGTAAAACATTAAACAAATATTATAGAGCGAGCAATGAACTTATGTTCGATGGTCGGGGATTCATACCACATGGCGGCCACCCACCCATTCATTTCGTGTTCGAAAGTAATATCACCCTCTAGACACCGGAAGCCGGCATCGTGAATTAGAACGATCTCACGGTGCGACGTACGCATCGGAGCATGTTTAATCAAGAAAATGTCTTTCGGTCCCATCCAAGTCCCATCCCAGGGAATGTTTTAATCGGCATCAACACCCACCAAAAATAGTCAATTCTAAAAAAAAATTCCACGACGCGGGCAGCAGGGTGGCCACAGTGCTGCACTACGTCAGCGCTCAGATAAGCGCCGACATTCGAGTTGCTGGAAGGGAATTTAAGATTTTATCGCCAATTAGTTCTATGTTAAGCGCGCGCGGAAATACACGGCAAGGAATTACATGTGGCAGGATATTTTCTCGGAGCCAAAGACAATATTTTGAGCCGAACTTCCTTCGTAGTTCTGAAGCATCACGAGGTTAAATGGATGGATAGCTGTGAGGCGCAAAACGTACAAAGTATAGAGAAGGATCATTTGAGGGCTTCTGTCTTCAAATTTCCAGCTCGTTCCAGTCGGGGAGGTCGAACGCCTTCGGGAGGCTGTCCCAAAAGGATTCCTCTGCCTCTTCGGTGCGCGATCTTCATACTAGCTAGGCACACGTCACATACGTTGAGGCGGTCCCAGTCAGAATCTTCCCATGTCTGTAGGGAAGGAGGTTACTTTCATCCGAGGTGTTCTCCCGCCACGCCTCCGCCTTGCGACGACACCTGACCTGTTTCGAAAACATATGCTAGTGGAATCACAGCCGGGGATTTCAAAAGGCGACCAAAGAAATTCCAATATCTTGGCTACGCCGGCCGTTTCTAACACACGGCAACCCGTGATGCAACGGAGTTTATCGCCCAGTTCGAGGGGACCACTAAGAATATCAGTGTCCCGTGTGAAGTCGCAGACTCTGTAGAAAGCTGCAGGGAGGATCCAGTCGATATGGAGTTCGCGAGCGATGACAGCTATCTCAGGTAGTCCCATCCATCAGGGGACTCCAACCACGAGGTGGGACTAGACTCCAACGCTTTCCATGCGCCTACGTAGTTGGATGTAAGGACGTGATGTGCACGAGGAACGTTTTCGGAGGGTGTCCACTTCGTATTTGTGACTCATTCGAAGAATTCCAGTCAGAATTGAAAGCGTCGTCGGCGCAGGATATGGTTCAAAGAAACTGATTCAAGGGCATCAGAGCTGCATCAGAAAGACTTGCAATAGCTCACTCGGGGTATAGCAAGGCCTTCAGGAACACGGTTACGTCTTCGGCTCGGTCTGGGAGAAGAACAAAAGGACATCCATCCATCATATCTGTATCTTTCGGTGGCGGCAACGACAGCATGTCCCGGAACACCGGGGAGTGAACAGCAAGGAAATCGCGGGATATGCGGAAGAGTGTGCTTTCCGCCTGAATTATGAGCCCACAATCTGCAAACCACAAGCCCTCTGCTCGCGTCAGTCCTGGCCGATCTGTTGCGTCCGAGGGAGTCGTAACAGAGGTATCGATGTCCATGTAGTCCAAGGTGCACAGGCTACGTCTCAGGCTATTTAAATAAGGCTGTCGCGATGCCTGTTGAGTGGCAGGCGGCCGATTCGGGAACGAGGAGTCAAACACGGAAGAAAGAGGCGGCAGTGGCAGTGTTGATGTCTGATCGGAGTCTCGGCATCAGGATGACATCATACCAGAGACGGGGACCTCCGCTTTGCTCTGGTTGCCCCAACGCCTAGTGAAGTGCTTTCATTCTGTGCGACATGAATACAGGGGATGAATCACAGAGCGTCTTTAATGCCTGGATCCACCGGCCTAGGTGGGCAGTTTGAGGTTGGTTTGAGCGCGCTGGGCAGTTGCCAGTGGGCGACCTCAGAGACAAAATGTTTCTCGTGTGAACAGGACGAGACTCAAGATAATATATTATCTTGGCGCGATCCATTTCAGAACATACCTAGTTGTAGCTTACAAGTACATCAGCCTCTATAATATACTGTGCTACAGCACTACCCAGTCACCCTCGACGAGCTGACCTCTTTCGACTCTCGAGGCTGTGGATCTCGGGCACCTAAATACCAGCACGATAAACTGTGAACCGCGGAATGTAGCAAATCCATAGCGAAGGAAATTGAAGATCAGTTATACAATTCATCAAAAGCTCAAAATCAGTTACCACTCGTGACTTCAGTCGCTGAGAAGTGAACTCAATTCCGTTGTGATAGTGATAATATAGTGCCTTGAACATTCCTCATGGCGACGTCGACCTTGACAGATCGGGGTCTCCACTCGGCCAGTTCGGAGGGTTTTGTGGGTCCACAGTGGGTCCACTCATTTGCCTATCTGGTTGATTCGCTGTTTTTCTTCTTTTTTTTTTGGGGGGGAGGGCGGAGCTCCCGAGAAGTAGATCGTGGATTCGATGCACCGAAAGATTTCAGAGATGTATCAATCTACCGAGAGAGCGCAGTCATTGACCCTACAGCCAACATTCTATGCCTTCTGAGGGAAGATCCATGTCGCTTCTTCAGATTTTGAGCGCATGGTCGTAAAAGATGCAATCGAACTTCTTCCTTCATATATTGGTTCTTCTCCTGAGACCAATTGCCTCCTTACTCTTATCTCCTACGACGGGAGCCCGCTGCGGGTTTGCTGTATTTAGATCTACCCGGCCTCTAAATTACAGGCTGGCTCCGGCTCTGGCGCCAGAGATCTGGTGCGCTTCCTTCAGTTCGCACCGGTTTCGACAAGATTATCTTTCACTGGTTTGCTTAGTCTCTCACATCGCACTATTGCCCCCCTTTTCTCCGCCTTCGACATCAGCACCTTGCTCAATGTTCGAAATCGGCCCTGTGAACCAATGTTTGCCGCCATACCGCGGGAAGTAATAATACCCGGCGGCGAGGAACAGAACACCGCCCATGACAACGACGGTGTAATTCATGTTTTCCGCAAGGGGGCTGGTGCTGCGGGGAACATCAGCACCACCGTCATGAACCACATCCAGAGCACCGCAATTATTGCCACCGGCTTGCTCTAGAATTGCGTAAGAACACGAAGAGCGAGTGTAATTCGACCACCCACAAAAATCCCTAGATTAAAAGGCCCGCTGTGGAACGGTTGGCCACCGAGCCATCTGGCGGCGATCGGGATAGAGTTGGCCACATATTGACCGACAACGCCCAGAGTAAAAAGTGCGTCGGCGGCAGCGGGACCAGCGAAGGTTATAAGCCCTAGAAGTGCCGCACAGGTAGCCGAAAACCACACGCATCGAACGGGAGTTCCTGTGATTGGATTTATTTTGTACAACGTGCGAGAGAAGGGGAGAGCCCCGTCTCGTGAAAATCTAGAAGAATTAAATATCAATTTGACGGCAATGAATTTGGCTGCTAGTGACAGCTACGAACGCAAATGTTTGGCGAGATGAGGAGGTAAGCTATCCTCAAGATGAATTGAGAAGCGATTAGATTATTCAGGATCAGATGCTCACCAAACTGACACCAGCCATGTACCTGAATTCAAAGCGGATGAGCACTTCGAAAGACATCCATAGACGGCGTACAAAGCTATGAAGATGAACGACCAAACCACCAGCATTCCTTGTTTCCCAAAACTGTTCAAGAGTATCTATGTGAGGTGGGTTAGGTGTTGACTTCGGACGATATTGATGACCCGAACTGTGGCCATAGGTTGTTGCACTGGATCTGAGAGGATGGAGATCGTGTCTGGGCCCATGCAAAATGCAACCGATATTTGAACCGCAAATCCGAGGATGCAGCTTATGGCCGTCACAGAAATAATCGCCCAAGGAACTGCAACCTTTGCGTTCTGTGCCTCTTCACTAATATGCACGCCGACGTCAAAACCACCTATTTCCATTTAGAAAGGTCTAAACAGCTCGAAGGGGTAACCAACCAATCGTCCACTGTCCCAAATTTTCAATAAACTAACAGAGAATAAGCTTAAAGACTTACTAGGGGGGATAAAAAACTCAAAATGAAAGCGTATCCATTTGGCCAGGGAGTGACTACGCTTGTTAGAGCAACGGCCGTTGTGCGAACACGAAGAAATAACACACTGTTAACAAAATTTCCGAATGCGTATTTTGCGCTGTTTTTGAGCTCTGTGGGAGTTGATACAGGCAATCCCACAATCATCACCAAAACAAGCCTAAGTATTTTCTTCAGCGTACAAATAAAATAATAATAATCGCCTGACCCAAGATTGATCACGATGAACACATTTTGAAGGCGAGCGATGACTTTCGTCGCGCAGCTAGCCACCAATGCATGCGAGAGTATAATCGCGCAATACACCCCACTAAAATGCGTCAGCTCAGCCTAGGAAGAAATAACAGCAGTGCCACACAATGTTTGATGCACTGTTGGAATGAAGGCCTCATCCGAACCGATGCTCGTCGCGGCCATAATCACAACGGCGCCGGACCAGTCTACTCCCGCCACGCCCGTGATATAGCTCACGGTATTGGTATATCCTACCATCCAGCAGAGAAGATTGCGAGAGCCGGGCGAGGCAAATTTATAAGTCCAATAATAAAGACCGCCTGGTAAATCTCAGAGTCAAAAGATTCGGTCACGATGTGAGAGTTTGTACATACCCGAAGTTGGGGCCGAAGACCCAAGCTCTGCCATGGCCATTGCGATAAACATGAGGAAAACGGACGAGGTGGCCCACTAACGATGGGATCGTGAGACTCTTGCTGGCATGATAAATAAATTCTCACTCCCCAAATCATCGCAGAAGGTCCACCATTCGGAAGTGAATACACAAGGACCGACCTAACGGAACTTCAGTCATTTGCAACATATTCTTGTTTGAACCTCTTACGCAACACCTGGGACAATTGCAGCCACAGAGAACCCAAACCCAAAGAGCTCCAGAGGGGTAAATTCGCGCTTCAGCTCCTGTTTATATCCCAAATAGCAAGCAGGGCCGTATCATCAACAGTCGCTGGGTCGATTGTCTTCAACTTGGACATGGCGGATGAATGTGGGGAAGGAATTAGAAACAAATGTTGTTTATACAGCCTGCGCGCCTGTTCTTCCCCAGAAGGTTAAATGGAAATCGCTGTCAGTAGTGTGGGCGCGACCCATGTCTTTGGATACGAGGGCAAAACTCCGTACCCGTAGGAGAACTTCCGCCGGGATTACAGTAGATGGCTTCTCCCGAGTCACCGATCAGTCCCCTTGCTTCGGGCCATCCGCATCGCGTAAATGGGTCCAAGGGCCGCCTTCACAGCTTTACTGCCATGAAGTCCGCCCAGTTCACTGTCCGCGAGCTCAAGCTTGACGATCTCAAAGACGATTGTTCCAATGCAATTCAAGAATTTGATCGCATGTCGGAATTGAACCAAGTCGAGGTTGCGCTAAGCAAAGCCTTTGCTGACGGTCAGGCGGTGGACATCTCATCCTCTTCACTCCCCATTCATCTTATTTTCCAGATCTTTTCACGGCCGTCGTCACAGCGAACCCTAAGACAGATTCAGACTCGAAAGAAGATCCCGCACCGCACGTTGGTCCGTTTTGGAGATCGACCGTCGTTGCTGCACTGCTTTCACCGGGTGGTGTAGTCCTGGTCGCGGAGACAGACGAGAAAAAAGACACCGGCAGGAAAATTATCGGGTGTGCTGTCTGGTTCGGCCCAGGCTACAGCATGTACGATACGTAGGTCATTTCCCAGCTTCCCCCATCATGTCTGAATAGAAATATCAATCAGCGCGGGAGAGCAAGAACATGCGCTAGGACCACTCATGGCCTCTTCAATACAGATCTTCAAAACTGGTGGACAACTGATGTATGTTGCCGCATCAATTACTCGTCGTAGAATCGGTTAACATATTGTATATGTAGTTCCTGCCGGGTTACGATGGTCTTGTGAACTCTGCGTTCAAGTCGGACACAGGCCCAAACAAGCACGGCTCGTGGCACTTGCAAACTCTGGGAGTTGACCCTCAGTATCAGCGACGAGGCGCAGGAACTCTCTTGATGAAAAAAATAATCGATGCAGCAAGGCGCTCCAAAGAAAGGGTGTGCATCGAAGTCGAAAAGGAAAGCAATGTAAAAGCTCTTTTTCCCAACGTAGTTCATTTGAACTGACCACCATCCCTGATTAGTTTCCCTTTTATGAAGGCCTCGGGTTCGAACTCGTACCAAAGGGGCAGGATAAGGAGCACTGCTGTAAGTATTTCACCGGCGTCCTCCTCGGAAAGACCAACACCTTCCGCATGTGGGTCATGGCACAATACCCTGAGTAAGGGACAGCGGTTCGAATTCGTGTTTCGAATGCCATGATTAGTTGTAAATTTTCCGTCATATAATGAGATACCGTACAAGCGGCTGACGGCTATCCACTTTCATTCTTACCCAATCCGCATCACAACAGCATACCAGTCGAATGCGGTGTACAGTTCAATTTATTCAACATTCCGTCCAAAATAATACATGGATGTGTACTTGTGCGTTTCAAAGTCTCCTACCTCACGTCGAAGCCAAGGATTGATTGGCCATGATCTGCGAAAAGAACTGGAACGCTGCCTGGCCCACCGCAAGTGACCCGTTCTTATATGCGGGGACTTCGTGTCCGGCACCATAGATGCGGACGTAGGAGCTGTGAGCGATAGATAAGACAATTTCCGGGAAGAATTTACTTGTGATAACTGACAATGTCCCGGCGTTCTTAAACTGTCCTGCGAGTAGCCCATTCACTTTGTAAGGCGCGAATGCCTGCTGGTTAAACTGAGTGCTGAATTTAGTGTTGAGCGTTGCGATCTGCAGTAACAGTAAATTAAAAGCTCAAAGACAAGTCAGACTTAATGTGGATTACCATCGCCTCGACGCCGTTGAAGTTGAGGATATAATCCTGATATCTTGGTGAGAAGACACAAGGAGAATTCAACGATCCAAACACACTGCATCGCCGTCATAAATCAAAACCCGCACACCCGAGTTAATGACGAGCTCGAGATCTGGCAGAGAACTGCGCATCCAGTCGCCTGGGATATCACACCAATTTATCGGTAAAACGAAAGAGAATCGAGCGGCGAGGGCTTACCAGTGGCCGCAAAGTTGTCGTAAACATCAAAGTTCGTCTCCTGCCACGTTACCTCTGCACCGACCTTGGTGCCGATGGACGCGAGGTAGGAGGTGATGTCAGGCGGGTAGGGGTCGTTCGAGCCAGACGGAACGTAATAGACCTGTACAATCACATTCAGGACCGAGAGCTGGACGACAAAAGAAACACTTACATCGAAGGAGCCAACGAGCGGGGACAAGATGTTGTTGTTGCAGAAGCTTTGAGCGGCGGAGCAGACAGAGTTTGAACCTGCGTTGTTGCATGCCGTGATCTAAACGGATAAACGTTGGTAAAAACAGAGGGGAGCAACGATTGAAACGCACCCGAGCCTTGCAGCCTGTGGTGACGGTATTCTAAGAGGTGTTTGCTCGCGCAATCACGGTAGAGGAAACGAGAGCATGGTACGGGTTTGATCCCGCATACGTTATATACCCTGGATATTGAGATATTGCTGCGAGTCGTCGAGTAGCCAAGATAAGCCATTAAAAAATCATTTATCGGCATAAAGAAGCTCACGGTCCTGCGGGTTGAATTAGAAATATAATATATCGACAATAGACTCACCGTCAACCCATCACCTACGCCCAACGTCTTGAGGTTGAGGGTCAGTCCACTGACGGTACCGGCAGCGATGGCTGTGTTTTGAGACAGGAAGTACGCAGCAAACGTAGGTCCATAATGGCCTCCATAACTGTGGGCCATAGATCAAAGCCTGCACGAAAGCCAATCACAGATGGAACCAACGATTCGGTCCAGATGGCGAGGTTGTTTGCAGCGAGGTTCGAGAAACGCGAATCTTTGAGGAAGATCTGGAGGAAGGTCCAAACGTCCGCCGCTGCGGCCTGGGACGTGCCGACGCTCTCCGTTCCGTGCGAGAAGCCGACACCGACGGGCTGGTCAATGAAGAGCAGGTTGGAGTTGGTGTTCCACGAGAAGGGATTTAACGTGACGGAAGAACTGTCGTTGGTGATGCGGCAGGGGCCAAGTTCCTGCAGCAAGCCAATCATGCTCGAACTACCGGGCTATTCACGGAGAAATTTGGAATGAGAACAAGAAAGCCGGTTCCGAGAACAGGCTTACACCGCCATTGAACCAGAGGGAGAGCGGGGCAGTTGCAGGGCTGTTTCGGGCTGCGAAGTACCAGAAGCTGCGAATAGATTGAGACTGCGGTGGTGTGCATAGAAACGTGCGAGTAACGAACAAGATGCTTTTGGTCGATGTCAGATCTCCATATCCCGACGCCTGGAATACACCTGGGGTCGTTTCTGATAGTTTCAACGTCAGCACAGGGTTGTGTCTACCAAAAAGAAACAGCGCATACCGCAGACACCAGAGTTTTCTACTACTCGCAGCGCGCCCGGGGTGGTCGCGAAAGGCTGCAGGACCTCCGGCTGAACCGTTGGGGATATGTTGGTAGCCACCCCGCCAATCACTCCTCCGCGAATGGGGATCTGGCCTGCGCTTTTGGCGCCTAAGGCGGACGAGATCGCGGTGAACGAAACAATCCAAGAGAAAAGCATAGTGGATGCGGAGGTGTGCCTTTGCTGTTGGCGCGATATCGAGGCCTTTTAAAGTCCACTTTGCACAAGGTGATGAGCGGCGGAAGATCACCTGGATGACCGCATCAGGTGCTATCTCGACCGGAAGTCGAGAAGACGCGCTTCCATGCGAAAGATGTTTAGCTGTCAGTGTGGCACGCAGTGCACTAGAATAGACTAGGATCCAGGTAAACATCTCCGGTATTTTTATCGTGCAGTCTCGTCTGCTGTCGACTGCGGTTCCGCTAGAGCATAGTCGTATCTGTGCCCATCAGATAGCAGCATGTGTGCCATTGGGTGATGCATGGGAGTTATGTATCGGATGGGATCATTGAAGGCGTCTCGATAACGCGGTTCCACGAGCCTATACGACAAGAGTGGAAGTGGCTGGTCCACGTCCCTGGCCGACATTGATCCTGCCGCGGACAGCCGTTGAAAACACGCTAAAACAACTTTCCTTGTATTTTGCCCATCGTGTAGAATTCAGGGCTATCGAGAATAATCCTGTGCGAGTTGTTGTGAACCCTAAAGATGAAATGAAGTCGGAGCCTCAAGCCTCTTCTGACTAGCATGCGTCGAGTTTGCATCGAGTAGCAATCGTTGAAAAATTGGAGTCAAACCAAAGTCAAACAGTTAATCCTGGAAGCATCCCACGCTCAACAGGTGTACAGTCTAACAGTGGCATGAACACACAACTTCGATTCACAAACAGATTTATCTGTTTTGTACTAGTGGGTACCAAAAATGTCTGCAATCGGCTTATGTAAGCTGTCATCTGATGGCGCCTGTTCAGGGCGCTTAATATGGTTAACATCCCTCAATGTTAATCCCTAGTGTGCTTGCATTTTCTTGCGCGTCGACCAACTCACATTGAGTTTGGAGCTCTTAGATTGCATATTTTTACAAAAATAATAATAAATTGAACGGGCCAAATAAGTTCATGAGACAAAAGGTCGAGGAAAATGAAGTACAGAAAAATAAATAACCTTCTGTTTGTGACCCGTCAAAATTTGCATATCCTACAAGAGCCGTGTAATATGGAGCGGGACGCCCTTTTGCCCATTTGACATCGTTGGAACAAGTGTGATTGCAACACGGACACGAACAGGATCGTTGTCCGGAAGGGCAAACGAAAACTTTCCAACCAATTCGCTTAAAATAACCTGCATCTCCAATATGCTGCTCGGCATGTATTATAAATGGGATAGCCAACAGAGAAAGCGACTACTCACGCAAAACGCCATCTGCATCGCGCCAAGGGTAAGCATCATAAATAGACTCGCGAAGGTTCTCACCCCAGACACGTATGCGGGCCACCTAGAAATGTTAGACTGCGAAAATTTTCAACAGTCCCAGAGTGGTATTGAAAGAACGGCATACAGGTTCGCATAGGGTCCAATTGCCTCTCCCTTTGATACTGTGCCGTCGAGCCAGCGGGAAGGCCTGAATTGATGGGCGTCCTCGCCCCAGCGCGACTCAAGCCTGAATATGCCCATGAAAATGTCAACGGCCACCGGTTTTTTAAGGGAGCCGAACCTTTGATAGGATGCGATCCCCAGTGCCACTATCTGACCTTTGCGGACAGGTATCTCGGAGATCTGTTCTCCAGTTGAGGAGATTATACTCTCCGAGAGCGGGATAGCCGTGTCTTGAAGGGCAATGCGTTCTGATAGCGGCTGAGCCGGGTAAACTCTGAGCGCTTCCTAGCCAGCCAATTCGCAATCCGTCCCCAAAAGAGATGCGGTACCCGCACCTTAATAAACGCATTCAAGAAGGGCATGCGATCATACGCCATGTTGCCGAGGCCACCTGCTCCGAAGGCTGAGTGAATCTCGGCGCGGAGGATCTCTTGCAACTCCGGTTTTCGGGCCAGCTCCAGCAACCCAAACGCAATTGTATTCGCCTAGGTATGACAACTATTAGACTGGATCATTGGGCACAGGTTCCATTACCGTGGTATCTTGACCTGGAGGTACAAGTCCAACATTAAAACGTCTATGAGAGATTAATCCTGACCTGCGACCAAAATAGTGGCAGTCTGGCCGACGATCTCCTCGCTTGCCAGTGCCTTGCGCGTCGTATTTGAATGATCCGCAGTCACTGAACCGGTATCATCAGCCTAATGCGGTCGCGGCAGCCCCGAGGAGCACAGTCCTCACATAGCATTCCGAGGATATCATGATCGACTTCCAACCCACGTTGCGCAGAATCATTCTTGCCCTGGACGACCCGCTCCCCAAGTTGATTCGCGAGGTATCTCGCCATGCGAACAGCTTTGAAGGTCTTCGTGGGCAGGTAGGTCGCCGCACGCAAGAGCCACGTCGGCAAGTGCGCCCTGATCGCGTCGGCGAGGATGTGACCAGCAGATAGGCTGGCCGAGACGGACCTGCGAAGCAGTTCAACCGATCACAGCACAGTGACTGTAATGATGACAAACATTATCTGGAAATTCACTGCCACATATTCGTCCCCCAAGTCTTCCACTGAGTAACCAAGTGCGGCTAATGAAAAA
This sequence comes from Mycena leptocephala, assembly GCA_029378395.1. NCBI lineage: Eukaryota > Fungi > Basidiomycota > Agaricomycetes > Agaricales > Mycenaceae > Mycena > Mycena leptocephala. The sequence continues at coordinate 65,271 of JARJLF010000643.1, read as the reverse complement.
GATAGTCAGGCAACAATTTCGGACACCTGCTAGCGTAGCATACCTTCAGCTATCGCACTGAGTGTCGCAGTGCCGAGAAGGGGGGCAATATTGATTGATGGTGCCTGAGTTGCTTCTAACTCCTGGCTGATCTGAATGGTGAAATCAGGCACATTGCATTGATATGGGCGGATATTCGTACTGTCTGTGCGACTTTTTCAAAGATGGGCTGGTAGCTACGGACAGCGGCAGCGCTGAATCCGATATTCCACTCATTACGGATTCGTTTGTGCATCTGCCCTATTGCATCGTCAGAGCACAGTATACGAATATCTCCATGGGCCTTGCCTCTAAGACCGAGGAGACTTCCATCCCCAAATACTAGGCTCACCACATTTTGCAGGAGCGGCGTTAATTCGAAATGCCCGCTGTTTAGAATGTACTGCATCGCAAGCGCATCTGAAACCATCAAGCGGTCTTTCTGTGCAATAGATGAGACCTAGCTGCGGGGCAGATGAAGAAACCCACCCCAAAGCACCCCTTGAACCGATACACAGCCCCATACAGCTTCTGCCATGCAAATTCATAGTCGCCGTACGTTCGAGACAGTAACAATTGGAGCATATTTCCTAAATGTATGATTGGCGAGGTCAGACGATAAGGGCGGCCGGCGTACCGAATATCCACGATGGGGATGGCGGTCCTGGGATATTTCGGAAGGTGCTCCGGCGATGGAGGACAATAGATAAAGCCAGAAGTGCAGCCAAAGCTGCTGAAGCGATTCCGTAGCTCATGTATGGATTTTGAGGCGCTCGTAAAATCAAATTGGGAGGTAGGAGCAAGGTGGGGAGCGCCGCCGCCTTCTCCCTTTGAATCTCTGTGCATTCCATCAGGTTCGAGAATCCTTTGCTAATGACGTCAGTGCCACATTATGATTTGAGCAGGCATGTTATCCAGCTGCATTGCCGGTGGCTCCACCGCCAAATTATGACGTCGATGACCCGTTGGTGGCTCTTTTTGAGCCACCTGCCAGGCTATTTTTGCGTACGGTCCGAGAGCCACCCCCGTGGCTCCTGCGCAACCCGTCTAATTTAGATGCACGAATATCAAACGGCGGGTCACCAGTTAATGGAGGCGGTCGTACAAGCAGCGAAAGTCAAAATGGACGGTGAGTCTTGCGGTGAGTGAGCAGAAAAGAATGATCATGGTGGCAGTGTTGATGTTGGCCTTGCTTGCCAGTTCGGCATCACCCGAGTGAAGACGAAATAGTACGTACATTGCAAGCTAATTTCCAGCCACACTGTAACCGAATCACTACACCAAATCCGTGCAGATTTCCTTTGGCTTTTATATATTTTTATTGGTCTTGCTGACAGCTGCAAGGATCCCAGAATAAATGTGCAACACAGAGGTTAACCCCAGTGGCAGCGCTTTCGTCAAGCAGTGAAGGTGTCGAACGGGAAGAATACATAAACCATTTGTGGAATACTTTCCAGGAATAAATTGGGGTTAGCCCATTCGGAACTCACGACATGACGAGTAACGAACCCGAGTTGGACGATTACGGTCCTAGGGAACGAGGCGCACAGAATTTGTTTTGATAAATCATGCGGATATACAGTACAGCTCCATTTCGTTGTATCATGCAACGCATGCCCTTCCAGCTGCCGAAAAATCTATACCTATTCTGTCCAAATATCCACTTATCTCTTGTTGTCAGACGGCGATTGCCAAGGATGGTCCCGCAAAATGGAAAACGCAATGCCCCAGAATATGTGGATTCAGAATACACGGAGCCAGAGAGAAGGTCATTGACTCATGGCTTTGGTTGAAAGACATTCCGAGTGTCCGAACAGGAGCGCAGGGAGGCGAAAGAATCACAAGTGTTGTGATTCTGAACGAATTATTTGTTTGTTGAACTAGATGTACAGAACGTGTAGGATAGGAATGAAATGGAGGCTACACATGTGTATCCTGGCCTCTTTCCACCGGTGATGCGAGCGGGGACATCCCCGCAACCTGAGGAGGCCCCCCAGCAACGAAACTCTCCGCGAACGAGAACGCTCGACCCGGCCGACGACCGACGAGAGGGGACGGAGGAACAGCATTGGGGAGACAGAATCGGCCAAGTCCTTATGCATAGCCAGCGCCTGCGCGAGATTGCTACACTCTGCTGATCCGTGAACTTCTCAGCCAGTTTCCCGTCCGGGTCCAGGTCCTCCCAAAGACTGCTGACGATGGACTGTAGCTCAACTTATGAGATGTCGCTGTCGCAGGCGCATACTGCGAGCCTTAGCACGGCCTGTGCGAATTCGAGCTGTGTGCTGGTGCTCATGCTCTCAGTGAGGAACGGGGTCCATTCGCGTCTCAGGTACGTGAGAGTCGCCTCCGCTTATAGGGTAGTTGCTCCGATGAGGTGCAGGACGAGAGAAAATGGTGAATTCGGCTGCGTATCGTTCGGATAGCTGGTTGACGAGCCGGGCGTTCGTTTCCATCGGAGATATCGATGAAGTCTCGTCCTCCGCAACAGCGCCGGGGGTATCCTGCAGGAGCAGATGAGAGGCAATCTCCTGTATGTCATGCGAATGCCCCGGAGTGTGTGCAGACCATTCTGGTTCCGTTCTGCGAGCTTTCAACTTCGATTTGAAACCTGGAGTATCTCGCAGAGAGAATGGCCTTCAACGTCGGACATGCGGAATCCGCAGGGTGGAAGTGCTGCCTTGGACAGCAACCAGCACGCTTTCGCAGTCTAGAGCCGTGGTAAAGCGTTTCGACCACAGACAAAGCGCGACGAGAGCGCTCAGGGTATCTGGGAATCACGGATTTCAACTTATGTCAACTAGAATTGCCCGTGCCAGGTTTCCAGGCTGCAAGCCGCGAAGACGGCATCCATATTGACACCTCCGGCGCGATGCGCGAGATACCAGTAGATGGTCGGGACGAAAGTCTTGGGATCGAGCAGGGGAGAAGGCGTAACGCACAGCACATGATCAGATCGAGGTCATTCTGCGGCCATCCACGAGAAGGGGATGCAGCGAATGCCAAAGCTCTTCAGGTGCGCCTTCGAAGAGGGACTGCGTATATCTCAGATGTCCGGCACGGCGAATACGTGTGGCAAAATCTCCTCGCACGTCGCGTGCAGTCTGTAGGGCGCCACTCGTTCGCGGAACGCCGAGGCCACGAGACGGATGGCGATTCTGGAAAATTGATACGGCCAGTTGAACCCGCTGGCGGTGTGTAGCTTCTCCAGCTCACGCCTGGCGGCCTCGAATTCCCTGCCCGATCCTGATTATCGGGATCGCAGTTGGCAAGGATCCCAAGTCTCTCAGCACCAGCCTTACTTCGGGAGCCCACATTCTCTTCGCGTAGTCGCGTTCCAGTCCGGTATGGTTGTACTGAGAATGCGCACCACTCGCCGGCGCTCCCGCGGCACCGACAGATCCCTATTCGAAAGCATGGTGCCAATATCCTCGAGCCGGGCTTGAATGCTCTTCAGGTCCACGTAGATCATCACCGAGTCCAGCGCGATGCGGTGCGCAACGGGGATGCTCAGCCTGTGCAGGCTCGCGTGGTCGATCCGGTAGACCGCCTTTGCACGCGCGCGGCTGATGCGGGATGCGACGATGCCCAAGGCCCACAGCGCGCGCAGGCCTGCATTCTGGCGTCGGGCGCGCAGCGGGTCGTCCACGGGCAGAGTCTCAGCGCTCCAAAGAAGCGACAGGATGCGCCACGGCAGCGATGTGTGCGCATCGGCGGTTGGGGATAAAACAAGATTGAAGAGATGATCGTCGACGCGGCGGAGGCCTGTGGGCCCGTCGATGATCTCGTGCGTGGCTTCGACGAAGGGGAGGAGTTCTGTGTTGTCTGTGAGGGACTCGAGCGTCCAGAGTACCGCACGCTCGTCCCGGATATCCCGCCGCTGCATCGCTGCGGTGAGCACTGCATCCGTGAGGCTGCGGCCGATGAAGGGGTGGTTGAAGAGCATGGAGATGTACTGCACGAGGCGCCACAGGATTCCCGATACAGGCGTTCGGTAGGGGCAGTCCAGCGATATGATGGGAAGGATTGTGATCACGACGTAGAATGTCACAAAGACCACCAGGATGCTTGCCACGATACCAGCCATTATGGAGTTGATTGGCACAAGGAAAACAGCCAGTCCTGCGAGGAACAATATCAAACCGAGGTGTAGAAGAAGCGGAATGAGGTCCACGATCGCGTGTATTCCAAATCGGCTGATCCCGTATAGAGGAACGAAAAAACTCGCGCGCGACGGGCGGGAGAGGGCCGGATTTCTGTGTAGTGCATAAATTGCCGTGCCCATTGCTCTACAAGAGTTGCCAGGAGCGCACACGTGAGACTCAGCCCGAGGCTCACGAACCACAGCCCGTTGCAGACCAGCGAAGAAATCGGTGCCTCGAAAGGAGGGGGAGGTGATACAGTAAAGTTCGAGCCATCTGACTGAGCGCTGAGTTGCTGGGATACTTGAGATAACAAGGCCACCGTCATATTCCCCGTGTCGGGTACAAGGTTCTTGTAACTTTCGATGATGAATGCCGTCAAACTCGCCGAGAACAGGCCAGACTAATTTTTTGGGGTGGTGAGAGTCCAACCGCGGTGAGGATTTATCGTCTCACAAATATCAACATTCCTTCCATATCCGCTTTCCAGCTCTCCATCAACGCCGAATCATAGCGCTCTGCTTCCGAGTTGTAAACAGACCAGAACTTGGCAGAAGAGTCTTCGGTTTGTGCGTGCAACGGGGATCCATTAGCAGCTGAGCGGCATCGCTGTAAAGGTGGATATTTGAAGGATAGATGACCAAACACGCACTTTCTTCGTAGGCCGACGGCCTTTGAGGATGTCGTGCGTGAAACCAGCGGGAAATTGGCTCGAAAAGATACTGCAGTGGTGAGTCTTCTGTCAAGGTTCATTTCACCAACCGACTTTGTAAAATTTGTTCGCTAGAGACGCACGTTGAAGTCCGCGGATTTTCTCCACGTCGGACATGGAAACAAGCAAGAAACAAGTCGGCGACAAGTTGGTGGGAAGCGAGTTGGTTCGAGCTGACAAATTCTGATGCATATCACTGTGCCGGCACATTGCCGTAATTACCTAATGCCCTTGTACTCCGAAGAAGATATTACTGTGGTAGAGAAAATTCATATATATCACAGAAAGACCAAAGAAAGATTCCATGCATATGGGTGAATCGACGGTCGCAAAAGGGTTGCTCTGGCTGTGTACGGCATCGGCTATGTTTGTTCGCATGTTGCTCCCGCGGGTACGTTGAAAAATAAGAATCGCTCTCGAAGATATTGCCCTCGGCCTCCCAAATTTAGAATTGTCTGCGTGCTCCACGCTCAAGTGTTCAAGGATGAAGATTGGTTATTTTATTTACTGAGCAATATTTATTTTGCATGAAGCGTTGTTGAGATGTTCAAGTGTCACAATCGTGGGATCTCAATCAAGTCCAAACAAAAAAGCTCGTCGTCGCCATGATCCTTGTCAACGCTTGTGGCCTTTCTAAATCCTCCCTTGTTCTTCGACGCGAGTCGTCTCTAATTCGCAGTCCATACCACACTGTGAAGCAATGAAAACCTTAGTACTCGCGCTGGTATCCATTCTCATTGCGGAGGTGTGTGGCCGCGCCTTGGCTTGCATACCCTGGCTGAGATCGCGTCTAGGTCCAAGCGGACTCGTGTGCGGACCCCTCAAAAGCTCTACCAGTGTACAGAGAGTTCAACGACGTATCGGGAGACCATTTTTATACGGTACGCCTCTGCCGACTCGACGCTTGCCAACCTGCCGCGTTTGGCTAATTCCTTCCTGCTCTAGACGAATTTCTCGGAGTACACCGCGGCCAGCCAAGGCAACTACTTTCCCGAAGGCGCGCGCTTCGCCACCTTCCCCACCGCCGTGGCCTCCACCACCCAGCTCATCCGCTTATGGAATGGCGCCACATCCGACCACTTTTTCACCACCGACGTGGCGGAGGCGAACAACGCTGCCTCCGGCGGCTACGTGAAAGAGGCCTTGGCGCCCATGTTCATATACCCATCGCAGCTGTGCGGGAGCGTGCCGCTGTACCGGTCCTGGAGTGCGTCGAAGACGGACCATTTTTATACCACCAGCCAGACAGAGCGGGATAGCTTGACGGGTTACGCGTTTGAGCTGATAGCGGGGTATGTGCTGCCCTTGAACACAACATCATCGTCCGGGTCTGGGTCCGACGGGCTCCCGGCGCCAGCGTCCCTCCTGCCCTCGGACTCGAGTTCTGCATCGGCGCCGTGCGTTCAGTTCCTTGTGCATCCTCCTTTCAGCAAACTAATCCATTGACTTTCTCATGTAGTGCCACCACCGGAAATTCCGCGGCCGTCCGACGACCTTCGTATACCTACTCCGTCCCTCTACTGGCGCTGGCTGCTGCCCTTCTGTGAAGGTTCTTTTTTGTTCGGCTACTAGTAGATGCTACCGGTTCCTCCTTATAGACCGTGTATTTCCTCTCTCGAGCCAGTTGTCAAAAAATAGCTGCCGCAATCCTGAAACAGAGATTAATTCATCATGGATTGAATTTGTTCTCCTCGCCGAAATAATAGCTTACCTCAGTGTTTCATTTTCAAAAACAAACAAAAGAACACAACGTGCTCCAGGGCTCGAGCCTGAATCGAACAGGGGACCTTCTGCATGCATAATCATGAGCCACTCATCATGCAGTGCAGACGCGGTCCAACCGCCACCGAGCCGCCGAATAGTACCAGCATCCTGGATCCTATTATGCAGATATTCTTCAAAAGGAAAGGAAAGAAAATAAAACGGTTCATTCCTAAGAAGCCTCAAGCCCGAATCGAACGGACAATCTTCTGCATAAACGCTCATGAAATGAAATACACCCATCATATGGTGCAGACACGGCCCAGCCACCGAGGCGCTGAAATAGTCGGGATCCTATTACGCACGCAAGTTTGTTGCTGTCATAATTCGAGTTGCATTTGACGGCGTAGGGGTAGATGTAGATATTTGTCTGCGATTTAGCCAGCTCTACATGGCTAGAAACTGTTGGAGGAGTACGCAATAATACCAATGAATTCGTACGCTATATACCGTCTTTTCGATCTTTCTCCAGGTTCACGAGATTGGGAGCCAACTTGTAATATTTTCAGGCTGCCTCAACTGTCAACGACCTGACGTAATAAATGAAAAGGTTTAATCAATTCCTTAAAAAATATCCTCTTTGGTATCCCCGTTAATTCGTCAGCGTGAAGTTGTCGCCTATTTGGCCCACTTACGCGACGCGACCAGTCAACGTGACTTAATCTTTTTGCCAATCGCCATCACGTACGTCGACGACGTAACGTCCTGCAGGTCAGGGAAAAGAGACTACCCTCAATCATACTTAACATTGGTTAGGAATTGAACTCACTACATGTCCAAGCCGCGCGCGGAAGTTATCAACGACCCTTCGGATGCGCAGATTCCCGTGACCCAGGGCTTTGTCTCAGGTGGACCAGGGCTCGACGAGCGGGTTCCGCCAGAAATTCTCGGCGAAATATTTCACTGGACGTTGCCTCACACCAGGCGCATCGCCTGGCGCGACCATCCCACCAGTCCTTGGCGGCTCGCGCTTGTCTCCAAGCGCTGGCGTGAATGCGCGCTGGCCTATCCCAGGCTTTGGTCCTCCATCCATATCGACGGCAACGCAAGGGACATCGAGGGTGACGACTATTTATCCTTGATCTCGGATTGCTACCCCTTATCGGCGCTCGAAACGCAGCTTCGGCGGTCCGTCGATGCCCCACTTCAGCTCTCGTTTCTTTGGCCGCCCATATTGCTATCCGACAACTATCCCTCGCATCTCAGTGAGCTGCTAGAAGTTCTAGCCCTCCACTGCCACCGTTGGCGTGCAGCCCAGATAATATGGGACGATTATGATCCTGCGATGTTCAGGACTCTGGCGTCGATCAAAGGAAGGCTCCCTCTCCTCACGAAATTGGAATTCCATCCGCAGTTAACTGGTCCATTGGACGATATATGTGATCTATTCGCGAATGCCCCATGTCTGCAGGAAGTGCTGCTTACGGATCAAGACTACCGATGCGAGTCTACACCCATCTCTATTCCCTGGGTGCAGATTACCCGGTTGCGAGCCAAGTGGAACATGAACTTGCACCTCGCAGTCTTACGGGCAGCCCCAAACCTCGTGGAATGCGGCCTCGCCTCATTCATTGACGATGACGACGTGGACGATATGCTCTTGTCAACGACTCCAGTTGTTACACTCCCGCGGGTGGAGCGACTCTTTGTTCTTACGGACGGATCATTAGAATATCTCCAGGCCCCCGTACTTCGACATCTGTTCATCGACGGCAGTGTGGCACGTGTCCCCGCGTTCCTTCGCAGCTCCGGCTGCCACCTGACAGCGCTGACGGTGTTCAATTGCATCTCAGACACGCTCATCCCCGTCCTAAAGACCATCCCGAACCTATCGTCCCTCCAGCTCAGTTTCCATCATTGGTCTGCTCTCGAAGATCGAAATGCGCTTTTTGCAGGCCTGACGGTTTTCGAATCTTCATCCGTGGTTCTGTGCCCCAACCTGGCGCGTATCCGCATCGTCATGCGGGCTAAAGATAGTTACACTGCGGTTCTTGGGATGGTGGAGTCCCGATGGCGCTCGCCCTCGTCGCACCTACAGTTTGTCCGGATCGTAGATTTGGATGCGCAATTCGCTGCCAGCGGCCCGCCCGCAGGGTTCGACGCATTAAAAAAGGAAGGTCTTGATGTTTTGTGTAACAGCGATGTGGAAGATCCGGAGATGGTTTCGCCCTAGGTGAGTTCTCATTGACTGCACATCTGCGGCTACAGTGAGGTATTCATTTTTTTAGGTCATTTAGCTCGGCCTCCTGGATCTTCGATTACGAGCTCCGCAATTATGTCTTGATTATACCCTAGTTTTCTCGTGGTTGCTAATCATGTTCAACGATGGAGTTAAACGATGTAACCTCCTTGCGTCCCGGGTAGAAATCGGACTTGTATTCTCGTTTCTGCCGTGCCGATGCCGTCTGGAAAACTTGCACAGAACTCTCTTCTTCAAGTTTATTTCAAATAACGAGTTCGGAACATTTCGCTGTATGCGATTCCTGGATCTTTGGCACCAAAGATGAGTCATTCTCCTCAAACACTTCATAGCTCGAGACTGCGCTATATCGGAATCACGGTGGCGTTATGGCCATGTTGACCCATGTCCCCCGCCGTTACACAGCACCCGATGTCCCTGAACGGTTAGCGTACATCTCCCACGTCGGTCAACCATCGGCTAGACGTGCCGCTGCCACACGGGCGCTGATTCGCGCGCCTCAACGTTATTCTCCCGTTTGGCTTTCGCTTGCGGCTTTCGCTTTCTCCCCTCCTCCTACCCAGATATGGGCAGACTCAAGCCTCTTCTCAGGCCCACACTCGCTCTTTTCACCCTAGTCTCCGCATACGCACCCCTCGTGGCGGGTCAAGCGAACCGCACCGTCGATGACTTCTCCCCGCTAATTTCGTACTCTCCCGCCGACGCCGTGACGCACCTCGACACCACCGGCTTCGACGCGGCGAAGCTAAACAACCGCACTATCGCGGTCCTGAACTCGACGGTCAGCGCATCGCTCAATGTGACGATGAAGTTTACCGGTGCGTCGCTTCTCCTTTCTCCTATACAATGCTCACTACCTCAATACCGTTTTCGCACAGGCACCGCTCTCTGGCTATTCCTTGCCGAACCTGCCCCCACGGTCGCGCGCACGACCACCGCGTCGTACACCATCTTTCTTGACGGCGCAGAGATGCTCGACGTGGGCCAGACACCCCTGGCGGCGGACACGGTGTACGGGGCGCCTGCGTACTCGAACACGTCGCTGTCCCTCGCCGCGCACGAGGTGACGATGCGCATCAACGACGGCGGGACGGCGTATTTCGATTACGCGGTCTTTACGTGAGTCCGATTCTACCTCTCTGACTCTCCAATGCAAAAAACGGCGCAACTGGCGTGAATCAGGACTGAATTCTTTGTCGTGTAGGTCAGACGATCCCAACTCCGAGGCGTCGCTCGCTCCTGCGCAACCCACGGGCCAGTCTGTCGCTTCCGCATCGACGAGCACGGGAACCGCCGCCTCCATGTCTGCTGGCGCTGCAGGCGGCAAGCCGAAGACGCACACCGCCGCCATCGCGGGCGCCATCGCAGGTGGCGTCCTCCTGCTCCTTGCCGCCTTTCTAGCGCTGCTGCTTCTCCGCCGCCGCCGCCGCCGCCGCGGAGCCCATCCGCGCCCCATCTACGGCTCGCCGTCCAATGGTCCCGGATACGACGCAAAGCCGCAGATATCGCCGGAGTCTGCGCCCAGCGGGTCCACCGACAAATTGATGCTCGCCGAGAAAACCGCAGCAGTGGCCCCACCGCCCGCTCTCGCGTCGACTGCTTCGCATAAATCGCAACAATCTGCGCCTCCGATCCGAATGCAGCCGCACATACTCGAGTACAGGCCCACCCAAGAATATGACGAGGATGACATGACAACCAACACTGGCACGAGCGCCTCAGACCCCGACGCAGACGTCCGGCGCATGCTCGCGGAGCAGCGCGCGATCGTGGCAGAGCATGCGCGCCCCGACCCCGCGGAGTGGGGTGTGGACGACAAGAAGAAAGACTTCCTCGAGCAGCAGGAGAACGACCTGCGGACGACGCAGACGCAGACCCTAGCCCTGACGCAATCGCTCGCGCACCATGACGCGGACGCGACATCCAGCACAGCCGGTCACCCAAACACAGACTCAGACCCGGAGATGTCGAGCATCGCGGCACAAATGCGTGCGCTGCAGGCGCAGATGGCGCGTCTCCAAGTCGAACGGGGGGTGCCTGGCGGATCGACTCCATTACAATTACAATATCCCTCCGAGGAGGCGCCACCGCCCGCGTATACTGGGTTATAACCTCAGCCTGTGGCCGGCTCTCTCGCCACGAGCAGCTGCCCTCTTACATTCATTGTTCGGTATTATGTCTTGGCGTCTAATGCATTCCTTGAAGCGCAAAGTGAAAAGAGACTGCCAGTGGCGAGGCCAATGGAGACACAGATAGCAGCGTGATCCATCCGTATCTGCCCCTGGGTTGAACGTCTTGACAGGATCTACTGTGTGTTGTAAGGGGAGATCCACTGGCGCAATTGTGGAGGTATGTGTACTAAGCTCGCGAAGTCCTCCACTTTTATGCTTTGATTACACCCTCTTTCTTCGCGGTTGCCAATCATGTTCAATGGGCCCAACGAGTCCCCATCGCTTCAGAACTTCTAGCACTGACTGATTCATAAGAACTTATACCTGATTTTCGTTTCGAAAATCAAAATTTGAGTCAGGTCTGAAATCCAAGCCGAAAATGTTTCAATGTCAATCTCAGTTCGCCTGAAACCGATGTGAAACGTCTCATATTGGAGATTTTTACTCGATAGGTTGCATTTCGTATAGCATCTCCGCCTATCTTTGCTGACCCGGTATTTGGCAATCCCCGGTGTAATGTAAATAATATGTCAAGCGGCGACTCCCTCGGTCCGGCGGCGGTTTCTTTGTCCCCAGTCGGCCCTGCCTATTCAAAAAAGCACATCGAGCCACTATCGAAAAATTCTTGGCACTCACTCAGTAGACATCACTACGGAGATCCTGCCCCTTCTTTGCCCGAAACCACCGAGTCGCCCCTGCAACAACTGTCCTGGAGTTCCAGCCACAGGTATATAAACTGCTGCACCCTCCCTCCTCAGCTCAGCAACTCGACGCTTGTCTGAAATCCAGTAAGTTCGTGCAATGTGCCCCTGCAATGTCATACTCAATCGTCTCCATCTGCAGAACTAAATACCAAAACAGACCATAAACCACATCGTTATGTCGAAGGAAAGCAACCCCAACGCGGCGACGGGAGATGGCTACGGCCTCGACCAGTGGGGAGGCGAGCGCCAACAGGGATTGATCGACTATGCGAATGGTTCAGGTTTGGCCCCAGGCTCTATGGCGAGCAACCAGGGATTTCTGACGCAGGAGCTTAATGGGTCGGGCGGTGGGACGATCGAGGCGGCGTCTGATGCTGGGGCGTCGGCCGCATCCGCCACAGAGGCGTCGGCCGCATTCGACACAGAGGATTCGGCAGCATCCGAGTAGAAAGAGACATGTAGCTACAGCCTGACGGAAAACATGTTTCCACAGCATTGAATCACGAACAGAAATATATTTCGAGAGAATGATGTCTGGGTTTAGCAAAGTTGTTCTACAAGGTACAGTGGAAATTAGTTCTGGGGAGAACTACGACAAAGCCAAGACTCGCAAAGAAATTCCGAGCGAATCGGGGTAGCAGTGAAAGAGTTTCTGTGGAGTAACTTTTGTCTGCCTCACGGAGAACGAGACGAGCATCCGGAGCCACGGCGGCATGTGTTGGGTTTATCGAGGCAACTCATCGTCCATTTATAGATAAAAAACGTCATAATTCTCCAATGTCAAGGCCACCTCGGATATCTATATCTGGCAGCTGGGGTTGGACTTCAGCCTCCCTTTTTCTGCGACAACGCTGCTGATTTATTGCTGATCTATTCTACGGCACCATCGGCGACTGCGCCATCCGGATGCCTCATCGATTCTACTGCAGATATTGTGCAGATACATAAGTAGATGCTTTTGTTGTCCTGAAAGAAAGTATCTTGAGGCTTGCACTCACAGGGTGAGTAATCCTATCCATCTGGTTACTTTTATTCGCCAACTCTGCAACGTGCCGAGGGATGCCGAGCTCTCACAACCACAAATATCAACACTGCCACAAAGCCTTTTCTTCTTCGTCCCTCATCGATCATCACCGATTCGGACCTGCGCGACTGTGGTAGCCCTTCTGCAGAATTGACGAGTTACTAGAGCTTTCCACCCCATGGACCTCGATGCATCCACTCTAACTACTCCGGAAAGCGGAACCGACGAGTCAGGATTGATACAAGCAGAGGGCTTGTGGTTTGAGCACTGCGGGCTGATCATACGGGCGGAAAACACTCTCTTTCGAATTTCGCGAGAATATCTCGCGTTTCAATCCACTGTCTTCAAAGACATGTTATCTCTCCCTCCACCAAAAGATGTAGAAACGATGGACTGGTGTCCCTTTGTGTTTCTGCCCGACAGCGCAAAGGATGTCACCATCTTCCTGAAGGCCTTGATGTTCTTCGAGTAAGTGACTGACATCGCTCTACGCCTTTTTCAGAAGCTCACTCCCTGAAATAAGTTTCTTCGAACCATATCCTGCGCCGACCACAGAATCAATTCTGATGGCAGTCCTTCGTATGAGCCACAAATATCAGGTGAATGCCCTTCGCAAACGCGCTCTGATACATATCTCCTCCATCCATCCAACTACGCTGCGCGAATATGAGGGCTTGCTCAGCCCACCGGAGAGCCCCAGTAGTTATACAACCACCACCGACTTACTCGTTTTGGCTCGTGAAGTCTCAATTGAGTGGATCCTTCCTGTGGCCTTCTACCGAGTATGCGAGTTGGCCGAGGAGCAGTCAATTTTGAAGGGGAATATGGGTCTGCAGGACAAGGTCGCTGTGATGACGGCCTGCCGCATGTTGGAAGGCACTGCGATGACCGAAGTGCTCGACTTTCTTTGGCCGGATGGCAGCTGTGCCAATAAACGCTGTTCTAAATCAAGATTCGAGTGTCGCCGTACCGGTGAAAAAAAGTGTGTGCGCCTCTCCTATGTTGCGCCAAGACTGCTGCTGGAGATATGGAAAGCTGGCGACTTGGACCGCCTCGACGTATGTCATGTTTGTCTATCCAGCATGAAGGTAGCGCACCAAGAGGCCAAACAATCCATTTGGGACAGCCTTCCGACAATGTTCGGCCTCCCAGAGTGGAGCGAGCTGGAAAAAATGAAGGCGGAAGCGTTCAAGTGATTGTCCATATTATGTACATCTTTTACTCCCCACACCCCTCATCTGAGATCCAATCTACGATCCACAGATTTCCATCTGGAGAACCGTTGGGCTCAATTTTCCTTACGTTGGAGTTCGATGTTAGAGTTCCTTTATTTTGTGTTCTGGCTGCAATGATATCTCGGTGTTCTGAACCTTCACAGTCCTCCCGAAAAACTCTCAGATTTTCTCTGCGGCTTCATAGTCGTACTCTCTGACCCACGCTGCCAATTTCAAAACTATCTTCGTGGCTGTTACCTGCCGCTGTTTGTAATACGTTGTATTGCAATTGTATTCTGCGATAATTAACTGGCGCTCGCCTTATCTACCGTTACACAGGATCTGATCGTCGGATGGTTCCATTCTTCCCACATAACAACCTCGTCCTCGTCTTCGGTACTCCATCCTTCTGGTTCTGGTTCCTGAGCGCCGTTCTCTTGGAGGATGCGAACTATACTTCGTCGTATGTTGATAATGCTGCCTGAAATGCGGTCCCATGGAATCCACCCTGTGCATTGACGTTGGCACCTTGCTCAATGAGAAACTGCATGATGTTTATGTTCCTTTTATGCGTAGCTGCCTGCAACGCATTCCCGTACTCTCCGCCTTGCGCATTAACGTCAGCGCCGTGTTCAATAAGCAATTGAGCAACGTCCATGTGCCCACCGAAGGACGCTGCGTGCAATGGGTTACCGAAGTATCCACCTTGTCCGTTGACGTTGGCTCCGTGCTCGATGAGCAATTGAGTCGTGTTTATGTGTCCCTCGAACGACGCTGCCTGTAATGCGCACCCGAATTCTCCGCCTTGCGTATCAATGTCGGTACCCTGCGCAAGGAGCGAGGAGACAATGTTGGCGTGCCCGTTATACGATGCTGCCTGCAATACACACCCATATTCTCCGCCTTGCACATGAACGTCAGCACCTTGATCAATGAGCAACTGGACAATATCTTGGTGTCCGCTCAACGATGCTGCCTGTAGTATGGAACCGCACCACCCGCCTTGCGTATTAACGTCGGCCCCATGGTCTATCAACCACTGGACGACGATATGATGGCCTCCGTGGGATGCCGCACCCAACGGGCAATCATAATATACATCTGGTGTATGGACATTAGCACCATGTGCCACCAGCAATTGAACCATCTGCAGATGGCCATAATACGATGCTACCAAAATTTCCGAACCCTGCAGATACTGTGAACCTTCGAGAATGTATTTTAAAGTTTCCAGAAGGTTCGCGGCTGCAGAAATCCACAACAGGGAGGGTTGTAGTGGCCATTCCAAAAAATTCCATGGTGGAGACTTCCATTTCCACACGGCTTCCCTCCATCGATTGGCCCGACCAAGGAACTGCATGATCATATTTCTTAAGGACCCTCTGGTGCACCTGCGGCACACACCAGGCAATATTGGGAATACTCGATGAGGGGAGGTGGATCTGCGAATATTTCCCAATGTGAATCCACAAATCATCAAATGCCAGGAATGTGAGCAAGGTGCGCACGATTTCTGTTTAGGCATGGGGAAATTGTTGAGGCTGCAGACTGTCCAAGTATTCCTGTGTGGTATAGTGAACGAGCCGCACCACAGATAGTTGTTCATCCACAATGACCAGCCCCGCATAGACAGAGAGAATGATATCGATATCCAAAAGATTGTCGTCATCGAGCTGCCGTGTACCAGGTTCAATAACCAAAAACTGTATTTCCGAGACCGTTAAAGGTCTCATTGCATTCGCAACCCAAGTGAGAACCGTGCGAGCAATGCTTCTATCTTCTTCAGTCTGTGCTTCGATTCGCTTCATCGCATTATCGTAGGTGTCATTTAGGTCCTTTGGTAGAGACTTCAGCGCTTCCCGAACCGCCTTGATAGTGCTTTTTGTGCCGAGAGATTCCAATTGCAGCTTAGCAAGCAGGAACCTGATCGCGAATCCTCAATATCTTGTTTTTGATGAATCGTTGGAACCTGTCACTTACATTCCATCCACAGCACGAGTAATCTTCGAGTGAATTTCCTCTTGCAAATCCGCCCGTATTTGAATATGCTTCGAGAGGTGCGAAGACGTCTGAATCTGCGCATTCACGTATCTCCGGAGGTCGCCCTCATTTGCCCGGATCTTGAGAGTGCCAAGATTTGGAAGGGAACCATCTGGAGGAGTTTGGGGCCGTGAAGTGATCATCAAGTTCACAGTGGGACCCATCATCGCGAGATAATTACGCAAAATCTGTCGTTGGATCTCTGGATATTCATCGATTGCGTCGATGACAATGTAAACCTTCAAAAACTCCGTAACAGCCGAGCGGAGCACATCGAAGACCTCATCAAGGGAGGGTGTAGTGCGCTTCTCCTTGCGACATCTCTGCCAAGCACCAGTTGTCTCCAAAGGCCAGACAGGAGCTTAGCCGGGGTTTGGG
The DNA here is from genome assembly GCA_029378395.1 of Mycena leptocephala. Taxonomy (NCBI): domain Eukaryota; kingdom Fungi; phylum Basidiomycota; class Agaricomycetes; order Agaricales; family Mycenaceae; genus Mycena; species Mycena leptocephala. The sequence continues at coordinate 48,907 of JARJLF010000643.1, read as the reverse complement.
CTTCCGCTTCCTTATGGCTCAGGTACATGCAAGCCACACCGATATTTTCCTGTTGGGATTCGGAAGCGAGATGGTCCACAACCATAGATCTAGGTTCAAAATAAATAATGGGGCAATAATGATCCTAAAAACTGCGCACGCAAGGACAGTTTTCCCGGCTCCGGCTAAAAACTTCTGAGATTAGTTCTTGAGACTCAGGGGACTACAAGGAACGTACGGATTCCATAACACCAAAGTGTTCTTCCTGAACCTGATTTCCAGTCCTGAAAGCCTAGATCGCCGAGAAGCCACCCTCCGGTTCCTGGCTGCCGCGCACAGGAAATATCCGCTTGACGGAAAAAGAAATTGATAGGTGACAGCCAGTCGATGATTTGTGTGCGCTCTTCAGCGAGTTCTGCTGCTGTGTGAAGTTCAACAATCAACCGGGTCTATCGCTAACTCAGCACCCACACTTCATTCTTCGTTGTTGCTCGGAAATCACATCGCCGATATGGGTGACACCAGAAGCCACATTTCCCACTGAGTTGAGTATGGCTGGTACAACGATAAGTTGGGTTCAGGATCGCACAAAATAGTTTGTCACTAACCGCCGTGATCGCGTTGATGCCGCTGGCCCATATCCCAAATCAAGACTCGTCAATGCAAAAGTGAGGAGAAATTACCACAGATCCAGTAACAGCCGTCCATTGAGCAGAGAATTGAACTGTTCGAATTTGCCCAGATATTGGTTTGCCTCCTTTTTGCTCCACAATGTCCATTTCAGCTGCTTCGAGAACTTCGACAACACCCCGTCTCCCGGGCGCAACTTCTGCGTGAACTGCTCCATCGTCGTTTGGAAATGAGCCAGTGGACTTTCCATTCGTTGGAGAATCCTGCTGAATGGGTGATCCATGATGTGAGTGCACAGTTCCTCTAATAGCAGCCGGAGGGCGTCCATCTCGGAGAGCAGTTTCTGCTGTTCCTGGGGTGCATGGCTGAAGTCTGCGATATAGTCACGGGCCTTCAGCGCGATTTATACGAGCTGAATAATGCTGGCGACGGCTCCCAGTGCTTCTGCCATGAATGGGGAGGTAGAGCCTCGTTTACTGGACATACACCGCCTACTACAGCCTGGCAGGCACTGCCTCGAACTAGATTTTAATCAGTCCACCGGATGCAATATGGCGTTTGGATACAGATTACAGCCAACAGAGCCGGTCATAGAGAGAATTTGGGAATTGAGGATGGGTCAACGACGGCAAAAAATGGCGGCATCACGGATATACCCGATACTTGAACATCCTGGGTAACCTGTGGCATGATACTATCCTCGCCCTCCCAGAACCTGATTCCTCCTCACGTCGCCCTTCTATGTCAATTATACAACAACACGTATCTGCCCTTTTATGTAACCGAGAGCTCCGCTGGTTGTATGAACAGGCTCGTACCGAGTGATGCCGGAACAAATAATCGCAACTTTGGTACTTGAAGCAGGAAGGGTTAACAGTGCATGGAAAGGTCTTGGTAGTATGGCGGCTGTATGGCTGTGATAAACGAAACATGATTGAAGACGGAGGGTGGTAATGGGCGGAGGGAACTTGTTTGTTTCAGACTCCGCTCAGTTGCCGCAGTCAATGCCGCTGCCTTCCGTGATGTCGTCCTCCCTAAATTCACCGGTGTGGTAAACCTCTCTTGGTTTTAGCAAGGCAGAGGCGTCCGTCGCGGTGCAGTTCAAGTTATCACATTGGCACAACAACCTCCTCAGAACCCCAATTTCAGTGTGGCGGGCGTGGGTCCTGCGGCAGCGTCTAGATCTGGATCTTCTTTTTCTATTTCGTTTCCTTGGTTTACTAATGGTTCAGGCTCGTGAGCCCCGTCCCGCCACACCTCCGAGCAGCTCTCCTATGCACCATGACTCACGGTCACTGCTGGCTCTGCAGCACCGCAGCTCTTCGCCGACTCCCCTGGCGTCGTCAAGGATCTCGCAGACATCTTGATCGTACTTGCTCGCCCCTCGCAGATCCGACCTCCCCCCCCTCATCCACGGTGCATCGACCAATCGCGACAGGGACCCCAGGGCACGATTACAGTCGTCGTTGAATGTGTAATCATCGTGTATCGTCATTGAAACAAAGAAGGATTGTATTGTAACATTCATCAAATGTATGTAGAGTATTTATGTGTTTGTTTTACACTAGTGCCAAAATTTTCATTTTTTTTATGCTGCGCATGGTCCAAGTTGTAACGGTTTGAAAGCCGTCTTGAGCTCATATGGGACCTGTCACTTGACAGTGCTTACAAGCCACACTGTGGCTTACAACTGATTATATTAACCTTACCTATGTGTTATAAGCTGGGTAAAGTATTGCCGGCTTGTAACGGATATAATCTGCGACGATGCGTCCCCGATTTTTCCGACATAATCGTCTAACTCGGGTTCGTTGCTGGTGATGTCACGAACTCCAAATGGGCAAAACCATCAATGTTACATGGAAAGATTTCATAGATCATTTATGTATTCTTCCCGCAATCTTCCCGTTCGACAAGTTTCATTGTTTCACGCAAGGAACGGATGGGCCTGGATCACTGCGTTCAGGGACCCCGTCTACACAGCCTGCGAGACATAGGCTGACCCGTGCAGACCCTGGGAAACACGGCCTGTCGACGCCTGATCGGCAGAATCTGCCAGACATGGGTCGACGCCCTGCCGACGTACGTCTGCAGAGGCGTGCCGACCCCCGTCCGCACAGCTGCAGGTTGTCAGACCCGTCGTACGCTGCTCCCGTTGCTTCTCTATTTACCACATACCGTCCCTGAAGGCTCTCTGACAACGGTAACGTACATTGTTGTACACGGCCTGGAACGTGGTGATGTTGGTCCAGATTTGGGCACGTCTCCGCGTTGTCTCTGTGTTTCACACACTCAACTTCACCCAGGATACCTCAGAAAATAATAGAATGTGTGTATTAGCTCTTCTAGAACTAAGCCACATTATTTCTCAATGTTGCAACTCGTTTTTGCGCTGTGCATTTCGGAGTTTTCTCCTGATTTGGAAACAAATGCTGTGTCTTTTGATTTGTGGGTCCGCAACGAGATCGCCCTGTCAATTAATGATGTCTTCCGCATGCCCCCAGGGCCCCCAGATAGGCGTTGAGACGAGGAACGGATGGCCTACTTACGTCTACAGACTTTGGGGTGGGTCGGCATGGAGTGCCGACGTCCAAGTCTGCAGACCTCTGCGCATGGTGGTAGCGGGCCATCAGCAAATCCTGATTGAACTATAGAGTGCTACATAGTGCTACATAGTCCGGTGTAGTCCGGTGTAGTGAAGGTCCTTTGCCGCATAGTAATCCCTCACTATGTAGTACTATGTAGAGCTCCATAGTATACTATAGTACGGTGTAGACCCAAAAAAATCAGGATTTGCCGATGGCACATCGCTTGTGCAGACGACCCCAGCAGTGGATGGCTAATCCTCTGCTTTGTATATTCTGGATTCTTGCAGCAAGACCAGCACCACAAAAAAAACCCCAAAGCAAATATTCACGGATTTCTTGTAACTTATTAGTCGATTCGGTTCCAGCGTGGGTGGGGATTAGCTCGCGACCCGGGTAATGCCGAATTGACAAGCAAGGACATACATCAACACTGCCACCATCATTCTTTCTTTTCTACTCTCACTCACCCGCCGATTTTGACTTTCGCTTCTTGTACGACCGGCTCCATTCATCGGTGCCCCACAATTTGGTATTCGTGCACGTAAATGAACGTCGATACATCCGGTGTGGCCCTCCTGGAAGGGCAGTCAGAACTGACGCGTGCGGAGGGCCTGTGGTTTGAGGATTGCGGCCTCATTCAAATACAGGCCGAGACCACGCTCTTACGTTTATCGCGCGAATCCTGGCTATCCAATCTCCGGTGTTCCGAGATATGCTTTCCCTTCCACTGCCCTAAGACGCGGACATGATGGATGGATGCCCATTCGTGCGTTTGCCGGATACTGCGGCGGACGTCTCCTCCTTTCTTCGAGCAGTGTTCTACTGTGAGTGAGCCCCTTCCCTGATGTCATTTTTTGTTTGTTGTCTGATATCGTAACCAGCTTTTTCGAGCCTTTTTCGGCACGAACAACATTCGCCATTCTCTCAAGCATTCTTCGCATGAGTCACAAATACGACATGGGCCCGTTGCGGCGAAGGGCCTTGATTCATCTTTCTTCGGCGAGCCCCACTCGACTGGATGAATGGGATGGAGACAATCATTTACCGTCGTGGAGGTTCGACCTCTTTCTAGAAGATCAAGAGATGCTCATCGCCGAACTCGCACGCCAACTGGGTGCCGATTGGATTCTTCCAACCACTTTCTACCGAATGTGCCAGACATCTCATGAAAGAAACATGATCACGCCAAGTTGCCTGACCGACGCCGACAAGATCGATTTGATCCAGGGTCTTCGCTTCTTGGAGACGACCGGGGCAGCCAATGTATTGGAGTTTCTGTGGGGTCCGTATAATTGTTCGAATAGCGCCAGTTGTAGCGCATCGCGGCTGCACATGCACCGGGAGATGCAAAAGCGAAGAGACTATGATCCCAACCTCTCCAACACGATGTCGTTTGAGTTGTAGCTCGCCGTTGACTGGGGCAAACTCGTCGTATGCGACGATTGCTTTTCTGCTATGAAAACGGCACATGAAGATGCACGAAAAACCCTCTGGGACAAGCTCCCACAGATCTTTGGACTTTCCGAATGGGGCGAGTTGGAGAAAATGAAGGCGGAAGCTCTCAAGTGATTTCCGAGAATGTACGTCTATTTCAAGTCGTCGTAATCTGGCTCTAATGAATTGTAGTAACAGTTTATTTGCTGTTTCTACACGATTTGTTCCTTATCTCCTGTTAAGTATTGCTTCACAGCTTTGGAATCTAAATCAACGTTCCCTTGGCGTCTCGACTGGTCCATGAAAAATATAAAGAATACATCCAAGTCCACTCGACGTCCCAAGACGTTTCCGTACGTCGAAGCAGAATTTATCGCGGCACTCTGATTCTCACTGTTGTTACGGAGAAGCGATAATATGGAGCATGGTGTTAACTATCTTTCCTTTGTGGCGACACTTTCATTGCACATTGCATCCAGACAAAATCAAGTATAGGGCTGTGCCGAGACCCTGCCGAGCATGATTCTTCTCCTTCCAATCTCGACGTTTCCATCTCGGATTCCTGCTGCTCGGCACCTTTGTTCTGACGCTTCTGCGTCTGTCCACCGCCGATGACACATGAGACCGCTGATAGTGTGGTCGTAGCATTCGAGTCACAGGGTCGACTGCAGCGAAATCTGGCCAATGTCCAAAGATAAGACAAATGTTCACGTAGATAAGAGGCAGGTCCAAATTATTTGCCGAAACACAGTCGAGCCCAGTATCCCTACAGTCGATATTCGGTATGTCTGAGCTGAAGAGTCATGTGCTCCCGTTTTCGTACCGCCCATCACGTTCAGTGCGTCGGCAATGCGGCCGGAGAGCATGCATTATGTGGCATTGACGGCAATAGCAAGGGATTCTGGAACCTGATGGAAGTGTATTCTTAGGAAAAGTACAGAGACTCAAAGCGAGAAGATGGCGTCGCTCCCCACCTTGCTCCTCCCTCCCAGTTTGATTTTACGAACCCCTCGTAATCCAAACATGAACTACGGAATCGCTTCGGCAGCTTTGGCTGCGCTTCTGGCTTTATCTATTGTCCTCCGTCGCCGGAGCACCATCCGAAATATCCCAGGGCCGCCATCCCCGTCGTGGATATTCGGTACGCTGGCCGCGCGTATCGTGTGACCTCGCCAATCATACATTTAGGAAATATGCTCCAATTGATATTATCTCGAACGTACGGTGACCATGAATTTGCATGGCAGAAGTCTTATGGGGCTGTGTATCGGTTCAAGGCGTGCTTTGGGGTGGGTTCATTCTTATGCCTCACACCTAGGTCTCACCTGTTCCACAGAAAGACCGCTTGATGGTTTCAGATGTGCTTGCGATGCAGTATATTCTAAACAGCGGGCATTTCGCATTAGCACCGCTCCTGCAAAATCTGGGGGACCTACTGTATGGTGATGGAAATCTCTTCGGTCTTAGAGGCAAGCCCCATGCAGATATTCGTACACTGTGCTCTGACGATGCAATAGGGCAGATACACAAACACATCCGTAATGAGTGGAATATCGGGTTCAGCGCTGCCGCCGTCCGTAGCTACCAGCCCATCTTTGAAAAAGTCGCACAGGCAGTACGAATATCCAATCAATGCCGTGTGCGTGCCTGATTCCACCGGCTCAGATTAGCCAGGAGTTAGAAGCGACGCAGGCGCCATCAATTAATATTGCCCCCCTTCTGGGCACTGCGACACTCAGTGCGATAGCTGAAGGTATGCTACGTTAGCAGCTGTCCGAAATTGTTGCCTGACTATCTTTCTTACTAGCCGCACTTGGTTACTCAGTGGAAGACTTGGGGGACGAATATGTGGCAGTGAATTTCCAGATAATGTTTGTAATCATTACAGTCACTCTGCTGTGATTGGTTGAGCTGCTTCGCTTCGTAGATCGGCCTCGGCCAGCCAATCTGCTGGTCAAATCCTCGCCGATGCGATTGGGGCACACTTGCCGACGTGGCTCTTGCGTGCGGCGATCTACCTGCCCACGAAGACCTTCAAAGCCGTTCGGACGGCGAGATACCTTGCGAATCAGCTCGGGGAGCGAGTCGTCCAGGGCAAGAAAGATTCTGCGCAACGTGGCTTGGAAATCGACCATGATATCTTCGGAGCACTATGTGAGGACTGTCCTGCTCGGACCTACCGCAATGGCATTATGCTGATAATATGGTTCAGTGGCTGCGGATCATTCAGATACATCGCGCAAGCCACTAACAAGCGAAGAAATCGTCAACCAGACATCCCTAATCATGATCGCAGGTCAGGATTAATCTCCCGTAGATATTTCAATATTGAACTTGTACCTCCAGGTCAAGATACCACGGTAACGGAACCTGTGCCCAATGATCAAATCTAATAGTTGTCATGCCCAGGCGAATACAATTGGCTTCGGATTGCTGGAGCTGGCACGAAATCCGGAATTGCAAGAGATTCTCCGCGCCGAGATCCACTCAGTCGTCGGAGCAGCTGTCCTCGGCAACATCGCATATGATCGTATGCCGTTGTTGAATGCGTTTATTAAGGTGCGGGTACCGCATCTCATTTGAGAACAGATTGCGAACTGGCTGGTTAGGAAGCGCTCAGATTCTATCCGGCGGAGCCGCTGACAGAACGAATTGCCCTTCAAGACACGGCTATCCCGCTCTCGGAGAGTATCATCTCCTCAACTGGAGAACGGATCTCCGAAATACATGTCCGCAAGGGTCAGATAGTGGTAGTGGGGATCGCATCCTATCAAAGGTTCGTCTCCCTTGAAAAAATCGGTGGCCGTTGAAATTTTCATGGGGATGTTCAGGCTTGAGTCGCGCTGGGGCGGGGACGCCCATCAATTCAGGCCATCCCGCTGGCTCGACGGCACAGTATCAATGGGAGATGCAATTGGACCCTATGCGAACCTGTATGCTGTTCTTTTAATACCGCTCAGGCACTGTTGAACATTTTCGCAGTCTAACATTTCTAGGTGGCCCGCATACCTGTCTGGGGTGAGAACTTTCGCGAGTCTATTTACGGTGCTTACCCTTGGTGCGATGCAGATGGCGTTTTGCGTGAGTAGTCGCTTTCTCTGTTGGTTATCCGCTTTATTATACATGCCGAGCAGCCTATTGGAGATGCAGGTTGTCTTAAGCGAATTGGTTGGAAAGTTTTCGTTTGCCCTTCCGGACAACGATCCTGTTCGTGTCCGTGTTGCGGGGACACTTGTTCCAACGATGTCAAATGGGCAAAAGGGCGTCCCGCTCTATATTACGCGGCTCTTGTAGGATATGCAAATTTTGCGCTTTTAACTTACTGTACCTCGTTTGCCTCGACTTTTGTCTCATGAACTTATTTAAGGCTCCAACCGTTTCCGTTTGTAAACGTTTTCAAACGGTTTTAACCGTTTTTATTTCCGTTTAGTTTGCCTAGGGTTGCAAACAGTTTACAAACAGTTTTTAAATGGTTCAAATGGTTGCACCAAGAGGCCCGGCAGCGTGGGGGCCCATTCATCCCAAGTACGGATGATGATCAATTGGGCTGATTTCGGCTTTAGACTGCACTGCAATGTTTGCCAGAGTTTTGCAGCGCCTTTGAATGACGCGGCCACCGAGCGACAATCCAGTGTTTGTTCCAACTTGTCGCAACATCCATTCGGACGGAATTATCAGCCACTTCAGCTCTTATCACCATCCCAGGGCCCAAAGAAGCGCAAGATTCTCGTCGTGGATGGCGTTGCAGCCGCTCCGGTTCCAAAGAAGAAGGTTCGTGCCCGAGCCCGATATCCTTTATTAGGGATAACCTGAATTATTGAATTGAAGGCCAAGAAGTCGAAAGCCAAAGCCGCAGCGGCTGCTCCTCCTCCAACCGTCGATGTTATCGAAATAGATGACGAGTCCCAGGCTGATGCGCCCCGTCAGGGCGGTAAGCGCGGGCCGATCAGTGGGACTGGGACCACTTTTGGCCGCCTGTGGCAACTAGTAGTAACGGTGACCGCCGGCGGTCGTTTAGATGCCGCCACTGCCCAACATAACGGAGTTTTTTCTGTTCCTCCCACTAACTAGTTTCTGTGTTGTAGTTACCGTCGACAAGATCGATCTCTTCGGGGATGAGAAGCCTGCGCCGGCGCTCGGTAATCTGGCAACGCACTAAAAGCGTCACCACCCAGATGAACCTGTCCCTTCCGACGTGAAGCCCGGGAAAACCCGCAGCATTTCAGCCAGCTCCGCCAAAATTATGGGCGCTTTTCTGATTGACGGTAGTCTCTCCTAGACTCTCTCACTTCCAAGTTGTCCAGGCTCCTCAAGATTTCAGTGGCAAATTTTTGGCCATTTGTGTGCTGGAATTATTCGGAAGGTTGTAGATGACTCAGTCGGCGCTATTACATATTTGACCGCTGATTCAACATAGATTCAACGACAATTTGATTGGTTACCACCAGTAGAGAGCTCAGTAGTAGAGTAGTGTCAATTTGAATCAAACCACCCACTCTCAACCTCAGTTAATCACAGACGCAACCCAGATAATATTCCAGCTAGTCCTTGTCCATTTTGTAGACATTTCTCATCATGTTCATCCGAGGCCCGGACAATGTTGATGCGACGTTGCTGAGATGTATTACAAATTTTTCATCTGAAAGGTTTCTAAAGTGTTCAAATGACATATCTCAGATATTTCCGGGAGTGTTTTCACAACATCAGGCTTGAACATTTGACAAACAGAAGACTCGATTGGCGGTGTAGCAAGACAGGGCTGGGACGAGGATGATGATGAAAAGATAAACAAAGTGATGGTAGAAAGGCCACACATTTGAGTGGGCATTGAGTGCTTAACTCACGGGCATGTGGCCTGTCAAAAATGGACTGGCATGACATACCTGACAGCCTGTCGAAGGCCCTCCAAAGTCAAACTGATGTTAAAAAATAGCTGCAGGCTTGAGGCTATCCGAAATAACGGAACTGGGTGGGTGGATGGGGAAAAAGATGCATAAGAAGCAAAACATTTACATATGAAATCACCACATCTGCTGAAGATATGGCCAATCATTTGATGTGGTCAAGTTCTGCATCAGATATGGGCATCACATCATCTGTGCGGGAGATGAACAGTAGCCAATGAAAATTAAAGTCCCATGCACCCACAAGATAAATATATGCATGTCTCGCACACACTATGATCCCCCTCACAAGATGCCGCCCCAGCCCACTGTCACCCAAATTCGACTGAACAACATTACAACATGTTTGACAATCAGTGCAAATACTATGGGAATCCTTGCCAGCAGTCTGAAGAACCCTTTCTTGGAGGCAATCTCAAACACAAGTCAGTCTCTTGTAAAAAATATGCAGGTAAATTGTAATGGAGTCTGCCACAACCATGAATCTCAATCAACCACTACAGACTGTTAGACAAAATAAAAATGAATGTATGCAATTGATGGAGCAAACTTATGAGTTGCTAAATGCAATTCTGATGGTTCACATCAAGTCCGAAACTGGAGCAGAATTGCCACCAAGTGTGTTGAAATATATTGGGAAATTCACAGAGTATGCCGTTTCTCTTTAAAAAAACTCCTTCCCATAACAATAACTACTCCCATCAGAACCCTCCACAAGATTCATACATTTGTTGAAGCCCAACAGAATGGCAGCAAGATCAAGAAGTTTTTCCATCAAGGTGAAATGAGCACACTGCTCAAGGATTGCAAGGCCGGATTGCAACATGGACTTCAGGTCTTTCAGGTGTGGCATCTGTTTCATAATTCAACAACCACTGGTTGAAGGATGTGATATATAGATCACAATGGTCAATCAAATGAAGGATATTGCAGAGATGAAAGAAGATGCAGAAAAGCGACACAAAGAAGTACTTGACACAATTGAAGCTCTGTCAGACACAACCAGTTCAGATAGAGCATCCTTTGTACAGGAATTCCAGTCCTCTGAGAGAAATAACTAATAAATGTTGCACAGATCAGTGGGCTTTATTCGGGCCCTCATAACAGGTCAGTTTCTGCTTGTCAATCAATGATATCTCTTGCATCTGACATAAATTCAAGCTCCAACTCAATCTCCATGCTGCCATCAGAGCCCAAGATATTCCATGGACGAGACTCAGAGCTAACAAATATTATTCAACTTTTCAGTCAAGGAACACCCAGGATTGCCATTTTGGGTGCAGGTGGAATGGGAAAGACCAGCCTTGCAAGGGCTGTCCTCCACCATACAGAAATTACTGAGAGATATGATCAGCATCGGTTCTTTGTTACTTGTGATTCTGCATCAACCCAAGTAGAACTTGCTGCTCTTATAGGAGCTCATGTTGGACTGAATTCAGGCAAGGACATTACTCGCCCAGTCATTCAATACTTCTCCAGCAGCTTAGACAGTCTGCTAATTCTGGATAATCTTGAGACCTTGTGGGAGCCAGTGGAGTCTCGAGGCAAAATAGAGGAATTTCTGTCACTCCTCACAGGTGTAGATCATCTTGCATTGGTGGTAGGTCTCAAGCGTTTTTCACCTGTGCTTTGAACTCATGATGATTAGATTACAATGCGGGGAGCAGAAAGGCCTGCCAAAGTAGCATGGACTCGTCCATTTTGCCAGCTCTGAAGCCCTTGGAGGAACATGCAGCACGACAAACATTTATAGATATTGCAGACAATACACATGATCCAAAGGAGGTCAACAAGGTCCTCTCTCTGACAGACAATATGCCCCTTGCAATCAGTCTCATGGCTCATTTGGTTGACTCTGAGGGCTGCTCCCGTGTATTATCTGGCTGGGAGAAGGAGAAAACATCCTTGATCTCAGATGGATATGACAGAACATCCAACTTGGAATTGTCAATTTCACTGTCCTTGTCAAGTCCTAGACTCAATACCTTCCCACATTCAAAAGATCTCCTGAGCCTATTGTCAATGCTCCCTGATGGTCTTTCAGATGTTGAGCTGGTGCAGAGCAAGCTTCCACTTGATGATGTCCTGGGCTGCAAAGCAGCATTGATTCGTACAAGCTTGGCCTACAGTGATGAACACAAGCGTCTCAAAGCATTGGTCCCTATCAGAGAGTATATGCAGAAGGTCCAGCCACCTGGAGATCATCTCATTCGACCTCTTCTCAAGTATTTCCAGGAATTACTTGAATTCTACATGGAATATCAGGGAAATCAATCAAGCTCTAGCACAGTTGTTCGAATATCCTCAAACTACTCAAACATACAGAATGTCCTCCAGAATGGATTGAAACAGGGTCATCCAGACCTAGTGAATAGCATTTATTGCACATGCTATCTGAATAATTTTAGTCAACGCATTGGGCAAGGAGCTACTCCTCTTATTCAGCATATCCACAATGTCCTCCCATACCCTCGTGACCATCGCCTGGAGGCCCACTTCATTATGGAGTGGCTGAACTCATCAACTCTTCATTCCATTTCCAATCCAGATCCACTGGTTTCCGAGACCTTGGAACACATCAAGGAGTTTGATGATCCAGATCTTAAATGTATGCTCTCTGATGATTGCTGATCTGTTGAGACTAATCTAAGTTCACATAGGCAGATTCTATAACTCCTTGTCAACCTGTTATCAGATAACAGGTGATATGTCCTCTGCCACAAAATTTTGTCGAGATGCTATATCTTTAGCACTTTCAAGTGGGAACACCAAATGGCATTCCCAAGGATTGCGTAACCTTGCATCAATTCAGTGGTACCTCGGTGATTATTCTGCAGCTCAAGTGCATGCAATTGAAGCCCAGAGACTGGCCATAATTTCAGCAGATTTATACAGAGAAGCACTGGCACTCCGTATTGAGGCTACTGGCTGCTATACATTGGGGAACTACACAAAAGCCATGTCTCTCTGCATTAGGGCAAGAGACCTCTTAGGTCTTTGCGGCATGTCCCATGGAGACTCAGACCTTAACATCGCGAACTCTCAGGCAGATATCCACAGGCTCAAATCAGAATATGTTGAGGCTCGCAGTATCCCTGTTAGGATTCTTGAGGAAATCTCTACACAGGATCCCACCATTATGCTTATGCTTTACTCAATGTTGCTGAAATTGATGTGATGATTGGTGCTCCAAAGGATGATGTACAGAGGAATTGTGACAGAGCCAGAAAAATGTTAGATACTTTGGGTGATGTTGAGGGAGTGATATTGTGTGATGTTATTCTTGCAGATCTCTACCTAAGGGAGGGAAATTCATTGGAAGCCAATACTATTTTGAAAAGGTCCCTCAAAGTGACTCTGGAATACTCCCAAATCCAAACTTATTGTCTGGAGCGGCTTGGCAATACCAGTTACTGGGGTGATTTGGATGGGATCTCCAGCTGGACAGCTGTTTATCTTGCGAATTCGCTTCAAAGAAAGAGAAGCTTGGAATCTACAAAGCTTTTCAATTCCTTGGAGATGTCTTCCATTCCCAGAACGATGAGCATACAGCCATCAGCTTGTTCACAGTTGCTCTAGAGGGATTTACCCAGATGGATGTCCATCGCAGCAGAGCTGAATGCATGCTCCGACTTGGAGACCTTTCCAAGAGTCATGGTGACCTGCTCAAGGCAGTGGAGTTCTGGGAAGCAGCGAGACCCCTGTTTGAACGTTCCTCACAGACCAAACAAGTTCAGTGTATTAGTGAAAGGGTTGCTAATATCAGCGAAGATGTGCTGAAGCAACACAGAAACAACTTGGCACGTCTGGAAGAGGTCAATGCACTGGCTGGGACTGTGGAGGAACTGAAATATGATCTATCTGATATCGAAGACCTGGCTAAAATAGGACGTGGGTGGTGAAGGAACCTGGTCTGATTGCAGCCTGAGGCTTCCAGGAATTGTATGTTTTTGTTGGTGATTTTCTACATTGTTATTTATGGTTATTGATTTACTACATATGTCCTTGTGGTTTGGTTTGAAATGAATCAGTATATTTATGTGACTAGTAGAAGCCCGTGCTTTGCCATGGAAATTAGCAAGCAGAAATCTGGGAGCCAGAATTCTGCACACAATAATTGTATTCCACAGTCTATGAGCATTGCAATCTTTACTAAGTGGACACTCACCACCAACCTGTGGCTGGTTCAATATTCTTTTGCCAATCTTTCTCTCCAGCGGTCAGGCTATTACTGAACCCGTCACATTTGCAACACATCTGATCACCGAAGGTTGGGTTGTCCTTTGTAGAAATTGTCAACCATACCATTTCTTGATTTTGAGAGTTTCGGAGCTGTATTAATGTCCTCTGATAACTCTCACCAGGAGTGGGAAAGGCCTGACAGGTTTTTTAGTTCAATCAAGACTCAGTTTCGCAGGTGGAAGGAGAATGTTGAGCTCAAAGTTAGGTGAGAAGGAGGAAGAGAAAGAGAAAAAAACCCCTACATGATGTTCCAGTGCCTCCAGAGGAAGCATGTCTACATAACACAAACCTGAAGTGTCTCATCGCAGATCACAGAGGCTTGACTGCCATGGTTGTCTGTACCTGAACCTGGAAAGAGGATTTCGCCGGGACATGTAGTGTGGATTTCATTGGATTACACTGCGTGGAAGTTCAAGTCACCATTAAAAACTAACCTGGGTTAACAAAAAAAAAAGACAAAAATGCACTGGACCCGCCTTCATGCCTCAGGAGCGAATCAAATCCTCAAATCTCTATCATAATTAGTAACTGGAACATCTTACTACCGACCACAGAGACTAGGTTATCCGTGTCTCAGAACAGCATTCGATATCCCCATGTACTACATGTATTAAAGCTGTCCCCCGATATTCGGAGGTATCCCTAGGGCAATTCCTTACCCCCGACTTCACATTCCCCTCAAAAAGTCTCGTTTTACCCCCAAAACGCACCCCAATGTTATTGGCTACAAAATGGGCTTTTATTTCACGCTACGTGCCAAACACAACCAAGACCTCCCGCCGTTGCAGTGCAAAAACCAACCATTTCCCGTCGGTTTCGCGTCCTGTTAACTGCCTAGATTGATTCCCCACATTAAAATACCTATCCTCCCAAATTTATATGTCGAGCACCCAATTGTTGGGTGCCCCGTAAATTATTCTCTGACCGCGTTGGAAACTCATGTTTTTATGTGTTCCTGCAGCCCCAGCCATCGAAGCCTGGCTGCCACTCTCATACTATATTTACCAGCCTTTTCTCCCACTAATTACCTTCATTTTGAGCACCCACACGTAATTTTAGCTCTCGTGCTCCGCGAAATACAGACATAAATGTCTGCAACTTGTCCGAGACGCGTCCCTCACGTGACCGACTCGGAGCGCGCCGCGCGTTCACAGCGGTCGTTATCTAAAACCTTTCCTTATTAACCGTTCTTTAAGCAAATGGCTCGGCTGTGCCATTTCTCCATATATCCTCCGTCTTTTCATCCTGCTCCTTGCATCTTCTGTGTTTAACTCCTTTCGGACTGCATTTTACTCTGCTTTTGCGGTACTGGCCTGTCTCGTGTTCAACCACTGTCCCAATTTGTAGCCCGATGTCTGGATACCCCGTTTGTGCAGCCTCGAAAAAATGCTCTGCACAGATAATAATCATCCAATTGACCCATCTTTACTGCGATCCGCAACCAAAAACAGTTTCTCGCAGCAAGTTCTTACTGCGCCGCAAGTATTTTCATTCATAAATGACGCTGCGGCCACGTAGACTCTCGAGAAATTTCCACACATAAATACGGTATAGTTTCTGGCTTTTCACAATGTATCGTCCACTTCTCGGTCCCTCAATTTACTGCACTGAATGTATCCAGCGTCGTGCTTGGGCCGCAGACTGATACGTATACTCATCAAATCAGACTCAGTTCTCCTGTATTCACACCCCCGCAACTGTCTCGCTTTTTCTGCGGTTGCTCAAGCACTCTCCAGACTGTGCTCCTAAATTCACTCCGCAATGACTGTCTTGACTCCGGTAGCAAATAATCCCTGTTGTACAAACATGATGTGCTATTCTCGTACTGAACCACTGGTTCAATATTCTTTGCGCCTGGCTGGTTTACTTCCACTCCTTCACAAGCCTGACAAGTTGCCCATAGACGAGAAATTAGGCAAGAGCTGGGTTCAATATTTCGACCTCATTCGGAGCAAACATTCTGTATGTTCTATCTCCGCTTGACAGTTCTCTGACTCGGCACTGATGTCTGACATGGATCTTGGCTGAATGACGGATGTCCTTCGGACTCCTTCCTCATCTGCGCCGTTCCAAGAGACAGTTCCGGAAGCGTTCAATGTAAGCCGCAATGATTGTCTGCGCCTTTCATATATCCTCCACAATCATGGGTACCCCGTTGGCAATGCTATCTCACGCTAGTCTTGCGACTAGCTTTCATTCTACTTCGACGGCGCATACTTTGTCACCCATCTCACGATTTAGAAGTTGACAGACTATCATAAAAAAATCTATACTGTAGCCTTGTGTATGGGTGAAACACTTTTTGGAGTGTGACTGAAACAACAAGGTTGAAACGAGAAACAGCGACTGCGTTATGCGTTACGTGTGAAACGATCCCAATTTTTTTGCCCCAAATTTGAGGTTTTTGAGCCATTTTCGCAAGAATTTTGACAGCGTGACAAGAAATTTTGTTGAAACGACCCCCCCGTTATGAGTTATCGCTGAAACGAAACAGTCCGTGCGTTACGCGTTACGTTTCACCCATACACAAGGCTACAGTACTGTAGAATATACTTATTATCCACATTTATCGGAGCGAAGCAAAGTTCCATCTTGTCTTGATCTCAGATTAAACCTTCGCTCCGTGATCTAAACCCATCCGTTATCTTGATCTTAGATTAAATCTGGCTCATTACAATCTCCGAAACCGCAGAGGCGCCATTATCCGTGCACCATCACACCGGTGATTTCAGACTCCGCTCAGTTGCCGCAGTCAATGCCGCTGCCTTCCGTGATGCCGTCCTCCCTAAATTCACCGGTGTGGTAAACCTCTCTTCGTTTTAGTAAGGCAGAAGCATCGGTCGCGGTGCAGTTTAAGTTATCACATTGGCGCAACAGCATCCTCAGAACCCCAATTTTAGTGTGGCGGGCGTGGGTCCTGAGGCAGCGTCTGGATGGTTCACGAACGCAACTAGACCCATCCTTGGTTTCTACATGACATGGTTGACAAATTGCCTGGGCCTCCTTCAGCCGTTATTGAGGCAGTCCCGCTCTGTTTGGCGATTGTGGTCCAGACCAAGGTAATTCCAGACCCAGAACTCAATATTTTCACGGAGTCACAAAAATGTTTTGCCATTGCCAGCGGCAACTGAACCTATCCTAATTATGCAAACTGGCAGGTAATAATCACGCTCGGAAGCCTAGGTGTCCTCCCTCTGTTCTTTGCCGAGATTTATGTCAAACGACCAGAATTGATCACGAAATGGTGTGGGTAATTATCATGGATGTCTAAGCACTGTATAAGCCCTTGCTGAATCGAATGGTCCATGTCACGGGAGTAGCAGACAAGGTCTGAGCATACTAGTGCGATATTCAAAAAGAACCTGGTTATTATCCCCGCCCAAAGTCTCGAAATACCCGTAGATAGCCTCAACTCCGTCATAGCTGTGAACTACTGGAATGCATTAATGTTCGTTTGATATCACCGTACGCTTGTTTGCACATGGACCTCGCTCATCCCCTCATAGTCTGGCGGTGGATCATCGGCCCAAATCTCGTGATTCTGGGGATGAGTCGCGACGGTACTGATTCTGACTGGCAGGCTATCACTTCGGTGTTGCTGGTTGCCCACGGCCTGCTGATTCGAAAGCGACGGAGCGCATCTTGTCAGAGAGCGTGTACTAGACGGAGACCTCTCCTGTGCTGTAAAAGGATGCACCATCTGACTGGAGACGGAGCTTGTGAGCAGCTGGGTCGACCCACGTCGTCGAACAGCGCTGCGCCTTTTGGCAATCCAAATGCCGAGCACGGCGAGGAGAAAGAAAACACCGCCAACGACACCCAAGGCAATGGGTACCGCCTTGGCCTTTCCTGGATGTGCCGCCGAGGGAGTAATAGACGGGGAAGTAGTGGACGGGGCGCTCGAGGACGGTATAGAGTCATTTGAAACGACGAGCGCACCGATCAGCGCGCTGAGCGCCGTAGTCTGATCCTGGCCTCGGTACGTCGAGCTCGGGGGGCCCAACCAAGAGTTTCCGTATATGTTTGAGCCCCCCACGGTGGCTAGGTCCACGACAGCGTTGAACTGTGGGTTTGTGAGAACGAAATTGGCCCCCAAGACAGGAACAAAAAGATACCTGGACTGCGAGATAGTGCCCTATATACGCATGCATCTCCACCGATGTGGCGTTCCGCGCATACGCTGCGGCGAAGCCTTGCACCAAGTTCAGTTCACCCATCGTCTGCGCTGATTCCACTCAATACAACAAAGGAATTACAATAGAAGTCGAGTAATCTCACTTTCGTTGGTCTGGTTGACTACTGCAATCACACCATCGCTCCCTTGCCATACAGTATACGGGATGGCAATTGTGAGAATTTGCTCGAGTCTATACCGACCTAATCAATCGCAGGGAGGATACGAAATCACGAGGAAGACGCACACATTCTTTGTTTCGGTATCATTTGTGAGTGCGGCCAGGATAGACAGCCCTTCGATCACGATCCCCGTGTTGTAGGGTTGTGTCTCACGGATGAGGCCGCACGAATAGTTTTGGGGTGCGTATATCGCCTCGAACACTAGATTCTGGTCATTGAGCAAATGTGCTTGGATGAACTTCCAGGATTCTACTGCCGCTTGGAAGTAGAGTTGGTCCGACGTCGCCTCGGCTAAGAGAGCAGATAGGCTGCCACGTCCTTTTAAAGTCGGCGAAGAGTATGGAGCAGAGTGACGCACACGAGGAAATATCTGGTTCCCTGCCGGTTATCTCGGGCCGCCGTGAAGGGGGAAAAAAATGCAGCACGCACCCTGTACTCAAGGCTATGAGCTTAGGCTTCACAGGATCCATCAGCTTTTAGGGGGAGAAAAACATGAAGTATGAGCGCAAATCCAGTCCTCCTGAGGGCTTTTTCCGCACCCAGAACGTCCCGCCGACCATTGTCTCTGCGGGCCCGCGCTTAGATAACCCTTGTGACCGGTGGAATCGAAGGGGACGTACGATTTTGGCAAAACTGTTGCAGGGGAGATAAATCCTTTGTAGGGATTCTTCCCGCGGATAGGTCGTCCTGCGAGAGCGTATATGCTCTCCCGAACCACCAGGCCTGCATTGCATAGTCGAGAAAGGATTGATCCTTATACGCAACGTAGGCCAGCGCCGCCGCGCGGCCGTATGTTCTACTTGAACCTCAGAATGAGGAAGCACACATTCGAGAAGACAAACCTACAGCGCATGATATACCTGCCCATCGATCGGGTCAGTCTACGGAAAAGCTGAAAAACGCGACGCACGCTGATCGAGTAACCCGATGAAAACAGTGAATGCCAGGACAGCCTGGGATTCGATGAACTCACTTTGTGGTCGAGAAATTCCCATGCGCCATCTGGGCGACCTGGAAGTACGTATTCAAAGTTTCCTTGTACACGGTTTGCTTCGTGATGAGGTCGAACTCTGCCAACTGCCCGTAAAAAGAGCCTTTGCACCCCGCTACTGCATCGTTGGTGGCGTTCGCTGGGGTAGACATGTTAGATTGTAACTATTTGAGAGGGAGAGAGGAGTTCACGGAAAAATTGAGGGGCAGGATTGAGCTGGCTCACTGCCTCTGCCAGCGCCGCACCCGCAAGGTTGACGCGCTCGGCGGGCGACGCTGTTATATTTGGTTTCTGCGGGTCAGGATTAGACGGCTGGGCGGTAGCGGCTGAGGGTGGACACACACCCGCCAATACGGAGAGACCTCCAGGGCTAGTGTCGAGGGAAGTACAAAAGCTACGAGCAGCAGGGGAAGGAGGGCGGGGGTGATCATACTAGAGACTCAGAAGGATGCTGGTCTTCGTGGTCATGTATTAGTATGGAGGGATGGGACTGAAAATGTTCGTCAGTCCACAGCTCTGCCATAATTGACGCCCACAGCGAACAAAAGATGGCGCGGCGGAAAGCGTCACGAAGTACATTGCCAAGGACTCGTTTTTCACACCCATCACCACCTGATTTGGAGGAGCTAGCAAGAAACTGCAACCACCGGGGCTGGGGGAGATTATACTACCAAAAGACACGAAGAGGAATAGTTGCCTCGGCTCAGTATCAAGGCCAACCCGTTGCATTGAAAAGGTGAGACGCCCAGAAGACTCGTGAGGGCATGCCTGGTTGGCGACGGCAGAATCCCACTGTAACGGAAGGCAAATCCCTGGGCAGATTCTTATCTCTTTCTGTCAACCGAAGAGTCAAAAAAGCGCTAGTACTGTATCCGAGAACATCAAAGGGTGGCAGATGGTTCGCATCTCTGTCTTATTCAAGTCTAATTGTTCTGCGCCAAGAGATACCGTGGAATACAGATGCATGCAGAGCAGACCTAGACGGTGACATAGCGATATTCCCATCTGCATCAGAGCCACCGGCAGCGAGGATTAGATTGACCAGGGATAGCAAGTCAAGATAAAAATCTAATTGTTCAGAAGGGGTACGGAACCCAAAGCATCCCAGCACGAAAATCAGCGCCTCCGCGGTGCGCGCGAATGCATCATTTGCACTGCTACGTGCAGCGCACCGCCGGCATGGACAGAACGCGCGCCCCACCCTTGGCGGAAAGCGCCGCACGAGCGAGCAACCAGTCAACGGGCTATGTAGCCGCGAATCCGAGTTGCGTGGGGGATATCGCGCCTGGAACGGGGAACGTAGAGGCGCTCTCGTGAAAACGCGAGCCGCCTTGGGGCAGCGACACGCAGATGCCTGAGTCCGGCCCACTCTCGTGGCAGGAAGGGATCCAGCACGAGAAGCCTGCGGCGCACGAGAGCGGTAGAGCAGTATGGCAGCGCGCTCGCGTGGAAAGCGCAGTTCCCTCGGACAGCGTGCCAGATGCCGGATCGTCGGTAGCGCAGAAGCTCAGGAATGCGTACGACGAGCAACGCCACTCGCCGCACTCCCCATCTCAGCACGCTCACGCCTCCACCCATGCTCTACAGAGACGAGAAGCAACTCACCGTCGCCAGTATACAGTTAACGGGCGCGTCCGCGTGCGTGCGAACGTCCGCGAGCCAGGTGCGCACGTTCTCGAAGGAACGGCGCGAGGTGAGGTCGTACACCAGCAGGCAGTCTGCGCATCCATCGGGAAGTTAACGCAGTTCACCACGGATCCATCGAGGAACAGATGCCTGACAGCGCGCTGGAGAAATTCCGTTGAATTTGTCGCAATTAGCTGAACCAGAATCTCGGCCGTAAACCTGAATGGCAGATCAGAATGACGCGATACAAGAGAGAATCGACCTTGGGAATGGGAGTCAAAATTGATCGGAGAATATTAAACCAATCTGTTCTGTAACGCGCCAAGCTATCAACATGACATTTGGAATCGTGGTCGGACGGGAGAGAGCCAAGAGAGAGCGGCAGTTTCAAAATCATGCGCTCCAAGTCGGGGGGAAGCCTAGGATCAGTAGGGGATAGGTCGATCTCCATCGAGGCCTCTCCTCAGGAGCAGCCGTGCGAGATGCAAAAGCTGGGGCGTGGTGAGTTGGTGGTGGGTAAAGAACCCGCCTCAGCCAAACAACCCCAACTCGGCAACGTAAAGGGCTTTGATGGCGCGGTACCTTTGGTCCGGGCTACAGCCTCGACCGTTCACATTATGGCCAGATTATGAGTGGAAGATTGGTAGCTTTTTACATTTTGAAAGGAATGTCCCCAGCAGAATTTTTATTTTGTCTTTCGTTTGTCCCTCATTATTATTTTTTGACGTTTCACAGCTAAATTGGGCCAATTTTACCTGTTTATATTGCCTTTCCTGGGCAGAAATTAAAAAAAATTCTGCTGGAGAAATTCCCTCGGTATTCATTTCAGACGGCCTCCCAATTTTTGTGGAGGCCATGCAGTGCGTGTGGAGAGCTGTAGGCAGGACCGACGCCGAACAAACAAGGAACAAGCAGAGATTTGATGGCAGCCCGGCGTATGACCTATTTTTCATTCAAAAATCGAGCGTTGATTCGGTCCCAAGTCGAAGGTATGCCACTTTGTCGGAGCTTTGTACTGTATTTGTCGAATGTGAACCCTCTGGTTTGGTAGAACAACTGGTGCTATACTGCACCATAACCAGTGGTTCAGTAGCATCTCGCAGTGGCTTCATTGGTACGACGTATCTCCCACTTTTGGTTCGCTCAGTTTGACTTTTTATCCCTTCGACTGTGGACTGATTTATTTTCGGACTCTTCAATCAGCCAGATAAAGGCCTGATATACTCACTGCCCGAGGCTCTCGACGAATCATCACCGCCTTCTCTACTATTCGGCCAGACAGAGAGCTTGCGACGCAAAATAGTTTATCAGCTTGCACAACAAACCCATAATGATTGCCCACCGGAAAGCTCAATAAGATTTATTTTGAAAAGAATTCGAGCATTGGATTCAGCATAAAAAAGCGCTCAGCAAGGTGTCATACACTCGCTATCTTATTGTGGACAGAGGCGAGATTTTTCTTTTCTGTCATAGGTTTGCACATCCGTTCCAGGACTCCGTGATATCGCTCCCTACCTGGACACATCAAGCAACCCAGCTATCACAAAAACACTGGGATCTCGCTGAAAACCACCAGGCAGCCCAGACGACTGCCGCTACCTTAGAATCCTTCAACTCCAACAGATCGCAAATCGAAGTTCAACTGTGCTGAGCTTCAGCCAAAAGTTCGACATCGAACCTGAAGTGCCGTTTCAGGAAATATTCGATCTGAAAGTCAGAGAAAAGTTCCGATTTCACATAAAACTACGGTGAGATGTACAGGTTGACACCTCGTTTGCCATCAAACAACAATATTTAATGAAAAATGAGTTTATACCGAGGCATTTCCAACTGTAGCCCGCTTGTCTTACACTTGAAACCACGTGGGAATGGTGTCCTCTTTCCTAAAGCCTATCGGCTTTTTTGTGACCCAGTGCTCTTCCGGGTGGGTGGACAAGTCCGCGCCGAGAGATGCCGGAAGCAAAACAAGAATGATCGCAATTTTGAGACTTAAAGTTAACGCAGGAGGCGCGTTGACGATGTATGGACAGGTATTGGTATCGCCATGGCAGGTATATTGTTACAGTACAGTAGACGAGGCATGATAAGAGAAGAGCGGCAACTCCGTTTCGGACTCCGATCAGTTGCCGCGGTCAATGCCGCTGCTTCCTCCGACGGCCCGTGATGCCGTCCTGCCCAAATTCATGGGTGTGATATTCCCTCACTGACCTTCGTCTCTACTGGGGTCAAGTAGAGGCTTGGATGGAGTTTACAACCCCTTCTAAAGGTCGTACATTGCGATTAAAACACTAGTACTGCCGCAACGAATTGACGGATGTCTAGACTTCCTGCAGGATAAACAGTGGAAGCAAGTGTGCTCTCGCGGGAAATTCAAACCACCTTTAGGATGTACACCCTCGACTCGACTTGGAGCTCACAAAAGCATGGTAGATCCTTGGGCAATGGGGGCCTCCGAGCACAGGTCAATGTGGCCGAGTACATAGCCCCCAACGGTTGGGATGATAGGAATTGGGTGTGGATAATAGGATCGGACTTGTGTCGGATATAGGGGCGGCTACGTATGATAATCGGTTATTGACCCGCCGAGAATTGACTGCCTCAGGGCTCATAGAGGTTCTACATCTCGTACTCTCTAGGTGTAGAAATGAGACCATAAAATCCGCGAGAGTTCTAGATAAATAATAAATATTAACACAGTCTTTGCGCGCATATATGTAGCGGAAGTCTGAGGAGAGACGACAAATTCGGGCGGCATACACAGTTACACTGCCGCATACTAACTAAATGGAAAGAGATAAGAATTACAAGTACACCTAAGGGCGCGCACTAAAATACTGTGGATCTGAAACTATACTCCACAGGGATGAGCTATACTCTCCGGAATTGAGGCGGACTGCTGCAGGCAGTGTAGGGCGCTGTTTATAATTCCCAGGACCATTATAAACAGTTTTTAATTCCAAGTTTGTAAACAGGGCGTTTATAAACGTGTTTATAAACACTCACTGTAAAAGAACAAAAAACAGTCTTTTTGGATGGGTTTTGGCAGTTTTTCGCCTCAATTTTGCGCCGGGCGAGCAAAGGCAACCCAACTTCTGGACCTGGGTCTTCGTACGGCCTCTGGAACGCTCAGCAGTTGAACTTAGGTTCAGCGATGCCCAGAATTCAAATCAGTCTAAATCAGTTTGGCCGTATTCTGAATCATCCGAGGGACACCTTTCATACTGAGGTTAGAGGTCATTTTTTGGACATTATTTTCACCGGCGGTCATCCGATTTCTGGTCAATTTTGGGTGAGGTTGGACAGTACCAAGCACTGCCACTGTGAATTAAAAACCGGTACTTTCAGCCCGACCATTTAAAAACAGGTTTATAATCCGCTGTTTATAAACCGGTTTACAAACCAGACTTATAAACAGCGCCCTAAGGCAGTGCGAACGCGGCAAACCGAAAAACCCATCCGCCGACACCAGCGTATGAATTACGGGCAGACAACCTATCCATATTCGGACTGGAAACCAGAATGATTATGGACGATATTGAAGATCTGCGCGGTTGGAACAGGTACCCGGACTCCGGAGCGCGTCAAGACGCGACAGATCACATGACCCGCCCGCAACCAAACAAGACCACTGATGTGGCAAACCGCGTCGTCAACTCAAAGTTGCTGTTTTCCTCCGCCATGCGCTCCCTCTTGATGTCGCCATTCCTCCCACATGCTTTCCATCCTTTCCTCCCTCGATTTTTTCTATATTTATCCGCGCCTACGCATGGCCGCCCCTTCTCCACCTCCGGCGCCTGTGCTACTTGGGCTACTTGCTCGACGCAAAAATAGATCCATAATCGAGATATATATATAACGCGGGCTTCGTCTATCCACCAGCCATCCCCACAATGCTTTTCCCCTGGGTCGCCCTTCTGGCATCGCTGCCGCTATCGCCTGTCTCGGCCTCAAGAGCCCAGGTCAGATCCCCATACGCAATGGCGTCATTGGCGGCGTGGGCAACAAGACCGTCAAAGCAGAGACGCTCAAGTCGTTTGCGACGACGCCGGGAAAGCTGCGCAAAACAGAGAACTCGGGGATCTGCGGTGCGTGCTCCCAGCGAGTAATTGCATGTTAACTTATTTCTCATCGTCAGAGACCACCAAGGGCGTCTACCAGGCGTCCGGGTACGGTGACATCACCTCGAAAAAGAGCGTCTGGTACGATCCGCACCTCCCGACGCTAGCATAGCCGTGCTCACCGCTCCTTCGCAGGTTCTGGTACTTCGATGCGCGCACAAACGCCTCGACCGCACCCCTCGCTCTGTGGTTTAACGGCGGTGTATGTCCCTATCCCTCTAACCCACTTCCCCTCAATTGAATTTGCCTCAGCCTGGATCCTCCAGCATGATCGGCCTGCTCCAAGAGAACGGCCCCTGCCGCATCACCAACGACTCCAGCAGCGTGAAGTTGAACCCGTATTCATGGAACAACGAGGTCAACATGCTCTTCATCGACCAGCCCATCGGCGCCGGCTTCTCGCACGGGACGGAGAGCGTCGGCACCTCGCAAGAGGCCGCCGCGGACGTGTGGACGTTCCTGCAGATCTTCCTGCCGACTCCAAGTTCTCCCACCTCGCCGCGAATGATTTGGCCATCTGGACCGAGTCGTGCGTTGGCTGTTTTTCGTCCTGCTTTAATCGCTCAGACACATACCAGATACGGCGGCCACTTTGGACCCATATTTGCGTCGTACTTCCTCTCGCAAAACGCCGCTATCAAGGCCGGCACTGCCACGGAGCCAATCTCAACCTGAAGACCCTCGGAATCGGGAACGGGCTGACCGACGGACTTTCGCAATATCCTGGTTATTAGACTCTTCTAACCAAACGCTTCACGATATTTAACTCGTCCCTGTCAGGCTACATCTCCTACGCGAACGCCAACCCGTACGAGCGCCTCGTCTCTACCTCCACGATCAAGGCTGCGAACACGTCGTGGAGCTCGTCGAGCGGGTGCAAGGCTCAGGTGCGTTTGCGTCTCTTACCAACGATCCGGCACTCACCACGATTTTATGCAGATCACAAAGTGCAACAACGGCGGCTCCGACACCGTCTGCTCCAACGCGCAGAACTACTGCAACAACAACATCCTCTCGCCGCTCGTCGGCGACCACGACGTGCGTCCCTTCCCCTCCCTCACCCTTCGCTCGACGCAGACTAATACAAACCGCCAACCCGCAGATCTACTACGTCCTCTCAGACTCGAACGACCCCTACCCGCCCGACATCACCTCGTACCTCGCCTCCGTCGCGTCCAAAATCGGCGCAGAGGTCGACTGGCAGATGAGCAACGACGACGTGTACAATAACTTTGCGGCCACGGGCGACTGGATGCGGAGCGCGCTGCCGGCGCTGGAGAGCGTCATTGACGCGGGGGTGCGGGTTTTGCTGTATAATGGGATGCGGTAAGTGCCTCTTCTGCCTTTCTTTCCCTTCCTTCCTTCCCTTTCCTTCCTACCCTACATACGCTGCGCACTACTGACTCGCCCACGCCCAACAGGACTTCATCGTGAACTACCAGGGCGTCGAGGACATGGTGCGCCTTCTATCCTTCTATCCCTCTACCCCCTATCCTTCTATTCGCTGATCTCGTACATGTGTGCCTTATGCAGATGACGACGATGACCTTCCCCTCGAGCACGGCGTTCAACAAGCAGGCGTTGCAGACGTACACCGTCGAGGGCAAGTCGGCGGGGCTGTTCAAGGCTGCGGGGAATTTCTCGTATGTGCGCGTGGCGGGCGCGGGGCATGAGGTGCCGGCGTATAAGGTGGGTGCGACTTTCTTTGTGGCGTGTTTTGACTTGCGCGTCGCTCCCTCTTTTGTTTTTGTTTCGTTTTTGGTGCAACTTACTGATACCTCCCACAGAGCTCGGGCATCGCGGTGGGCCAGGCGGCGTTCCAGTTCTTCACGCAGACGATGGCGGACCAGGCTGTGTTCTCGACGTAGACAGCAAATTTCTTTCGTGGATGATATAGCATGGCACGATGACGAGAACTCTCACATGGGACAAAACACCATACATAGGATCCGTGGTTCAATGTAGATTATGTAGCACTAGACCGGATATTAGATTCCTCCTTCGTACAGTATCCGATTCTGAAATCGCAGTCCCGTGCGATTTGGCGCAAATCCCAACTGAATCCGACAATGCAAGCCTCCGGAATAGACGAGGAACAAATCAATTTTATTTGGAAAGAACAAAAGAAAATCCATAACTGCGGGTGGGGCAAGTGAGGTCATTCCAGCTGTTTTAAAAGCCATAGCCGTAGTTTAAAAAAATTACATTGGTAGAATGCGACAAAGGATTGGCAGCATTCGGCCCTCGAAAAACAGCAACGCAATACATGAACAGTCTGGTATTTGCGAGATTGTAGCATTGACCGGACCAAGAACTAACTTCGCCCATTTGGGGTTTCTATAAATGTGGAGAGGTTATCAAGCACATCTGAACCTTGTTAAAGTATTCGCGGCCCCTGCCATGGATCCGAGTCCGAGTGAACGAATGGGCCATTCTGGCCAGACAGATCCGGAGGCACTGGAAATTATTCCACACCTCTTAAAATCGTCTTATAACAGGCGTAGGAACTTATGTGTTCTGGAGCTGAAGTTCCTGGGAGTCGAGGACAGTGCAACATGATTTTCAACTCAGACAAATGACTGGTTTGGCGATGAGCTGCCGAGCTATGACCCCCTTGCACGCAGAAGTCTATGCCGCCGCGCTGGTCTTTGATGAGCTCGAGAATGACTGTCCTCAAAACTGGCTCATAGGAGCTCACTCGGTGCTGGATCCACTGGATAAATACATCCGACTCCCTCTAGTTGACTTGCATTTTATTCTGAAATCCACATGCTCTTGGATGCGCACAAGATGCGCAGGGAAAATGGGAGGATAGTGTGGACCGGGATGCCAAGAAGGCTGTTGCCAAAAAAACGGGCTGCCAAGGGGAAACCGGCGAAGAGATGGTACTGTAGGGTATTTCATCGCTCGATACTATGTAGCTGAGACAATGTGAGCAGTGCGGAGGCAGGCGTAACAGTCGAAATAGCGCCTGCGGCGTTGCAGAAGCGAAAATTTGGACCGTGGAGGAAAAGAAAACCGCATATTTTAGGAGATCTTGGTCCAAAATAGAGTAGTAAAATAGCAAGCTGAGCTAGCGCTGAGATTTCAGAGTAAATCAAAATTTTCGGCCAAAAGCGGACCGCCACACAAGGTAGTGACCGGGGGTTGTCTCGGTGGCCCAGACCTTCTGGCGCACTCCCTAGCGGACCGCACGATCTGAATGATGACATTGACAGTTGGCTGAAAAAAGATGGACGGGAATGCGCGTTTCGAACCGCGGACCCCGAAGCGATTTGAAATGTAGCAAGAGCCATAAAGCCACGTCTGCCGTAGCTACTGTTCCCGTACCACCATGTCGCACTCCTCAGAGCAGCCCCATGTTGTTGTCATTGGCACTGGGTATGCCAATTCCTCCTGAACAGCAACGACAGAGACTCATATATTCCTAGAATGAGCGGAATGGTTATGGCAATGAAGCTGAAGCGAGCAAGATTTTCCAACTTTACGGTTCGTCTTCGTTTAATTTCTTCAACGCCTGTACATTCCTGCATTAAAGAGTGTTCCAGGTTATTGAAAAGGCATCCGAAGTCGGGGGAACATGGTGAGTGAGTGCGTCGTTTAACCAGAAATAATCAGGCCAACACCTGCAGGACAATATACCCCTGTCCAGCGACTTGAACCCCGACTGGGTTCATTCGCACACTGTTCAACCCGCAATTCAGGGATATTGGCTCCAGCTCGCCCTCAAGTATGACCTTTATTCCAACATAATCTTTAACCGCAAGGTTCTGTCAGCGCAATGGGACATGCGAGCCCAAAAGTACGACATGATCACCGAGGAGCAGGATGGGACCCTGACTCCGCTGACTGCTGCGATTGTTGTGTCCGCCGTTGGGCTCTTCGAAGTCCTCAGATTCCCTGACATACCGGGAATATCCGCCTCTCAGGGGGATAATTTTCACACCGCTCGCTGGGACAATTCTGTTTCCCTCGCCGGGAAACGTGTCGCGGTTATTGGGGGCGGTTCATCTGCGTAAGTCTTTCTTCACATCCTTAGTACGGTCACCAAACTGATTTTCAGGACTCAACATGTGCCAATCATTTCAGACGATCCAAGCGTGAAAATAACGCAGTGTTGGTCGCTCCCCAAGTTGGATACTCCCTCCCGTAATTTCTTTTGCATGTCTTAGGGCAGAATTCACCAGATTTCAGGTTCGCCGGGAGTATTCAACCATTCAAAAATAGCTTCTTAGGCATGTACCCTTCTATCTCTGGACTTTCCGTTATTTTCATTTCCTTTGGGTAACTTTTGCGCATTCACTTCGCGCAATTGACTCACCCATTCACAGAGCGAGTTTTTGTACCTGGCGATCTTTGGTAACCAAGCTATGAATCGATATGTTGAACGGGTATGATGAACTATATTTCCGCGCCAAAATATTTCCTGAGAGGAAACACAAACAGCATGTCAAGGCATATACGATGAAAGCCACTCCGGCTGAATATATGGACCGGGTGATTCCATAGCACCCAAATCATAGTGTTTATCTCAACTCATTTTCCATGATTGCTGTGAACTCGATTAATTTAGCGCTCGGCTGCAAACGAGTGATTTTCGACACCAACTACCGAGCCGACCAAACGTGTCGGTTGTATCGAAGGAAGCCATCAATGAGGATAGCATCTTCACAACGGAAGGCGAATAGTCTCCCACATTCCCGCACGGAAGCTGACATTCATATATATAGGCTCGGTTGCTCTCGACATAATCATCTATAGCACCGGATATATAGCGGTAAGTTGTCCAACATATGGTTCAAAATATTTTAGAACATGTATTAGGGTGATTATCCCGTCCACGTGAAAGGGACAGGCCAGACGGTTGCTGAATACTATCGGGCACAGGGTGGTCCTGCGGCATACCTCGGAACGGCACTTCCAGGTTTTCCTAAATTTTTCACGCTCTTCGGTACGTATTCCTATCATCCTCTGCCAATTTGAACTGAACAGAAGAACAGGTGCCAATACTGCAACTGGATACAGCTCTCTGCTGCTTGTTGTGGAAGTTCAAGTAAGTTTTGACCCGTAATTAAGTTTACAACCGAATGTTGAGCGTGCTCGTAATACTAGGTCCAGTATATCTTTGAAATGATTAAGCCGGTCATCGCAAGCGAGAGTTTATCCATGGAAGTCACAACTGAGGCGACCGAATTGTTTAATCGTCATATACAGCAACGCCTATCAGGGTTCAGTTGATCGAAATGCTTCTCGTGGTACAGAACCGGCGACACCCGCAAAATCCATGGTTTGTTTCCCGGTTCCATGATATTATTTTGGTGGTGGTTGCGTCGCCCGAACTGGGCTGATTTCAAGGTCATGACCGTTGGCCGGTGGGAACCGAGACGTTCCATTTATCGTTCACTAGGTGTAGTGCTCTTGAGCGTTTTAGGCATAGGTGTCACGGGCACTGCGTATTTAGGACGTATTTGAATTGGATTTGAGCGAACCGGATTATATTTTTTCGTCCGACCACAAAACCTCAGTGCCGTTTCATTCCCACGATCCGGGCATTCAACTGATTTGCGTCAACTTTTACCCATACCCCACAGTGACCCCAAGGGACCCTTGATTAGACTGCTTCCGGCGTCCTTAAAAAGGGGCAAGCATCCACGAGTGCCTTTGATTCACCCATGACTTCGTTTATCCCACTGGAAGCTCGTGCTGCGGTCATTAATGCATTTGACCAGGATCCCGACTTGGATGACGAACACCCTGTAGTGCAGCCCCTCTGCTTTCTGACGGATTCAGCTGCGAGATGTGCCTGTAGTGTGGGTAGAGTTATGTCACACAGATTCAGAGTAGACGGGTTGTCTGCGGATTATGCGGTAGGTTCTAGCACTGGTTGAACTTTGGCAGTCTCATGATCAAATTCCCAATTCAGTTGTTGATATGTTACATCAATCCCGTAGAGTCTTGACAGCGTAGCGGCAACTCCTCTTCCATGTGCTTTAAGTTCCTTCCACCTTGTTTGTTCACTATAAATTCAAAAATCCGCGCAGGGGTCTGACAATCTACATAGCTCTCGAGGAGGCAAACCCGAAGATCGGGACATGGCTTGCTATTCCCAGTGCATGCGGTGGCCTCGGTCAGTTAGGCATGTCCTTCGCTCTAACATAAAGAACGGTTAATCGAGTCACACGGAGTGGCAGATCAACGGAAGAAGATGCAAAGGCAAGGATCATTTGAGCACTTGCACCTTTATCCTCCCGGTGCCAACATCTGGATTCCTAGAAGGCTGAATGTACGACCTGGTTCAATAGACCTGAGCTGGGGCCGTATGTTTAACAGGTGGGACATTTCAGTACGATTACAATCCGACGTTGAACCCGATGGATGTGAGAGAGAATAAAGGAACTCAAGATGACCCTTGTGCGAGGGTGATCATCGGCGTCGGTGGCAGATTGGCCGCTTGTTTTCGTTTCTCCAATTCCTCCCATCCTGGTAGATCAAAGAGGCCGGGAAGACGATCCCAAAGAGACTGGAGCCCGCGAATGCGTTCTTCCCTCATCCAGGAGGTACACGCAACACATACACCCTTGAGTATTTCGAAATCTTTCGATCCCCAAATGTTAAAGGGCATACGATGTCCCCGGTCGGAACGACGCCAGCCTTCTGCAACGGCGTAAGTCTGTAGCCTCTGCAACGTGCACGCAGGTCTCCGGCACCCCTGTATCTCGAGAGGCACACATAAAAACTCCAAAACTTGGGATATGGCGTCGCATCGTAGGAATGTAGATGCCTTCATGACCAAAGCCTGGTCGTGCGGGTTGAGCCTGATCAGGGTGCCATTCACCGTGACTCCATTCACGATTTGCTCCGCGTCAATCTTCTCGCATAGTCGGTAAAATGCCACCGGAATGATCCAATCCGCGGCCACCTGGCGAGCCAGAGAGATAATTGGGAGGAGATAATCATCCCGCGGCCACGAGGATTTGACTGGTTTGTACTTCCAATCCAGGAAAGACATCGGATACCCCATGGATAAATGCACTAGAGCCTGCTTCATAAGATCTTCAGCCAGGTATTTGTGGCTCATCCGCAGGACACCGGAGAGGATGGGAAATTTCGTTGGCGCTGGATAAGGCTTAAAGAACCTAGGAAAATCTTAGCCGCAGTGAACAACAGTTCCAAATTTGACAAGCGCACCGGAAATCGAACAGGGCCTTCAGAAAATACTCTACATCTATTGCATTGTCCGGCAGGTGCACAAAGGCACACCCATTCTTCATGTCAGGCGTCGACGCGTCTATCATGCCTGCAATGCCAGAGGAATGGGCAGCTAGCAGATCACGATACACCTTGAACTCGTTCTTTTCTGCTCGGATGATGAGGCCACCGTCGTCAAACCAAAGGCCCTCCACATGTTTCAGGGGATCGGGGCTTGGAACGGCGGTGTCTACGGAAGCCATGAATGGGATGGACGACGATGAGGGAGGATGCGGGTTCGGGTCGACGTTGGAAGATCGACGCTGCAGGACGGGATGTGTGAGAGCCTGAGTCACCCGCTTTTATAAAATTAACCATTCTGTCAGTCTTTCTAACGCCTCTTTAAACTCCGCTCAACTTTTCCTCCGCCGCCGGTCAGTCTATCCGGCCGGCTCCCTGCGTACCGTGACCTCCGTTTAGATTCGGGATGCATGCCGCAACTCATTTTCGTTCCATCACCTTCGATCAGTTGTCCTTCCGGTCATGAGGTAGGATTATTTCCATCCTTGGTCTGGCACTCGAGGCACAATCAAAGTGAAGTCGATTGTCATCCTGACCGTGGTACTTGTGCTGCAAAGTAATGCTCAAACTCCGATCTTGAGGCGTTTATATGGCCGTCGTAAGTATAAAGGAACCTTGAAAAAAAAAGTTCAAAATGCGGATCAAACGGACCGGTATTTGCGTGTGTGTGTGACATGGCACTGCCACTTTCCGAGTTGTCTCACACAGTCACCTAGGCCCTGCTCGGGTGCGCCGGATCGCTCCCAATTAACCGTTCTTTAAGCAAATGGCTCCTCGGCTGTGCCATTTCCCCGTATTTCTTTACTCCTTTTCTCTTCCTTTGCGTGTTTAACTCCGTGCATCCCAGCTTTTGTTGCGGCCCGTCTCGTGGTCCCCGTTTGTACCAATGAGACATTGCTGCTCTATTTGTAAGTCTATTAAATTGGCCAACTCGCACTACCTCAGTCCCTCGGAAACCAACCTGGACTGAAAAGGCTAGTGGCTCAACATTTTTTCTGTCCTATTACGACTTGAGAATTGTCCTGCTGACCTATCCGCAGGCAGACGCAGTTGGTCGCAGTAGGCTGCGCTGTCAGATTTCTGTCAAGCTATCAAGCCTGTGGCCACGCAAGCCCGAAGATTCGCCACGTATAAAAGGACCTGTTCCCCGTCTCTTCTGGTGACAATGCTTCGCCTCCGTTTCCGCAGTCTACAGAACCGCACCCCAGGTACCTACGCATCTGTTACGTAAAGGGCCTCTTAGGTAGGTTTTCTTGTATGGCAGTAACCTACCTAAGAGGGGTGCGGAAGCGGAGATTGTTTGCTTCTATTACTCAATCCGGTACTTATCCAAATTGGGTAGCTGCGCGTTGCCTCCGCCTCTGTACACGAGTGGTGCACGGCTGCCAGTGGCCAGTATGGACCATATAAGCAGCTGTACCTACTTATTGTCCATCCATAGTAAACAATGTGGGGCAGTAGATGGAGTGCCGACCCCTCCCGGACTGTCGGCACATACCTCCGCAACCAATCTGCAACCCCTCCTGAACAAGGCTGGGGATTTAGGCAGTTGTAAGTTTGGGAATTGGATAGAGGGATATCTTAAACGGCCAGTTTCGAGACAAGTAAGATGCACAGAAACACGTCGGAGGTTCCGCGCGGCAGTGCATGCAACTCTAGATGCTTGGATAATAATACATAAATGAAATTTGACAATTGTTTGGGACTCAGGTCATTTACCAAGACTAGTATGCAGGTTGTGGAGGCCCCATTCCGCGTTTCTAGATCACATCAGCAGTAGGAGGAGGTGCCGCTGACCTCCGCCAACTGCCATTCAACAGTAACGAACAAAATTAAACTTACTGAACACAGAGTCCGCGCCATTCTCGTCACTTCGTTACTTCGCTTAGCGCTGCGAAAGTTCGTAACTTTGATGGGAATTCGTGAAAGTTCGTGAGTTTGATGGCTTTCTGTGAAAGTTCGTGAGTTGGTATTCCAACCTTGTCAAACAGCGACTCCTCGGCACATCACAGAGTGATGTGCATCAACAGCTTGCCGAGGTTGGCCGGTTAGGTTCCAGTTGGCTGGTTAGGGGTTGGAGGTTAGAGGTTTGGGTTAGGGGGTTACGGTTAGAGGTTAGAGGTTAGTGGTTAGTGGTTAGAGGTTAGAGGTTAGCGGTTAGGGTTAGAGGTTAGTGTTAGGCCAGGGTATCAATATAAAAAAACGGGGGAGAAGGAAATGATGGCCAGATTGATGTGTCTGATTTGTGTGGTTTGTTCACCTCACGAAATTTCCTGGGAATTCACCAAACTGACGAAGTTTCAGAGGTTGCCATCAAAGTGACGAACTTTCGCCAGTTTAAGCGAAGTAACGAAGTGACGAGGGTGACTACTACCCCTGAGCAAACAATGTTTTGGGAATTCAATTGCACTAGTTTTGAAGGAATATGTACTCATAGGTACCTAATCTAGTCAGTTGAATATTGAGTAACAGGCTAGAGAGACCTGGAAGGTTCCAGCTACTGTGCTGGAAGTGGCGGAGGTAGGCGCAGTACTCACAGATTGTAAGGAACTAGCAGCTACCCGTGCTTCGCTACGGTGGGAATAGTGGAATCGGATAACATTTGCTCTTTTACTGGTTGAATGAAAATGCCGCTCCTTGTCAACCTCCGGTTGACTCGTCGCGGCCTGGTGGCCCGTGACAATTATTCTGATATCCTTTTCAACTCAATTTTCCGCCCATGCTGCCACCCGAAATGATAATTTTTGGGACAATGGGACTTTAAGTTCACAGACAGCTCTCTCTTTGAAGTTTTCTCCCTCCCTTCATTTTACAAATGCAGTTGTCTCATGCTCGAAGTTATTTGCCTTTGATTGGACTGCCAGAGTACTCAAAATGTGTTCATACGATCTTTTGGAGGTACATTTGCGTTCAAATAACTATGTTCTCAACATCTGTACAGTTTAAAAACAACAGTCTAACAGTTGAATGGAGATTTGGGCATCTCGACGGTTTTCAGTGGAGCGTTGGAGCAAGTGACATCATTTGCCAGCTCTCGGAGCTCGGGTTGACTCGGATCAAGTTTGACTCGAGTCAAAGGTGTTCGATTGTATAATAGATGCTGCCCATCATTTAGTCTTTAGGAAGGTTGTAATGCAGAGTGAAGTACTAACGGAGTTTTTGGTGTGCTGCAGTGGTGCCTGGAGGGTGCGGAGGGCGCGGAGGTGGAGGTGTTGGTCAAAGGAATTCCAGACGTGGAGAATTTTCTGCCAGCTTGTATAAGGGCCCCCAGGAAATAGTTGAGGAAGGACCGAGAAAACGAAACCGTGAGTTGGAACACCTCTAATCAAATAAAGGATTTTGTTTCGGGG
Organism: Mycena leptocephala; assembly: GCA_029378395.1. NCBI lineage: Eukaryota > Fungi > Basidiomycota > Agaricomycetes > Agaricales > Mycenaceae > Mycena > Mycena leptocephala. The sequence continues at coordinate 13,420 of JARJLF010000643.1, read as the reverse complement.
TAGGCCTCCGCCATTTCTGGTTTCCATAAGAAATTGACTGGAAACCCGCTGGGATTTTTTCAACTCAAATCCCATTTAGTATGTCATGTATCTTATGATCTCTCGCAGCCTGCATTCAATAAATCAAACAGAAACCCATATTTTACGGAGAAGGCGCAAATCACATGTTTTAATACTTGTACTCTCTTATCCAGGCTTCAATAAACACCCAAGCATGTCCTAGGAGTCATTTGAAGCTCAAACCAATCAATTTTTGCCAAGCAAAAAAATCAAATTTGACTTGAAAATATATTCCTTATATAGTCCTCGAAGTTGAATAGTGTAAGTTAGTTGAACTTGACTGCAATTCGTGCATGGCCATATAAGTTGTATAAAACCCTGGAACCGTTGATCAATTAATGATGGGGCTGAATGAAACAAATTGTTTCTGATTTTAGAAGATTTTTGGGCTCTATATTCAACGTGCAGCAAGTGGTTTGAGCATGGTCGGCCGTTATTCAGTTTGTGATTGGTCAATCAAATGATGGTGTCTGGCCGATGACAGCCGAAGTCAACCTCGCATCTCTCGCGCTTTTTTCCAGCCGTCGACAATACTTCAATCCATTCAGGTGTGTTTCAATTCATTAATCTGTTCTTGTTGTACTGTGAAGAAATTCTTCACTTCTCGCAGATGCCAGCGGAGGTAGCGGCCGCAGAGAGCGGAGGTCACCGAGGTAACCTCCGCAACCTCTGGCCACCGCTTCAGCAGATATCGCCTGAAAATCAATTGTCAAGCACTTGCAGTGTTTTAGTCTGTATTCTAACCGCCATCAATATTGTATCACAGTCAGGAAACATGCTCTCCACCAATAAACTAGCTCTGACTCTGCCACTTCCGCCACTTGCACCGACACAGCAGCTACTTCTCATTCTCTGGCTTGATCATGTAAATTCTTCCCTTGCCAGCATCTTGGTGAGTATTTAGCTGAAAAAGGATCTACAGAGGTTTCCGCCACCTCTGTCTGCGGAGGTCTCTGGCACCTCCTCCCATAACTGATATCATCTAGATTGCCAGCTCTAGTTGCGCAAATTTCATATTACTTCTGGTAAATGACTTATGCACAACTCGATTTTATTCATTCCGATCCAAACTTTTTTTTTTCAACCTCCGCAGAACCTCCGCTGACAATTTCCGCGCATTTAATTTTGTTCAAAACCTCTCGTGAAAGGCAATTATTATTCTTCTATTATAATCCCCTTACTTCAGACTAACTGACAACCCAGGCTGTTTTTAGAGGAGGTCACGAAGGAGGTTGCGGAGGTACATTCGGGCCCTCCAGTACAGTTCCTGACAACACCTGGGCATTTTCTTATTATTCCTCTATTATCATCTCCTTACTCACAACTAACTCAACCTAGGCTTTTTTGGAGGAGGTCGCAGAGGAGGTCGCGGAGGTACATTCGGACCTTCCAGGACAGTTCATGACGACACCTGGGCATTTCCCCCTTACAACCTATTGTGCAAGGTAAGTATTACCATAATCCCCTTGCCCATAACTCGCTCAACGAACTGGGCTGTTCACGGAGGAGGTTGTGGAGGGCGGTTTAGACCTTCCCAGAAGGTTCTGTGCTCCATTTAATGCCTTGGAATCTGTACTATAGATGCATCAACATGATTCGCATGATGGTTCATACTCCAAGTACAGCGCACCAACTGCTAGAGTACAGAGGCGGAAGCGGTGTGCCAGCTACCCAATTTGGGTAAGGCTCCGCTTGACTAATAGAAGCAGATACCTCCGCTTCCGCAACCCTCTTAGGTAGGTTACTGCCATACAAGAAAACCCACCTAACGGCCCTTTACATAATGGCTTCGTAGGTCCCTCAGCTCCAGAACCGCTTGCCGCTTTTGAATTTCTATTGCTTGACTACTGTGGCACCTGCTTCAATTTTTGGGGTCTATGCTGCCACTGTTGCCTCGTCTACCTGTAGCTAGCGCTAGAAACGAACCCTTGATTTCTGGATTAGGGAATATCCTCCGCTCATACAACATGAACCTTCATCCACGGCAATTCCTGTTCAAAAGACAGTTTTTTTGGGCGCCCACACACTGCGCAAGCTTCGCACAGGACCGCTCAAGGCAGGTGACCATCCTTTTCAGTCAATGGTTAATTTATTCTTCACGTCCCCGTTTAATATTTGTCCTACAGTCCCCTACCAATCATTGCAATCCCGAGGTGCTTTTTTTTCATGGTCACCTGTGATTTTGTGTTGCACTGGCATCTGCCGACCCCGTTTACATTACCTGGAGCATAAATTGGGAAATTTCTGTCTCCATTCTCTAGTTCAGACTGTCTCATGTAAATCCATTAAAATACCCAGATTTGACCATCTTATCAAACTGACAACGGGTCCCGGAGCGAAGCGAGGGATCGACTTGTTCTCTGCCAAAAGATCCCAACGCAATTGACGTGGGATTCTGTCAAAAGGTGTGGTAACCGGCTGATGCGGCAGCCTTGTCACGGCGTCCCGGACAACGTCTACGTAATTGACCTTGCAGGTTAGCCAGACCTGCTGTACTGAGGCCCAGTCCTCATGTTCTGACTGATTTAAGAGCGCATCATGACTTTAACCTGAGAATACACGTCCCTTTAATTTTCCCCGACAAAAGACGCGAAATTGAAGATGTAAACACGTGGAGAGATTTTGCCAATATCTATTTTTGTTACAAAACATGTGTGACTTGAGAGTGACGGAGCGCGCTAGCCGACACCGCATCAGTGCTCGCCTGTCCTGCCGACAGCCGAACCGACTGGATTGCCTGGATCCCGTCCACCCGAGCAGGGCCCTAGCTGCCGTGAATGGCTTCCTCCTCCCAAACGATTCCGATTCTTCCACCCGAATTGGAAAGACTCGTATTCTAGACTGCCGCATTTCTTCATCCAGATTCCATGCCATGGTTGTTGCTGGTCTCACGGCGCATTAAAATCTGGTAACCTGGAGTCCCCACCATCGGATTTGCGCGCTCGGTATTGAATGGGTGCACAGGATTGAACCTCTTCTGTACAAAGTTTTTTCGGTCACGTCCGACGATCGGCTGGATCGACCCTCACTGCTTGCATTTTGTGGTCGTAGCATTCGCAAGTTAATAGCCGCATCTGCGTGACCACATCCATCACATATATTTTTGGTCGCCCTTCCCTATGGAATTTATTATCGATGTACTCTCTATGTTTGACACTGTGGTGGATCTAGTTCTCCTCGGTGGCCGGGGTCTTCTGCCGCTGCTCAGAGGTCTTCCGCTGCAGCGATTGGCTGTGGATGAGCTGTTCGCCGGCACACCCCCGAAGTTCACACAACCCTTATTCCCCCATCTCACACATCTCCATCTTCAGGACTTTAACAGCAGAGGGTGGCACACTTGGTGGTCGAGCCGCGCATCGATGCCACAGCTCACCCATCTGGCCTTCTGGGGAACTCACCTCCCGGTGATAGATGTCTTCCAGGGCGCTCTACTCCACTGTCCGTTACTCAAAGTCGTTGTAATCCTGTCCAGTCGGAATTATCCTAGTGGTACACCGTCCCCCGTCGATCCACGAGTCGTCGAGCTGTCGATCACGGATTATCGGGCCGACTGGGAGTGTGGTGCGCGCGGTGGCAGGATTACTGGGTAAGAGCAGAGCCAGTGATCAGGGAAGGCGGGTGAGGATTACTTAATGTGAGCCACTTGCCTGTGTTCTGACCCAAACTCCCAGATTTCCGAAATCCTCTCTGCAGTGTTCAAGCTGGATCGCTCAGAGGCAGCATCGATTATACCAAACCTTACAAAACATGTTTCCAAGTGATTGTCCAACCAAATACTGGCCCTGCGATATTTCGCACTCAATACCATGCCGGCTGAGGATGAAGTTAGACAGTTCAGTGTGTTTAGAAGTCTAGAAGTGTAATTTCGAATCCTGCACGCTTTAACATTTTAGGAACACGAAAAGCTAGGCTAAAGTTGCATTAGTTCAGGTCTGTTCTGATAGCGCTACTAAGAACTGTTCCCACAATAGATCCTGTATGCAGCGCGTTGACGTTGCAAATGCAGGACTCTCCGACCATGCCTTTGTCGAGACATAGTCGGTAATACTCTCCATCCTTGAATAACTGGATCCATCTCATCGATCATGACAAGACCGTTAGGACCTGTCAGTCGGCGTTTAGGAGCTAAAGCTAATTAACGGACTCATAGGTTCTGGACGTTCTCAAGCTGCCTTCCACCGATCTTCCGTCAAACACAGAAACAGAAAGCTGATATGGAAAAAATCGAACATTCCGTGGACCGTGGTATTCTGAAGGAACGGCAGGAAACGGCTTCGTTACATCTTGTTGGAAGGCGCTGATGTCCGTCTCCGTGGTGACGGTCCGAGTCGTCGGGGGGAAGAATCCAACGCTGATAACTTATCCCAAGCGTTCGCTCCGCCAAGCCCTCACCTCTGGCGCACTCGTACGTTCCCGCACCTACATCAAATGGAGGAAAGTTCAATTATATCTGGGACTGGCGTCGTCCACCCGTAGACCGCCTGCTTCATGGCATATTGCTTTGAAAGCCAAGAGCCAAGAGCGCAGTGTTATTAAAATACCCACCGCGCCGTGAAGCACATACCTCTCTTTTTGTGCGGATACCGCCGGAACCACTCGTTCTAGATGTTTGTTGCAATATCTGTCGCCATTGCTCAGTACCTGAAGGTGAGGTGGGGGCTCATGTCTTTATGACCAGGCCGCAGATGCTGTAGGACTCACACAGGTGTGAGAACTGATCACAACATAGCGCGACGAACGAACTGAGATGGCTCGGCAATATCTTGGGGATCATATTGGAATGGAACAGTGGTGTGAGCTCTAATCACTGAATGCCGTGACCGCCTGGTAGGTGGCCGTTTGCGTCCCACGATGCTATCAAAAGCGTTTGACGGGCCTTTGCGATTCTTAATCAAGGCGTATACCTCGGAAATTCTGGGCCAGGTGATTCTGGGAGAAAATGCACAGCACGTCACTTGTGGGAACAGAATATCAACCTCTCTCTGGAGTCTCGAAGTTGGCTCTCGTTTATAGTTTCAACTTTAATCCATCGTTAGCTCTTATAGGCCGTGGTGAATCATTCAAATGTCGCCGAATCAATTATGTGAACGATTTTCACTGCGCAGTCTTGGGAGGCTGGGTTCGATGCTCGGGAACAATTCATGATCTTGATTCACAGTGCGGCTCAGATCAGAATTCCCCGAGATGGCCCCATGCATATAGCATACATCACAAGATGGTACAATTGCCGGGAACATTTAACTTACCCGAAGTGTTGTTCGAAGTCACTGTGTTTGTGTGGCAAATTAAGAGGCATTTTTCTTGCTACGGAACTTGGACTGCTAGCGCTGTACCATTGAACATTCCTTCTTGCTCTTGCCGGGGTCTATGCGGGGTGTATGAAATCAGAACGTCTTAAGCCCTATGATGGATGTGTACTATATATACTGACCCATCATGAGAGTATCGCGAGGGAAATCATTAAGGCAGCCATTCAATTGTAACATCGCGCCCGGATTGACCTGTGGATCAGTGGCGCGAATGTGAGTTATAAGTCTCGACTGGGTGTTGGAGAGACGACGGCCGCTCGATGTCGATCTCCTCCGGCCCTACACTCCCCGCCCTCAATGGTACCCTTGGCTCGATCGAGATCGGTCTCGTCTTGGGCACGTTTCTTTTCGGCCTCCTGACACTTCAGGCTTTCAACTACTTCCGCACGTATACGAACGACACCTCTTTGCTCAAAACACTGGTAGGTGTGCCTCTGGCTCCATGTTCCGCGCACTTATTCACGCGAATCTCAGGTCGGTCTCGTCTGGGGCCTTGAATTAGCTCATTCGATTTGTGCTTGGCATTCAGTGAGTGCAGATTGTCTGGTTCTCCTTTGTCTCCCACTCGCTGGCCTTCAACCAGGTGTATGAAATCACCGTAACCTTCTACGGCCAACGGGAATATATACTCGATCCACCGCATTCAATCGTGTTACTGGCCTTGTTCTCGGGTCTCCTCACCATGGTCGTCCAAGTATGTTGATACCGTCACCAGTGTCTACCCACTGAATCTGCCCCCAAGACTTTCTTTGCATTCAGGGTCCGGACTCTGTCCGGGGGCTGGCTGATCACAGTCATATGCTGCCTGTTGAACGTTCTTGCGCTCATATTCAGCATCATCCTGGTAGTAGTTTTCTGGCGCGGCAACGGGTTCCCGGTCTTGAGGGAGAAGCGGAACCTTTGGATCGTGGCCACTGCCTCGTGCTTGGTCCCCGCGACCAACATTCTGATTGCGATTTCGATGTGCTACTACCTGAGGAAGATTCAGCACGCTCAAACCGTGTTAACCAAGTACGTGGTACAGAGACGACTGAATAATATCATCGCTCGTGCCTTTCTAATTGTGCTATAGAACACGCACAATAGTGGTCACGCTTATCATGTGGACCGCTGGTGAGATACCATTCCTCGCGGTCTTTAGAGTCGGCTAACCAGCCATTTGTGTCCAGAAACAACGATCATGACCAGGTGATACTTCCGTGACTCAGATCGGAGTCAACTGTGTTTACCATGATTCAGCGTGATGAGTATCCTGCAAGTGATTTTCGTGAGTACCGTAACACGCAATTATTTGCCAAGGACTGATGGGACATAATGTCTAGTTCGTCGTTCGCGAAGACCGTGAGTCCCCGACTTATCGTGTCACCAGTCAACTGAATTTTGGCGGCTCGCAGTGGTTTGGGTGACATTCTTCCTTCTGCACGCAAAATGTGATGTTCCTGGGTGCCAACCACAAATTTCTTGGGCTGATAAATTATATATCAACCAGTGCTATCGAATTGCATGCTCGCATCGTGAGTCTTCGAACGTCCGCTCGCTAGCCAGTGACTCCAGTTTTATTGCAGATTAAATGGCCGGCAACGATTCCGCTCTCAAACCGCAGGAATTATTACAGATTTTACAGTGACCAACAACCAGGTGAGCCACTTCGTCTCGTTTCTGTGAAATATTCTTTTGATTTATCCACCTCTAGAACATTTCAGTAATCCGGATGAACCGAATGGGGGAAACATTCGATAATGGATTCAAGGTGGCTCGTTTCATATGTTCTGTATACGCGCGCTCACAGTTCTTTCGCGTCCAGGAGGCGCAGCAGCGGAGCTAAGAGCTCACTGTTTTAGCGGCAGATTTCGAGGAATCAAATCTCAATGCAATGTACGATGATTTCAAATTTGGTTCAATCGTTCACAACCCGAAATCACACAATTTAAGTTCTGTTCTTGTCCTTTCTCCCTGAGCTTCCCCTCGTCCGAGCTATCCCTCCATTTATGGTACCGATTTTGCTTTGCTTCTGGGTCGAATATGTACTGGTTTGTGTCCTCTGCGTATCAAATGGCAACATACACACACAAGTAATATCCAAGACGAGAGTATGCATGCCCTTTACCTTGAATGGGGCCCTGCATCAAAGGCGCGGACTGCCCCGTCATTGCAGCCAGTCTCACGCGCCATTCGCGAGACTTGCATCTCAGATCACCCCTTCGTTCACTATCCCGGATTGGCCGGTTTCGGGACAGGGCCGCGGGCAAGGAAAAAGCGGGAAATGGAAGAATACCAGGGGTGAAAGGTTTAAACATTCGCAATTACACAGCCATGTACCTACGCAAGTGTCAGAAAACAGGTACCGCTCACGGCGATTGTCAGATCCGGCGCTTTTAATAAACAACTGTATTCTGACATTGTCGACAACACGCTCAAGAATCCCCGGAGTAACTGGCAGGGGTTTGGGGTGAGACTCGATTGACAAGGGGGAATGAATTAACTCGGGGGAAACCGAAAGACGTACATGGCTCGAAAGTCACTTGAGGGCTTCGGTTTTCATTTGCTCCAGCTCTTCCCAAGGCGGAAGCTGAAATGTCTCGGGTAGTCGGGACCAAACCAACTCCGCAGCCGCCTGGTGTACTGACGTCATGCGAGCCATGCATACGCTGCATACACCGAGCTCCCTCCAATCATCTGCTGTCCAGATGTCAAAGGGTAGATATGGACTGAACGATCCCCGCTCATACTTTCTCCAATTTTCCGCCTCGAACCGCTTCAATACTCTCGCTTCTGAACATTTTTGAGGATGCAGACACCCATCTACCGTCCGAACGCACATGAACTCCAAAATCGTGGATAGACCTGTCGTTTCCAGAAAACGGAGCCCAGTGACGCATGTCAGAACGTCCTCAGAACTGAGACTACAACCAGGAGTGCCGGCGAAAATGTCTTCGAGCTTTTCGTCATCGCAAAGCTGATAAAACGCAGTGGGAAGAGTCCAAAGTGCATCCATTTGACGGGCAAGTATAATGACCTGTAGATAGTGCGACGTCGTCTCAGGGGACCACGAGGATGTAGTGCCCATCGGCTTCCAGTCTTCGAACCTGGTTGGATAGCATGACGACAAATGGACAAGAGCGCGTTTCCGCAATTCGTCGACTTCGTACTTGTGGCTCATTCGGAGAACGCCAGCAAGGATTGGGAAGGTGGTAACGGCCGGAAAGGGCTCGAAAAATCTGTAGCCATGAATAAACATCGTGAGACCTCAAAACTGACGAGAAATATTACTCATAGTAGAGCAATGCCTTCAAAAAGTAGGTGATATCCTCGGCGCTGTCCGGAAGACATACCAAAGGGCATCCCCCCATCATCTCCGCGTCCTTGGGCGTCGGCATCGAGAGCATATCTCGGAAGACGGGCGATCGCATTGCAAGGAAGTCGCGAGAAACGCGGAACAAGGTCGTTTCCGCCTGTATGATGAGCCCACAATCCTGAAACCACAGCCCTTCAGCTCGCGCCAGTCCTAGCTGACTGGCAGTTCCAGTAGTTTCATCGGTTGCCTGCTGGAAGGAGTCGCCATCCATGGGGAAAATTGTGCGACAGTGGCGAGAAGTTGATGACTCCGAAGAACCTAGAAATAAATATTTACTTTCAAAGCTTCGGAACAACATGTGCAAGCAACATCATTTGTCCCCGGGCCGGAGGGCCAAAGAGGGAAACTAGGATATCCGAATGGCGGGGGCAAACCCTCCCCGAGTCCATACGCTCATCCCGTCCCACATCCACACCATCTGATCCCATCCTGAGCGCTACCACCATCATTCCCCATCCCGTCATTTTATTCGCGCTCTTCCTTCCCTCCTCGACGCTGTACACGCAACGCCTCCACGACAACAACGCGCAAGAGGACTGGGCGGTACGGAGGTCGGACAATCGCCAGCGATGCACCCAGGGCGCAGACTGGCGGCGAAGTGGCGGTCGCGCCTGCGCCAGAGACCAGGATGGGTATCGTCCGAGCGCCCCCTATACATCAATACCCGCTCTCTACCAAACGCCTGCGCGGACCCGCACCCGCACCCACGCGCTCCACCCACCACCCACCAACCACCACGGCCCCAATGCTCTCCGCCAGTGAGACACGCCGACAGCGGCGCGAGCTCCAGACGTCCTGCTCCGAAGGAGGCATACGACGACCCGATGGCTCTGCACCGCATGAATGTATAAGACCCTCGCGACGAGTCGACGTCCCCGAGGAGAGGGGAGGCGCCACGCGCTCGAAGCCTGGGCGGGAATCCAGTTGCATGGTGGTGCGATCCGCCACGTCGCATCCGCGGTGCGCTCGATGGGGGAGGTTTCGAGCGGGGGCGGGCGTCGGCGCAGAGGATGGGGACGGCGCGCGGGGAGGCAATAAAGGGAGCGTGGGCTGCATACTCCCGTGATGCTCCACGTAGTACTCCCGATGCCGGACAGGAGCTGGCTTCGAGCGGAGGATGGTGAGGCGCTGGAGACGGCGGGGAGGTGATCAAGGCGGTGCCGGCGATAGGGAAGCGGCTGCCGCATGTGCTGAGGACGTCGGGGGGTGCCTGTGTGTGCCGTGGAGGTGTCGCGGTTTCCAAGGCTTGGCGCGGATCGCGCGCGCCGCCGTCATGCTGCAGATCGTGCCTACGGGCAGCAGGCGGCGCTGCGAGTCGGGGCGCATGTCGTGCACTACGCTGAGACTTGTCGCAGGTACGACGCCATGAATTGGGAACGCGCCGGCATGAGAGAATGCGGCGTGGACGGCGGTAGGCACGCTCTCGTGTACTCCGTTGTGCAAGACACCAAAGAAGAGGATGGAATACCTACAAAGTCATCAGCAAAGATCGATGGGAGTAAAAGGGCACGTACGATGCTCGTGATGTGGTTCACAGTGCGGGTAGGCAAACCGCTCACACGCGGACGCAGTAGTCCGGAGGGAGCCCTCGAAGGGGCGCTGCAGCGCCTCGAAGCGACACGGCGGAAGGGACGCACACGGTGGGCTCGTGGGGACTGGGACAGGGAGAAACACACAAAATTAGCGCAAGAAGATTACGTGCGCCGACACACAACGCACCTCAAATACGCCCACTTCGCTCCTCCACCCGCCGTCTCAGCAGTGTACAACGAGGGCCTACTTCAAGACAAACTACAAGTCAAGTTCGCGGCCTGTGGATTTACAAAAAGAAAAGGGAGGATCCATTAGGTAATGTACGAAAAATGGAAGGACAAGTACGCGCACCACGAATCATAAACCTTGTAATACGGCTGTCCGACCGAGGCCGTGGTCATCGGGGCCACCAGACTTCATCTCAGCGTCATGCGATGGGGTACGGCGAAAGGACGGGGCATGGAAGTCCGTTTGACGCGCCTACTGCGCAGAATGGCCTTACGGTGTAACCGCCGGCGGGAGGTGCGAGGCGGGAAATGGCGGACCGACGTGTCCTTGTCTGTGAGGTAGACTGAATAGTAGAACGCGATGTAACGGGAAAGGGAGAGGGCGGAATGGGTAGATGAAATGTATGCGGATTCACGTACGTTCCGGGCGGAAACCGCGTGGTTTCGTCTTATACGTCCTAGTGCAGGTCGTGGTGGGTAGGTAAGAAGGGCGTGGTCGTCGTGTGACGTGGCGTCGGCAAGCGAGAGGGCGGCACCACACGTGCGCAAACAAACGCGTCGCGTGGGGTTGGGCAAGAGGTCTGGGCGCGTAGGGGGGGCGGGAGCAGGCGGGAGCGAAGGCGGGTTATAGAGACAGCATGTTAGACGCGCAGAGTAGGACAGGCGTACGGGCCGAGTTTGCGGGGTGGACAGGCTAAGTAGGCCAGGTGGATTCGGAGAGGTGCGATGGATGGGAGGGATGGAAATTAATTCCGTTCCCGCGGTGTTGCGGGAACAGATTTGGGGGGCAGTGATTTTTTTCAGGGTAAAGGGGATTTTGTTCCCGCGGCGTTGCGGGAACAGATTTGGAGGGGTAGTGAATTTTGGCTTGTGAAGGGATTTTGTTCCCGCAGCGTTGGGGAAACAGATTTGCAGGGGTAGTGAATTTTGGCTTGTGAAGGGATTTTCTTCCCGCAGCGTTGGGGGAACAGATTTGCAGGGGTAGTGAATTTTTTGCGTGTGAAGGGGATTTTGTTTCCGCAGCGTTGCGGGAACGGAATTTCTTTGGCGGGGAACACGATTTTCCGGTAATGAAAGTTGAGCTCGGAGGGGAATGGTCCTAGGCCGCTCTGGTGACGGACAACGGATCCCTTGCTTTCCCACCTGGTTCAGTGATTTCTTTTCACGTTCTGCTTTTAATTCTGCCTCCCAGTCCAATGTTTTTATTTTATTTCCATACCCTGTCGCCGAAGCGGAGCGCAGGCATTTCTTGTCTTCATTGCATGATACCCACCAATGGTTGCAGAAAACACCTGTTCGATTCAGGTCTGGGTCCTTCCTACTCCGACTTTTATTCCTTCTCTTCTCCGACCAGACTATTGAATCACTTATCAATTCTTTTGAAAACAAACCCACCTCGGTGGCGGCCGCATCTGCACTCCTCGGAAATTCTTCTCCGTATCTGTCGGTAACACCCTCATCAGCCTTCATATTCATTCAGGGACAAGTCAAGCGGTATACAGATCCAGTAGAGGATGGTCCTCATCTTTTCGTCGCATGTGAAGAAGAAGTCGAGCTACTCATTGCATCCGCGTCAGCCCCGCTTTCCTATTGGTCTCAATGTCCACAAGGTTCATCCAGCTTAAAGGGTTCCTCCGACGACATTGTGCTTCCATGTTGGGTGTTCCTCCTGGATGGTGGAAGTCTGGGGTTCTGGCATTTGAAATCACTCTGCACGTCACGGTCAGTACTATTTACTATATACTCGACTAAATTTAACTTTGGTTTTCTGTTCTTGAAGCTTCAACCGGCAGTGTACAGTGGGAAAACCCGGCCGGCATGGGTGTATTTTCACGGGCTACTAGCAGTTCAATCGACCAACCTTCCTCCGTTGTGCTGTTTACTTAACAGGCACATCATTTGTTCCTCAAAGAACTAATGTCATGAATGTGGCTTCTGACTTCCGACAAGAGGTACGACCATTTTCCCTTGTGTTAACGTCTGTCTGCGAGAGAACTTCTGGCCCTGGCGCGAATGCTACTTAAATCATCCAACATCCCTCCCTCCTTCAGTAGCAGTTCGACAATGTTTGGCTTCCTCTCTCTCACTGCCCTACTCCTGACCGCGGCCGTTGCTTCTCCCGTTCGCCATGTTACGTCCATCGCCAATCTAACAAGCACGGGAATTGTCGTTCGGATAAACGACAACGCCGGCTTTCAACTCACTGTGGATCCAGGCTACCCGCAAGCGCCGGAATTTACTCCGGTAATCAGCGCCGCACCAACGCCAACTGGTGGGCCTGCGCCGACCAACCAGGATGTACGCTACTTCTGCTGAATTTATGACTTCGTTGGTTGACCGTCTGTCTACTCAGTGGATTCTCATTCCTCAAGACACCAATACATTCACAATTCAAAGTGTCATCTTCCCCGGCATGTTTATCTCCTACGCGGGCATAGGCATCTCGGCCACTACACCCTCCCATTCCCAGCTCGTCCTGCGCGGCACTGCCAACGCTGCAGTCTTCGGTATTCAAACTCTCAGTGGTGGACTTGCCGTGAAGTAAAACTGTGTTTCGACTTCGTTTGTGGCAGTTAACAATGTTCTGTAAATCTTTCAGCATTCTCATTCCTGCGATCAACAAGGTTCTGCGAGGCTGGTTCACCACCACTGCGGACGCTGACAGGAGTAGCCCGGTACGTTCATCCACCCCAGCATGACTAATGACGGATCAAACTTATTCTTGTTGACTATCAGTACAGTATCGCGAATCTTCAAGGGGGAGCGGCAAGCCAGGTATTCCAGATGACAGTGATCGGCAAGTCCATTGAGCACATAATGTTCATCGCTGCACTGACTGATTTTCAACAGCTTGAAACGATGATGCCCAGTCCGGCGCCTGGCTCGCATCACATTATCCGACGGTGGTTGTTATATGTCGACAAGATATCGTTGTT
>JARJLF010000642.1:0-154921 GCA_029378395.1 Mycena leptocephala | reverse complement strand
ACAGCCGCGCTGCTCGTGAGAATCCGATATTCCTTCCCGTCACCCTTCAAGCAGGATATCAGCAAGCGCTCAAAACAAGGGACCGAATCAACATACGATCATCGTTTGTGGAAAGCCGGGGTCGAACGGAATGATGCTCTCGAGGTACGCGATTTGCGCGTGCGACAGCGAGATGTCCAACGCCTCGACGTTGGCCAACATGTTCTCGATCTTGCGGCCGCCGATAATGGGGAAACAGTAGGGTGTCTTTTGCATGACATACGCGATCGCGACCGCATGGATGCTTTTGGCGCCGACCTCCGCCGCAACCTTCTCGAGAGCGGCGGCCATTTTGCGTTGTTCCTCGTTTCGCTCCCACTGCGGCTTGAACAGCGTACGGCCCAGCTCGCCAGTCTCCTTGCGCTTTTGCTCTTCGGAGTCGGTGCGAATGTTTCCGTGCGCCAATACACCGAACGGAGCGAGGGCCAGACCTATTGACACGGTGAGTACGAGAACGAGGAGCGGGAAGGGTTTTGTACCATTGGCGCGGGCCATGGGAATGATTTCGCGCTCGAAGGCCGGTCCAAGATGCTCCAGGCTCCCTGGTAGATCACGAACGGCGTCTTGCCATGGTCCTTGGCGTATTGATTGGCCTGCGAGACCACCCACGCAGGCGTGTCCGAGATGCCGAGGTACAGGACTTTGCCCTGGACCACGAGGTTATGCAAGCCATTCATCACCTCTTCGATGCTGGTATCCGTCCCACCAGTGAATGTACAGAATGTCGATGTAGGTCGTGCGTAATTTCTTGAGACTGGCTTCGACGCTGGTATGCATGGACTTGATGTTGTTTCCGACGTAGTGCGTCTTCTGAGCGATGGAGTTGTTTCCCCGTTTGAAGTTGGACGTGTACTAGATGTCGATGTTAATGAATGGAAGAAAACAGTCGACGTCAAACTAGCCTTGGTCGCGATAACAAGTTGTTCCCGGATATCGCGTTTCTCCGCCCATTCACCAATAAACATTTCGGACGTTTCGTCTTGGCTAGTGCGATACCCATGAGCGCGGAAAAATCAGAAAGTGCAAGCAGGATTTACTAATTGTTGGCAGTGTCAATAAAGTTGCCGCCGTTGTCGAAATACGCGTCGAGAAGCTTGAAGCTCGCCTCCTTGTCCATGCGCCCATGCCCATGTCCCCCACTTGTCGCCGATGCTCATCGCACCAAGCTGGATCGGCGAGACATGGATTCCCGCGAACGGAGAAAGAACACGGTAGTGTCCGAGTTTCGTCGGAGGGTTGGGAGTCTCGAAGAACGTTGCCATTGCTTGGGTTTGAAAAAACAGGCAAGAGAACCAACCTTTTATACCTAGAAATCACGCCGGGTACATCGCTGGTGCCGACATTATTTAAACAGGGGACGCGTCCTCCTCGCGGCAAGAACTGTGTACGGGTCCGTGGCTTGCCAAGTGACTCGACGCGAAATATCGCAGTTATCGAATCCCCGATGAGCAAAACATGACGCTTGAGGTTGGCGATTTCACCCCTTGTTGGTGACCCTAGTAGATTTCAAAGAAACATAGGCCACAGGCTAGTTGTGAAGTGCTTTTGAGTTCCACACGGCGCCATAAGCCTAAGGGTGTGCGCTGCAAGCCAACCAAGCTCGGAATCTGAAGCTTAGAATCTGACAAGTCTTCTTGAGTAATTGGGCCGCCAGGGCCCGCCTTGTAATATTGGTGACCAGTCCCTGAGAATATCCATTTATATGGCAGTCGTCGATGGCATTGCGGTGGCGTCGGGAAGAGATTGAATTGACGCCGGCGCCAAACAATGCACCACATCTCGGCGCTAAACAAGCTCTCTCGTACAACTCTTTTCGGGCTATCTTCCCCGTCCCGGGAACCATTCTCCGAGTCAAGCAATAAGTCCAAAATGAATGGACACCGGTCTGTCTGCGCCGTAGACATGCACTGCGCGCGGATTCGATACAGCAACACTGTTTCTTGAAGATGACCTTGATGCACCCTTCCGCAATTTGGCTCTACCTCGCCCAATTCTTCACGCGGGACGTCCTGGTTAATTTGGTGGTCAACTCCACCTCCCATGCGGTCCTCGGCGAACGCGTAGCGGCATCCCTGGAAGAGCTATACAGCGAGGTGGATTTTCAGTTTCTTGACTCGAGAACGGAACATCACAGCGACTCTGGTCCGTTCGTTCGCGCGTGGAATACTTTCGTTTATTACGGCTAACTAGTACTTGCTCCATTTGTTGTAGGAATCGCGCCGTAGCGGATCGCGTGCGCGTTTTGAGCATTGGACCGTATTTTGTCTGCGACGCGCTGGAAAGCAGCCAAGGACGGCATTTCAGAGAGACTGCGCAGATCGTGCGTAGGCTCCTGGCCCGATTCCGGAACGTGGAGAAGTATCACATCTTGTGGCATGAGCGACCAACAGCGACTCTGCGTCGGGTTAAACCCAAATACGAGCTATTGTCGGATACCCTTTGCCTCGCTTCCGCGGTCCTTGCTACTCCGTTTTCCTCTGCGCGATATCTCCGCAGTCTCACGATTGAATGCTCACTGGACAAGGCCGAACATTTATTTTTGCCCACGATTGTGCTACCAGCATTGGAAGAGTTCACTCTCTGTATTCGCGACGACCATGCAGACGATCTGGACGCCGCTGGATACATCATGGTTCACCACCTAGCGCGTTTTATGAACAACACCCATCGTACTCTCCGGTCGTTCGCCTTCGAGACGTCGCTCAAAGCCGACTTTTCACCTTTATTTTCGGCGCTTGGATTTTTCGCACATCTGTCCAAGCTTGCGCTCTCGATCCCCACGTCGGACCCGCATCTCGGAGACCCGTCAGCGGTGAAGGGATTCCTGCATTTACACCGTCATACGCTAGGCGATTTCTCACTCCGCGGATTCTGTACGAATAAATCCCGGACACAGACGGACGACGGTGGATGGCTGTCGCGGTGTCTGACCGGTATCACGTTCTCCTCATTACGCACGCTCAGCGTGGGAACGAGCTTCATCCCGTTGGACGTCGTTATGCTCTGTGCGCAGCAGTGGGCAGACACATTGACGGACCTGGACATATTGGGCGAGTATCTAAGCTACGAAGCGGTACAGGATATTCTGTACCATTTTGTGGACAAGCGACTGGAGACGCTGAAGGTTGGAGTGACGTGCTTGTGTCCGGAGCTTGTCGACATACTCGCGGAGGCTTTGCCCGGGCTCACGAAACTCAATCTCAGAGTACAGTTTGTGGCTTCGCACCGCCGTGAAGTGCCGCGCTTTGCTGGCGGAGTCGTAATCAGACAGACTCGCAGTTGGTGAGTTCTGGAAACAAATAAAGTGCTGCGGTTTAATTTACTGACTATTTTGGAAGGAGGGTTTCTGCGCGGAATGAGCCGTCGTAAGTACCAAGGATGGAAACTTCAGGACATTGGGGTCTGGAAGTTTGCCAAGAAGCTGCAGTACCAGGGTCAGCTTGCCAATGCTGTACGCGATAGCCTCGGACATTAGATTTTTATTTGGACGCTTCTGCGACGATACTTGTACTACGGTTTTCTGAATGTTATGCGGACTTGAGTTAATCGCCGACGTCTCCCGGAAAGATACCGATTACTGGTCAAAGTGCGTGCCTTCAATATATGTGTGGCAGACTTTTTTAATGCAAGGCACCGCATGTAAAATGCGAGGAATTTCCCCTGTGGCCCTGCTTGCCGTTGGATTTCATTTGTTTCTGGTGGTTATTGACCGAGTTGCGTTGTTGCGGGTCCTCCTAGCTGCCCCTCAATGTCCACTAAAGCAAACACTGTAATTAACGAACGTCATCGGCGTCCAATTAATGTTCCCATGGATAGCGTTCCCAAGTATGGATACTCTGACGTCTGACAGTCCAAGGCTGTCGGAGTCGCCCTCCGTGGCGAGATGTCACCGGGGTTCCGATGCGGGATACGGAAAGAGTGCTAGTACTTTGAGAAATGTATTTTCTAGGGATATGTTTGCAGAGGAGGAGGAGGAGGAGGATATGTTTGTGGATATGCTCCGGGATCATCTCCGCCGGATGCTCCGGGACGATGTTTGACATCAGCGGACGATAACCACAAATATAGCAAGAGGCCAAATATATTAATTAATCAGACTCTTGACAGACCCGTCCTACTGACAGATGAATTACGCCAGGCGCACCCTTATATGGAGCCTGCTGCGTCCGACATCTCTCCCCAACCACAGCCATGTCCTTTCCCTCAGAAATTTGGCTCCAGGTGGCTGACCATTTGCCGCACATCTCGTCGGCGACCTCTACACGGTCAACCGCCAATGGTTTGACATCGCCATGAATGCTCGCTATCGCCAGATCAGCTTTGCTTTCCTCAATCGTGCCATGCTCCGCGATTTAACCCGTCTCAGGTCGGTAATTCCTCATTCATTCAAAATATGCTCACCTTTTCCTGCAGAGATCCTGCCGTGGCGAGACGGGTCCGCACACTCCATGTCCACCCTTATTTTGTAAAGGAGGTCTTAGAAAGGTCCCAAGAATGTTCCGCGTCGTGCAATGCTTCGCAAACGCATTCGTTGCGGGGCAAGTTTAAACTTGCTGGGCTGTTTCGCGATCAGAAGCGTCTGGCCCGTGGTGCAAGGACCTCCGCCCTTCCCGAATTCGCATGTCCTGCAGACCTCGTTAGAACCATGATCGAGGTCATTTCGGGTTTGCCCAATGTCACCCACTACCATATCGCATGGAGTGGTCTCCACTCCGTTTGCGACCTCCCTGTACCCTTCCTTGCTGCCGCTTTCCGCCCCTCCGTTCTCCAGCTCACCCTCGAGATCTCACTTGAGAAAACGGTCGACTTGCTTTGCCATACAGCGGCCTTGGAAAATCTCGAGGAACTCGACTTGTTCCTTCGTCTAGATCATGTATTGCTCACGAGGCATACGAACAGATCCTCGTCGACCATCTCGCACCCGCCATTAATCGTCTCCATACCTCCCTCCAGAAGCTTTCTCTCCGTCTGTGCGAGCCACTCGACATCTCTCCACTCTTTGACTCTCTCCGATACATGCCTCTCCTTGACTGCCTCAGCCTCTCTATCCCTATGGCCCGCCCGCACCTCGGACACCCCTCCGGGCTGGGCAAGTTCCTCAATCGACACCGCCAATCCCTCCGCCACCTCGCGCTGCGCGCCACGGAGCTCAGCGGCGACGGCCTCATGCCCGCCGAGGACCCGCTCTCCGAGTGGATCAACGACGCGCTCTCGTTCGTCACCGGCCCCATGAAGCTCCGCAGCCTCGAGGCGATCCTCACGCTCTTCCCCATCGAGGCCGCCACGATGTGTCTCGGGCGCTTCGCGCGCTCGTTGCACTCGCTGACGCTCACAGGGCGACACCTCCCGTACGACCGCGTGGACGAGCTGCTGGGCGCGGTGCGGCGTGCGGGCGCGAACCGCCTGCACACGCTGCGTCTCGGCGCCGTGACGCTCAGTCCCGAGCTCATGGACCTCCTCGCGGAGAAGCTGTCGACTCTGCGGCGGCTCGAGCTGCTCGTTCGGGACGTCGTCGGCTCCGAGGGCGACCTCCCGCTGTACTACGGCGGTACCGAGCAGGACGATAGCCAGATTGTGCGTTCCCTCTCTATCATTGTGCCTGAGTTGCGCTGACATTGGTTTTGGTATTGCAGGGCAACTTCTTCGTGGAGATGGAGCAGCGGCGATACGTCGATTGGGGCTTACGCTCCATTTCGCTCTCGCGGAGCTCGTTCCCGTACCGGCTGCAGTACGCCGCCGACTACAGGGACCTTTTCGCGGAATGCATTCCGTCTATCGCGAGGGCTTAATTGGCCCTGTATCATTTTTGGTTTGGCATAATTTATCATTGCATGGTATATGTTCCACGTTCACTGTATCCTGTCCTGTCCTTATCGCATCGCATCTACATCGCATCACATACTGTCTCTCCTTTACACGTTTCTGCATCATCTTGTACTTAGTTATTGCGCGCATCACAATTACACGTTACACATTACACCTAGTCTAGTACTACATACATATATCTACATACATACATCTATTGCAATAGAAAGCATTTGATCAAACGAAGAGTGAGGGCAAGGGTCCATCGGCTGTCTTGTAATTATGGTAGAGTGATTTCTTCATCTTGTATTGCGTATCAGAATTACACCTAGTACTACATCTATTGCAATAGAAAGCATTTGATCAAACGAAGAGTGAGAGCGATAAGAGCAAGGGTCCATCGAAAGCTGTCTTGTAATATAATTATGGCGAGGTGATTTCTTCATCTTGTATTGCGCATCACAATGACCCTAGTACCTATAACTATTGCAATAGAAAGCATTTGATCAAACGAAGAGTGAGGGCAAGGGTCCATCGGCTGTCTTGTAATTATGGTAGAGTGATTTCTTCATCTTGTATTGCGCATCAGAATTACACCTAGTACATCTATTGCAATAGAAAGCATTTGATCAAACGAAGAGTGGTACGGATCCATCGAAAGCTGTCTTGTAATTATGGCGGAGTGATTTCTTCATCTTGTATTGCGCATCAGAATTCCCCAGTACTACATCTATTGCAATAGAAAGCATTTGATCAAACGCGGAAGAGCAGGGCAAGGATCCATCGAGAGCTGTCTTGTGCCTTGTCCAGCAATTATAATCATGGCGGAGTGATTTTTTCGCACGAGAATCTTTCTCTCTGTAGGATTCGTATACGGCGAAGACGCATGCGGTGGCACGGGGGACACGGAGGAGCGCAGCGATGGTGGGCCGGGGCTTTATGGGGGGTCTATATAAACCGCGGTTTCGTCAGATTAGATATCGAAATCGAAGTAGCACAGGAGACATACGCGAAATCGAGCGGGGAGCTGCACTGTTGTTGGTTCTGCGAGCGAGGGACGCGGGGACGCGGGAACGAGAGCAGAGGCATGGCGGGAGTAGGGTTGAGAGCGCGAAAGTCGATGCGGCGGAGGGGGCGCTAGCCTTCGGAGTGCGTGGGGTCAGGTTCGGGTTCGGACGGTTCGGGGTCTTGAGAGGGCTTGAGTTGGCTGGGGAGGGGTAGAATCTCGTGCGCGTAGCGACGACTGGGAAGAGTGAGGCGAGTTGCACAGGGGGTGCGGGGACTGGACTGGATGCCAGAGGT
This sequence comes from Mycena leptocephala, assembly GCA_029378395.1. Lineage (NCBI taxonomy): Eukaryota > Fungi > Basidiomycota > Agaricomycetes > Agaricales > Mycenaceae > Mycena > Mycena leptocephala. The sequence goes on along the minus strand of JARJLF010000642.1, from coordinate 147,775 downwards.
GTGAGCATTATGAGTCTGGACAACACTGGCAAGCTGCGGGGGAGACGGAGACGGAGACGGAGCAGGTTGGATGCGGGCCCTTTTGAGCGGCCGTATGTCGATTTCGGTGCAAGATTCGTCGTGGTTCTCAGAGCCCAGGGGGCGTTTGAGGGTATTAGCATTAAGTTTTGGGACTGTTGTTGCAAGTTCCTCGTCGGAGACTCTGAGTGGTTGGTTCGAAGTGAGAGCATTCTGGTGGCGTCAGCGCGAAGTGGGCAACCAAGGAAGCGGGGGCAATCAGGGGAGCAGGCTCGATCTTGGTTAAATCGAATTGATCTTGGAGAATAATCGAGTTTGAGATTTTTTGTAGAACGGCTCTAGAATGGAATGTGGATTACCGTCAAGCAGATATTTCGACACAGGAACCATGAACCGCTCGGAGACGGATTTCGATATCCACCGCGCGTGACGAACCTAGCAGAGCTGGTCTATTTATTATATATAAAGAAGAGAAGTTAACTGACGATAAGAGACCTGGAAAGAAGTCTTTGGTGTTCATTAGGACGCGACGCGACGCGCCAAACCTCTAGACTTACTCTTGGAGCCAAGGATCATGGGTCCCGGCACAGAAAAAGACGTTGGCTTGATGGAAATCGTGCTTGGAGTGGGTTAGAGAGCCGCCGTGTTGCACTGGAAAAAAATAAGCTCGGAAGAATTGGTAAAAACAGTTTTTTTAACACACCCCATGTGGAACGTAGGGACGCGGGGACGGAGGGGCTGAAGCATGCTGTTTGAAGATAAGAGTGAGTTCGGTAGGGCTAGTCCAGCAGACCTATCATCCGATTGAAAAGCATTGCAGGCGTGAGCGTTCGTGAAGAAAGGCGGTCCGAGTAAAGCCCGTGAGCCGTGTGGCTGTGCCCCAAACTTGTTCACGAATCACCGCGACTCCAATTCTCGTTCCACGATTCATAGTGGACGCATATGGGCGGCGGCGGCGCATACACATCCTCAAGACTCTCCTCGGGTGCCCTTATTCTGATGAACGGAGGAGAAAGTCGACCTACTTTCAGCAACCTAGACGCGCTGACAGTGCTCAAATATCGTACTAGCAGTGCTCGGATCGTTATCACCCACCTGACTCTCAACCACCATGACCTTCCAACCCGCTCACCTTCCTGCTCTCCCCGCAGAGGTATTAATACTTACTCACTATACTCGGTGATCTCCTTGAAATACTATACACTACTTTCCGGCTCAAACTTGGCATCTACCCGACCGACTGGTACCAGACCGACCACTTTTCGGTGGCCTTCGCGCTATTTCCATGGTTAACCGACGACTCCGACTGCTCTGTCTGGATTATTTCAAAATCACAAGATGTATGATACTAGTTCGGAAGACAGTGCAGAGTGTATGCATTCGCTGTGTATGTATTAATGCGTTCAAAACCAGACAGCTGGATGTTGTTGAGGTTGACACTCTCGATGTTCTTCTTGCGCCGCTCGTTTAACCTCTCTCGCGTGGCTGGATCTCAAGGCAAATCAAGCCGGCGCGCATCTCCTTCCCATAGTGCTCGGATCGTTATCACCCACCTGACTCTCAGCCACCCTGACCCTCCAACCCGCTCGCCTTTTTGCTCTCCCAGCAGAGGCATTAATACTCACTCATTATACCGGTGATCTCCTTGAAATACACCACTTTCTGGCTCGAAGGTATCTGCCCGACTGGTACCAGACCGACCACTTTTCGGTCCATTGATGGCCTTAGCGCTATTTCCATGGTTAACCGACGACTCCGACTCCGACTGCTCTGTCTGCCGATTATCTTCAAAATCACGAGATGTACTAGTTCAGAAAAACTCGAGCAGCCAAGTGCGGAGTGTATGGTCAACTCGCGTCTCATTAGGTTCGTCCAAATGCATTCGTTGTGGATATTGGGCAGCTCAAATATCACGCCAGACAGCTGGATGTTGTTGAAGTTGACACTCGATGTTCTTCCTGAGCCGCTCCCTTGTTTAATCTCCCTCGCATGGATGGATATCAAGGCAAATCGTCGACGTCGCGTATCTCCTTTCCATACTTCATACTCAACTCCCTCCCCACACTAACCACTGTCGCCGTGCGCGACTCGCAGCTAAAAGCACCCACCCACATCCTTTCGTCCACCGACCAAAACCGTTCTCGAAAAAAAAAAAATTACTCGTCTCTACGACGCCCGTGGACCGTCAGTTTACCCTCCAGTTTGAGGCGGCGCCAGATTCGCACACCTCATCCTCATCCAAACGCAAGTCAGCTTCGACGCCTATGTACGCGAGCCCAATGCCGACAATGACAATCCTGCCCGGCCTCGAGCAGCTCGATCTGGAGATGTGCCTCCGCATAGGCAGCCTCGATCCAGAGCTGGCTTCCCGCCGTCACCGTCGCGCGGCCCCACGCGCAGTTACACAAAATCAAGTTCACGGCGCGTGGTGGGCTCGATTTCGATTCCGGCGTACCGTTCGCAGTCGCGGCCCAACTCAACGCGTAGCGCGTGAGCTGACCGCGTTTCCGTCGCGTGGGCGTCGTTGGGCGTGTGCAGCTGCTGGGCTGTGTCTCGATCACGCATCACGCGGGGGATCAAGGCGCACCCACATTGCCTCACGTCGGTTGCCGAATTCGCGTCTCACGCAGCCCGTTCATATGGTACGTTTGACCCTGCGCCTTTGTGATGAGCCCTACTTAATTTGCGCAGAACGGCATGCCTGCGCACGCTGCATCTGACGGATATGTATAGCAGCGTGCACGCTAGAGATCGCTGCGAAACGCGATCCAGAAAAAGCTGGGGACGTCGGTCTGTGTGTGTGACCGCGCTCGATGCGCTAGCGCTTCGCATTGTGGCGCGGGAGGTCGTGCATGTGAGCGATCGGGGCGAGGACGGTATGGGGGGTTTAGCGGTGCGTGGTCGTTATCGGCGACGTATCGCGTGCGGGGGAGGTTGGATGGGATGGGGAGCGCGAGTTGGAGATGGTGGGGACGCCGAAGCTCAGGATGGCTAGATATTTGCCCAAGAGCTAGGTGTGAGCGGCTCTCCAAACAATTTTTTTTTGCTTCCCCCGCCCCCCACAAAAAAAAGGAGTACCAAAGGATGATTCAAAGTTTCGGTACGTAGATTATCCTTATTCTCCCAATCTAAACGCGCGCATTGACAATTAATTAGAGTAACCTCGTCCAGGGGCGGATTCGAATTTCTTCGCGGGGATTTAGGATTTAGTATTCGCTGTTAACCTCCAGCGAGCGGGAAACTCCGTTCACTCGTTGGTTGGTCGAGTAAATAACTCGGTGGCTCATCGGAGGTCCGAGCTCACGGCGATCAGGATTGCGCCGACATCTGGGCTCTTGTAACTGTTCTCTCAGACTGCTGTGGAGCACCCAAAGCGGAGTCGGCGAATTGTTGGACGGACGGACGAGAGAAAGCTGTAAGTAGCGGTAGCGCGCAGAGTCGGATGCGCCGATCTCCCGAAACGTGTGGCTGGCGTCTGGCGACTGCTCCCGATGGCTACGCATAGCTCCCGTGCGCCTTCCTCTTGCCAAGATTTAGGTACCGACCACTAAAGTGCTACTGGCTGCTACTGCTTCTGCGGAGAGTCGCATTCCGACAACCTGAAGTGGACGCGGATCTCCACCACGCGCGCGGGGATCAAATGACATTTATGAAAAGGATGGCGTAGTTCGCGCTGATGCCGGACCGATGCAGGTCCGTGGGATGGGCGCTACACCTGTGTGGCGCGCGCTTGGGATTTAAACGAATGAATGGGCATGGGGATGGGGATGACTACGGCCGAGGAAAGCGGGTTGTCGGGTATAGGATCCTGTTTTGTTGGGACACTATACTGTAGATTGCAATGTGGCTTTTGTCAAATGAAATGAAGGAGGGAGACTAGTAAATTGCAATGTGTAGTGCAGTGTCAGTCAGTCGAGCGTGAGAGCTTGCAAAAACGGAAGCAAAAGGAAGCGATATAGACCTCGATTAGATTACTGACTTGAAAGTCTACAGCGCTGGCATTTCCTATACTATACCACATCCCCCATGGACTACCCCATGCCCGATGGCCAGAACCATTACAATAACCGTGCCTGGCAGCAGCAGCAACAGCAGCAACAGCAGCAGCAGCAGCACTACCCCCAGTTTGGCTTCCAGCAGAATCACCGTACCTCCTCCTCCCTCTCCCTCAATCTCTCCTCCCTCACCGTCGCCAGTCCTACAAATCTCTCTCCAATCGGTCCTCCTTCTGGTGCTCTCAGCCCTGTAACTCCCATTAGTCCAGCGACATACGGCAGCCATCTCCACCCCTTCCAGTTTGGTCAGGGCAGTCAGCCACCAAATGACTCCCAGGACTCGTACGACCACGACTCCTCCTACGACTCTGTCAGCGTAAATGTCCCCAATTCACCGCACTCAACAACCTCGACTCTGCCGCGAAAACGCAGTTTTTCATCCGATCCCCTGCCTAATCCGACTGGGTCGCGCTCGCACACTCCCGGCATTACTACCCCCTCTCTGCGCATTACAACTGACAGTGATACTCTGTCCCCCCGTCCTGGATCTCCGGTAAGCGCAAACCCCACCAGCGCTGGATACGACGACATGGACATGGGCCTCGTGCCCTACGATACAAGCAGTTCCCCCGTCGATGGCAGCTCCGGCAGCGGCGACGACACAAAGATCGCCGTCCCTACTCTTGTCCCCACCATGGGCGTCCTCGGCAAGCCCATGGCTACAAACAACTTTGTCACAAAGCTCTACCAGATGATCACAGACGCAAAGTCCTCCCACTTTATCTCCTGGACAGAGCTCGGCACCTCTTTCGTCGTCAGCAACGTCGGCGAGTTCAGTCGCAGCATCCTCGGCAGCCATTTCAAGCATAACAATGTACGTATCCCTGTCTGCTTCCTTCCCGCTGCGATCCACGCGCGCCGTGTCATGGTCATGTTATATCTTTTTCTCCCTTTGACGTGACACCGCCCATCCGTTCGGCCCCCCGCTTATTCCCTCCCTCAGTTTTCCAGCTTCGTGCGCCAATTAAACATGTATGGCTTCCACAAGATCAACCGCACGCCGCGTGCGCAGCGCACGACGTCTGATGCACAGACATGGGAGTTTTCCCATCACAAGTTTCTCCGCGGCCGCCCTGATCTCCTCGACGAGATCAAGCGCAAGGCTCTCGAGCCCGATCCCGCGCTCAAGCACCGCGTTGAGCTACCCGGGGAGGTGTGTCGATCCATGCGCTGCATTGATATTTATTTATATTTTCGTCGCAGGTCGCCGCCCAGCTCGGCGCCATGCGCGAGGAGAACCAGCGCATGTGGGAGCAGCTCAACGCCGAGCGCCGCCGCGTTGAGAAGCTCGTCTCGGTCGTCAGCCGCCTCTGGGACGTCGTCGGCAAGGGCTTTGGCCCAGGAAGCGGTTTGTGTCTTTTTTCTAAAAAAAAATCGCCACTGACACGCCCACCCAGTCCCGCCGTTTCCCGTCGATCTGCTCGAGCCAAACATCTTTGTGACGTCGCCGCGCGGGTACGACCCGAGCCCGCCAGCGTCCGACTTTCACCACCCGCCGCCGGGCCACCACCCCGCCGCGCACGCGCATTCTCACTCGCTCTCGCGCCAGCAGAGCTTCCAGCACATCTCCTTCTCACGCGGCGAGACCACCGGGTCGCCCCTCCCGCGTCCCCAGGCTCCATCACGATGGAGATGTTCGACGACCCGAGGGGCGCGGGAGCTCCAAGCGCCAGCGCATGATGTCCGGCGACGACGCGCCCCACTCTGCCCACTCGGCGCACTCTGGGCACTCTGGGCACTCTGCGGGCCCCAACGGGAGCCCGCACCCGCACCATGCGGCGTCGGTCGACTCGCTTTCGCCGCCGAAGCCGCGCCAGAGCCGCGCGCGCAGCGACAGCGCGCCGCTCGGGTACGCGATGCAGCAGCCCGGTGGCCCGGGCGGCGGGCTGGGGCCGTGGGGCGCTGGCGCGGGCCCCAATACGGGCATTAGCGGGAGGCCGCGCAGCGGGAGCGGCCTCGCGCACATTGGGCACGGGCAGGGGCCGCGGGGATCCCGAACATCGGGAGCATGGTGCGCGGCATCGGCGGGCCCCTTGGGGGTCCGAATGGTGGCGGCGGCGGCGGGCTGGGGCTCGCGTCAGTGCCGAGCAACGCGCCGAGCCGTTGATGGCGCGTTAGCGCCGCAATGTTAAAAATGGGTGTGCAATCCAGTCTCCTCCGGTCCAGTCCCTCGACTCTATCTGTCTGTCTCTGCGTGTGTTTGTATCCTCTTGGACTTTGCGTTGTGTTTGTGCCTCCGATTGTCATTTTCCGCTCCAGAACGCTTCACTACTAGATGGTTTCCTCTCCTTTGTACCCTCCGACTATCCGAACGAAAAAACACACACACTCCCTTGGCTGCTATGTTCTGTTTGTTGTTTGCTTGCGTTGCTCTGCACCTCGTCTTTATTCCTCCTATTCCAACCATTTTTTCCGTTTCCTCAGGTTTTTTTAGTTACTCTTACACGCCCTGCTGTCATCCTGTACACCACCACCGCACCGCACCGCATCGTCCATCCATCATCCACCATCTTTTTTTTTCACGTTTTAACGTCCATCCATCTAACCCATCTACCCGACCATCTAACCGTCTATCCAGACTCACCGCCCTGTATCCGTCCATCTACCAACTACCTACCGCTCATCTGGTGCCCCTACCTTGTGTTTATATTTGGCCGCGGGCATTGGAGGGACGGCGAACGGACGGGGACCGCGGAGATTCAAATAAAGCCCATAGATCTACATTTGTACTACCACGGCGGAAAAAAAACCAATATCGAAGCTTGAATGGGGAACGACAGCTTGAAGGAAACCGAAGCTAAATGAGGTAGCTATAGACGAGTGACGAGAAACAGCTAAATTAGATTGAGTGACCGGATACGATGCGGATGACGGAATGCGACGAGAGTAGCAAGAGGGAGGCCACGAGAGAGACGGGATGGAATGAATGCAGACGTGTGTGCAGACGACCGCGCGAGAGTGAATACGGTCCCGGGGAGCGCGGGGGTGTGGTGTACAGGCGTGTGGCGCGGAATACAGATGTGATTAAGTAAGTAGTATGAAAATGTACACAGCAAGCAGCCAAAAGAAAAACAAGAACAGTCAGTCACGGCGCGCGGCCGTTCATGTCGTGCGCGATAAACTCGATCGAGGGCGGGCGCGAGAGGCGCGGTCGCTGAAAGAAACGATTGGCGCAGGCAAAAAAAACACTCGGCGCCAGAACACGTACCTCAGGCGGGTGCGCGTTGCCGTTCGTCTGGGGGCCGAGCCGCTACTACTACTGCCGCTGCGCGTGCCGTTGCTGTTGCTGCTGGTACCGTTTCCGTTAATGTGGCGCGCGGGCGGGCGATCGGCGAGGAGTGGCGCGGCGCCGGTGCTCGCGCCTACAAACGCGTCGAGGTCCATGGGCCGCCGCCGGGTGGCGCGTCGGCGGGAGAGAAGGCGGAAGGAGCCCGAACATTGACGGCTGGTGCGCTGCGGCGAGGTTCATCGCGTCCAAAAGCAGGCTGTGTTAAAGCTCAGCTGCGCGCCAAAAGAAATTAGACGACACGGACTCGTTCTCTGCTTGCAGCTTTTTGATCTTGGCCGTGGCGATCTCGAGGTCCTGGTGGTACTCTTGCTGTTTCTATGTATACGTGCGGGGTTAGACGCGTCTGAAATAAATGCTCGTGTGCGTGTGGAGACGACGCACTGCGGTGACACGGTCATATTTTTCTCGTAGCGCCTGGAATCTGAATTGTTGGGATAAGCGCGCAGCTGCTGGCAACCGCAACCGTGCGAGCGGCTAATAGAAGGTTGACGACCTACTTTTCTTTGTATCGTGAATTCGGTACGGCAGCTGAGCATACTATGCAGGTCAGAGAAAACACCCGCTGCGTCGGCGACGTACGAGGAAGGGTCCGTTTCCTGCTTGCTCGGGGGGTGGACGGGGAGGGTTCGCCACTGTTGTAGCACTGCTGGGACCGGTTTCCATTGGAGTATCGCCTGGATTGACGTTTACAGAGAGGCGAAAGCGATGCTGTGCGGCCGAGACGCCTTCCAGATTCTTGACCTCGTCAGCAGACGGCATTTCAGTTCGTTGCACAATTCCGGAATTCGGTGGCGATCGACGTACGGAATTGGACAGCGAACAAATACATCGAAACATACTTGCGCTTGCATCCAGATTGGGAAATACGTGGCAGTGGTCGTCAGGAACCACATAACAGCCTCAGAAGAGATCCTACCGTCCCGGAATTTTACACACCGACTCTAATGCACTGGTTTTTTCAAGCGAAGACCAAACTTGTGGCTATCTTCCTTGATCTTGACCGAGTTTCAAACAAAAGGCGCTCCAGATCTCTGACAACCATGCGAGTGGAGGGGGCGGTCGTTTAGGTCCACATCTGGCCCTAGACGACTAGAATTCTCTAGATTCTCGCTGATTCAATCGAATGAAGAAAATAGGGAAGATTTGAATCACCGAAGTCCAATTTTTCTCCACACTTAATCGGAGGACATATCATCGGCGTCATAGCTCAGTTGGGAGAGCAGCAGACTGAAGAAAAAATTGGAATCTGAAGGTCCCGTGTTCAAGCCACGGTGATGCCATTCTTTTTTGCTTTTTAGTTTATCTTCAGATCCTGCGACTTCTTTTTATTTTCATTTGCTAGCGTTTCACTGGAGGTCCCGCGTTCAAGCCACGGTGTATGGATTTTTCTTTGCTCGTAGTTATCTACCAACTGCTTTTCAAGTCGTCGAACATCTCTTGAACCTGTACCCAGTCATGCCGCTCGGGCGGACGGACGCGGGGTCCTCCGTGGCTTGAACACGGGGACGGTCCAGGTGGCGGGTTCAAGCCACGGTGATGCCATTTTTTGCCTTTTAAAGGTCTGTTTCTTTTATTTCCCCCCCCCCTTCGCAATTGGGACAAGAGATTGGAAAGCAGAAGACGAGGTTGAGTCCACGCAGTGCTACCGTGAGCCCTTCTGCTCCAGGTTCTCACAGTCTCCCCCCATTCGTTCATCTTTAGAATCCACAACCTGTGGTAGCATTCAATGTGGGCTTTTCCAAACCATTTGAATACCTCTGGAAGCTCATCACTCGGTACAATTTTAGAAGATACAGCGCTGGAAAGGGTAAAATTGTACTAAGGCCGAAAGGGGTCGCGACTTAGTACAATTTTTCGTCCTTGCCCAGCGGCTACATCATTCCAAAAATTTGCACAAAGTCCGAAAGGGGTTGCGAGTCGATTTATTGGGCAACGAGGAAATCCACCCTTCGCAATTGGGAGCAGGAGATTGGAAAAGGGAAGACGAGCTTGAATCCCATTGACAGTGCTACCGTGAGCCCTTTCTGCTCCAGGTTCTCACAGTCTCCCTCCCATTCGTTCATCTTTAGAATCCACGACTTGTGGTAGGCGGACCGTTATTAAGTGTGGGATTCTATAGGATGTTCTTGGCCGCGGCGAGGACGTTTTCTTCCGCACTCAAGGCTTTCCTGCTGTACTCTCCTCGCTTTGTTCTTGCACGGAACTGCCAGTGGAACACCTAACCCCGACTAAAAGTTAAAGACCCACTGGCTTAATAACTAAACCTCGAGCTACTCCTTCACATCCCCGCGGACTTCTGCTCATATGCATTGCGGTTGCGGTACCGGCTATCTTTCACTGTGGCATCCTTAACTTGTGGCGTGCATGCGAATGCCAAGAATAACTGGAATACAGTGACCTCACAAGTCGGATTTCAATTCCGCGGTTGAAATATCGTCTCTCGAACTTGAATCTCTATAAGATGGAAGGTGTTTCTGGGACTTTTCCCGTCTATGTCTGGCCCGTTTTCTCAACTCAAAGCTCAGGCTTCCATCATGTCTTTTTGTGGAGTCTTCTCAGCTTGAATCCTACCAGATGAATCGTTTTATGTATAGGCCATTTTCTCGGATCAAAACTTTTCCTGTATAAAGCTTCGAGGGAGATTACTTGGCGGCTCCCACTTCTCAAGCACTAAAATGAAGTCTTATTATTATTTTCGCTTGCAATCAAGATAGCGTTGGTCCTCGGACAGGCACCTATTGTTGTGCGTGGAGTTCCTGCAGAAATCCTACTTTATTCTGACGGCTTTATGTTAGCGTGAGGACAAACGGGCGTTTGCGGTCCTGGACCCACACGGCCCGTTCCGCAATGGAACTCAGAGATTCGACCCACCCCGAATGTCAACCTGACCCCTCCGTATTTTCAGATTTACGACGACAGGTTTACCGAGATTTTGGGGCCCAATCCGACCATTCGCGTCATCGTCGAGAACGACACATTCGCTTTCGCTCACGACGCTCCCATGTGGATGAGGAAACGGACGAGGTATTTTTCAGTGGAGGGAGACTTGAGGGACGTCCGGTAATTGATGTTCAACCATTGCAATACTACAACGAACTTGAACAGCAACCCAGGTCTCGGTTATAAACCTGAACGATCTCAAGACTAGCACGACGGGGTTGATCAACTTTACCATCGCACGTAACTCGCGCTCTGCCGATCGCACTATTAACGTGTTTTGGCAGATCCCTCTCAGCGACGACGTTCAGATCAACAATGGTGGAACACTGTTCCGTGGGGATTGCTACTTATTACCACCGGAAACGGCACCCTTCCTCCAAGCATAGTCAGGGTGAATCCCAAACCGCCGTTCAACGACACTATCATCTTGAACAACTTCTACGGCCGCCAATTCAACTCTCTGAATGACGCCAAGGTTCATCCGCAGAGCCGTGCCATATTTTTCACAGACACCACGTATGTATATCGTATTGTGGGTTCGTTTGCGACCTGATATCTCACCTCTTTATTCAGCTATGGTAACCACAACGGATTCCGTCCCCCACCTTTGATTCCGAACCAGGTCTATCGCTTTGACGCGGACACGGGCGAGGTGCGCGTGGTTGCCGATGGATTCGTACAGCCCAACGGAATCGCGTTTTCGCTCGATGGAAAGACCGCCTACATGTGGGTTTCCCGCATTTCACCGCTTCAAACTCACCGCAGTTTATTTACAGTGCGGACTCGGGCGAGACTCAAGGACAGATTGGCGGCATTAACCCGACGCTTCCGGCGACCATGTGGGCGCAGCGCGCAATTGTAGCAGTGGTTTCATTTTCTGATTCGTTTCCCAGCTACGCCTTCGATGTTATGCCAGAAACCCAGGCTTTCGCCAACCGCCGGGTGTTCGCCTTCATTGACGACAGTGTCCCGGACGGCCTGACGCTAGACACGAAGGGCAATTTATATGTCGGGTGTGGCGATGGGACTCAGGTAGGTTTCCGAGGTGGCAATATTCGGAGCATGGAAAATGATTGGGCGCACATAGGTGTTCAACCCGAACGGCACTCTCCTTGGCAAGGTCTTCCTCGGCATCGGATCCTCGAATATGATTTTCGCCGGCGCCAAAAGATTGGTCATCATGTCGGACACTAGGATCTTTTTGGCGGAAATTGCGGCCACCGGAGCCAACCTGAATCTGTAATTTCCGTTTTATGGCGAGAGTTTGTGATTGAACTATGAAGTCGACCGATGTAATTTGCTATTCAGATTGTTTATTCGCACTTTTTTACACAGCTACTGCCTGCTTCTCCTCGAGATGCAGGAGTCGTCAAGTCTTTGGGATAAACGGTTAAGGGAGGTCAGTAACGTCGGATACGAGGGCACGACGAAGGTTCTTACGTTGCTATGGAAAAACTACACGAGTGTCTGAAGTACGATGCGTTTGGCGGGTGGCTGACCGTTCAAGCCTTAAAGTGCACACAGAGTTCTCTTGGGACGCGATCTGATAAGTACAATCAATTTCGATCCAAAGGTACAAAACGTTGAGCGGTCCACGTCCCGGTCTTACCTTCATTTCGACAACCAGAATTTAAACCACCTGTCCCAAAAAGGAAGGTGGTTGAATTTTCCTGAATGTATTTTCATTCCTCGGCCAATTGGCCTGCAATGATGCAAGTACAAAAAATCACATATTTGGGTCATGCTGGATGCGCGACCGCTCTGAGCATTGTAGAACTGAAACAAGAGGTGCAAAATTCAGCGCGGCACTTACGGGAGACAGATATGCTCCCTATCCGACTCCCGGTGGACGTTATATACCGGTATGCCCGGTCATGTTATTCGAGTAAGTATGGTGACCGGATTCGCAACGGGGCAGAAGATGAGCCGCACCTCCTGCACCATGAGCCCGAAGCGCTGGACGACGGCGTACCAGTAAGAGACACTGGCCGGGGCCGTATGCGCTGCGTTCTCTGGCCTTGCTCACGAGGAAGCGGCGGATGAAGCGCAATCCCGGGGCCGGGGTCGTGTTCGAATATGATGGACGTTCGGCCTGAGAACTGGTCCTGGAGGCGCTTGCAGTCGCGGGCGGACGTCCCGCTGAGCTCGCTTCAACAGACGACGTCAAATTAGCCTACCTACCAGGTAAATCCTGCATGGAGACGGCGCGCTGGCGGCTGGGCAGATTTCGACTGGATGCGAATCCCAACGCACATAAATCATCCGAGTGGTGAACGTTATCCCGGTCGTACGCGGACGTCTCAGCCCTAGATGCCGGCCACCTCGTCGTTGACTTCTTCAGCGGTGCCCTGCTCGATGTATCTATTTCCGGCGCGATCCTTGAAGTATATAGACGCCCAGAAGGCCTTCGAACGTCTGTGCTCGGTTGATCAGCGTATGTAGTCAAACCCCCACGGTTCATTTTGCGCTACTAATAGCTCTGTGATAGGGATAGGCAGCCTGTTCACCACGGCGTCAACGAACCAGACTACCTTGTAGTGTTGCCTCCTTCCCAGGTGTACCCAAGCACAGGCGGAAGCTGTTGGATGCGGGAGTGCATGGCGGCGAGTGCATAGTATTGAGTGTTGCAATAGTAGTAAGCGGCGGGCCGATTGGATTCCCAGTGCGCAGCAAACATCATATTAATCGTCGCCTTTTGGTCGGGTCTTGAGGAGCGTTATTTCATCCTTCTCGACTAAACTCGATCTTGCGCCAGGAGTCGCGCAGCTGTTATCTTCAACGAACGCTGATCCCCCCCCCCGCCTTCTTCAGGAACACGTCCATGTCCAACTGGCATTTCGAGAGGGAAAACTTGAATGAATTCTCGACGGATTCCTGCAACCGGTTCGTGGCCACCAATTGTTCCAAGCTCCGGAGGGCCGCTCCCAAGGACTCCATCGAGTTCCGCAATGAGCGCCTAATATTGGCTAAAGACCCTGTGCTTTCACGCAAGATCCTGGGGAATCCACGCCAGTGCTAGGATGTCGCCGAACGACACAAGCGCCTCCATACGTCGTTCTGTTCCGCTCTGGATTATCTCACCGCTCACTGAAGCTTCACCCAGGCATTATCTCTTGACTCTTGAGTGCTCCGAGTCACCGCGGACTGCCTGAATTCCTTGACACGATGCAGATGGATATCCAACACGATACGCGGAGTACGGAGAGCCTTTCCGTGCCGATTTCCCGAGGTGTGAGGACGCGATCCTCGAGGCTTGAAAATGAAGTACACGCCAGTGTCATCTGACGACGATGACCGGTCTTCGCAAGGTCTTCGAATTCACACGGAGAGATAAGGTGGGCGCAGAGATTGAACAGCGGAAGAAAGAGAGACTCTTTATAAAATTGGTCGAACACGAGCAGAGGCGCAGACCATCACTTACCGGATCAATATTGGGTATCGATCACGGTACAATGGCGTAGCGGTTGTAATGGCCCTAAGCTGGGAATGTGATTGGTCACTTTCATCGGGATCACTCATGAGTGCGCTGGTTCAAGACAGTCCCCTCCAGAAAACTTGGTTTTCGCAATTCCCCACTCCGGAAGGAGCGGCCCGGATTCGGAATAATCCGTCCTTGTCAGGCCAGGCAAGTAATTGTGCAACCTGCAGGACTCGCCGAGTTAGTCTTCGGAGACAAGGGCAAGTCGTCAGTTCGCGCTGTGAGGCGAGCTAATCACAAACCTTTTTCTCATTCTTTCTTTTTTTTTTTTTCTTCTTTCCTTTTTGCCCTACCGTCTACTGTTTTCATTCCTCTTACTTCACATCACCTCCGCTTGCAATCCATCCAGCTATGATTCAAAAGTGTTACATGCGACAAGACCTAATTAACAACCGAGAGCGGCGGGTAACAAAAACGAAAGCAAAAAGCGCCAAGCAGCAGCATAAGAAACACAACAACAGAAAGAATAGTGCGTAACAATCTAATGTAGCGAGTAAAACAGGGTGCGGGCGCTGCGCAACGGCGCAGGCTTTTGGCAATAAATAAATATTCCCGAGGGAATCGCGAGATGGAATGAAACAAGAGGTCACCGAAATTCGAATCCAATTCGTTTCGTTCGTTCTTCCGCTCGCTCGATGCTTCCGTTCGCACACCGCATCCTCCGACCAGCTCATTGCTTGCCCAGGTCCATGCCCACGTCGTCTGGATTGAACCATTGCCCAAAGTCCCGCTCGAAGTTGAGGTCCCCGTCCCCGCGGAACAGGCCCACGTCCACAAACTCGTCCAGCCCGTTCGCCACGCTCTGGATAAAATCGTTCGAGAACAGGGTTTCCGTCGCCGACGGTGGCGCGGGCGGGAGCGGCATCGCTACGGGGTTCATCGACACCGTATTCGGGTTCATCAGCAGCCCCGGCGACGGCGCCATGTTGTTCTGGTTCTGTCCCGGCTGGCCCTGCTGTCCCGACGAGTTGGGCGTCGGTGGCGCTGTCCCCGGGTTAGGTCCAGAGAGGGGCTGGTTTCGCGGTGAACCGTCGGCGAGTCCGTTCGTCGGGCCCTTGTTGTCCTTGTTCGGCCGTTCTGGTCTTTCGCTGGAGAAGGTGGTGGAAGCATCGACATGGGAGCTTTGGGATTCGGCGGCCCCGAGAGACGATTCCCGGGTTGGAACTGCTGCTGCTGCTGTTGTTGCTGTTGCTGCTGTTGCTGCTGCTGTTGCGGCCCACCCGGCCCAGACGGTATAGGCACGCCTGGGTTGAACGACGGATCCGACCCTGGCGACCCAGCGTTCATCGCCCCCATGCGATGCTGCTGGAGATTGTTATGCAGACTCTGCCGGTACTGCATCTGTCAGAAAAGGTCAAAACAACACAATTAAAAATAGGGCAACAGACCATCGTTGGCTGCGAGTGCATTTGCGGGCTCATCGAGTTGGGCAGCATCGAGTTCATGCCGGGGTTCATGCCCAGCATGCCCATCGGCCCCGACATCTGCCCCGACATTTGCTGCTGAATCGTCGGCTGGCCCTGTGGTGGGAATCCTCCGCCGCCCATCGGCCCACTCATTGGCCGCATCATACCATTCCCCATTCCCTGCGGCGGCCCACCAGGCCCGCCAGGCCCACCAGGACCGCCCGGCTGCGGTTGTGGGGGCTGACCCGGATGCTGCTGGTACGGGGCCATGGGTGCTGTGGGAATCGGAGGCTCTATCGAAGACCGTCGTAGACGCTTGCGGTCGGGAGGCGATGAACCATTGCGAGAAAGGCCATTGTCCGGCTGTTGAAGCTTTATTAATTTGCGTTCAACAACTTTTTTTAGCACGTTGCGCAAAAGAAAATCGACTCACATCTTCGCCTGGAGAAGTAGAATTACGTTTATTATTTCGCCGTTGTTGAGGAGGTTGCATTGATGGGCCCGCAGCAGCATTGGGAGGCCCGGGTGGACCGGGTTTCTGATTACGCTGCCTATGGTTGCTTATAATGCGTGACTATCATAAAAACAGTTATTATGACTGAAAAAAAAGAAAACGTTGCATGGGGGACGCACTTTTTCCTGTGGAGTTAATGAATGTATGGTCTTTTCCCCTAAACCAAGCTCGTTCTTGAGGTTATTAAGTATTTGCGGCGGTATGTTCTGCAACTCGTTGTTGATAGCATTGTCCTGCCGCGGGTCGCTTCCGGGAACCATCGGCTGCCGCGATGCCATCGACGGACTCGGGTTCATCATCCCCGACTGCGGCGTGGACGTACGGCTCGGTGGTCGCCCTGACAGATTCTGGTACGTCGGCGTCTGCTGCCCCGGATTCATCCCGGCTGCCCAGGCGGAAACATGCCCCGCGGCGGACCTAACTGGCTCATGGGTGGCGGCGCGTGCTGGGGCTGGCCCTGCGGCGGTTGTGGTTGCTGGCCCGGGTTGGGCGGCGAATGCGCCATGGTGGGCGACTGGAATGGGGGACCACCGTTGGGCGGGCGCACCTGGCCGGCTAGCGGCGGGCGTTGCTGACCCATGAAAGACGGCTGCTGGCCCATTCCGGGTGGAGGAGGGCCAACAGGCATGATTCCGTTGGACATTGGCCCGCCGGCAAATGCGGTCGGACCCTGGGGCTGTTGATTACCTGGCGGGATGCCGTTGGGCATGACTCCGTTGGGGGCAAAGCGCGGCGGGCCAATGCCGTTTACGCCAGCTCGATTCATTGGAGGTTGCCCAGGCTGCATGAGGCCCGACGGGGGCATGGGCATGGGCTGCGGAGCTGGCGCACGGTTTTGGTTTTGCTTCATGGCGGCCTGGTGTGCCTGATGCTGTGAGTGGCGTAGATGAGTGCGGGAACGAGGGCGGGGGTGGTATCAAAACACACCTGGGTGTACAGCATGGCGTCGTCTGTGCCGTTCCCGTTCGCCTTTGCGGTGAATAGGACCCAAAAGACACTCCACCATCTGGAAAAGCCAGTGAGACGGGAGCAAAAGCCAAGCGAAGCGAGACGCACTCGAATAGCAAACCCTGGCGAGCATTGATCGGAGGGGTCGAGTCGGACGGAATATCTGCCTCTTTGAGCAGCTCGTTGGCGGTGTTCCGGAAGCCACGCTTGTGGCAGTAGTCGTAGATGTAGATGTTGAACCTGGGATGGACTATCAGCCTAGCACGGAGTGTGGGGACTCTTTTAAGTCACATCTTGTCGCCCTCCCATGATAACTGGGAAGCATCCGAGGGGCCTTGCGGGGTCTGTGAGCCAGGGAGCGGGCCCTGAGGAACGACCGAGGTCATGGTGGTGAGAGCCAAGAACAGCGCGCGCGTCTACGAGAAAAACGGAGGCAAATGAGACAGGTGTCAGAACCCCAAATACGCCGAATGGCAGGGACTATCTGTGCGGAGTGGTGGGAGAGAATATCCAGGACAAAGGGAGGAAGAAAGAGAGAATACACGGTGGCAAGGATGGAGACCAGTCCTTTTCGAGGCGAGGTCGGGAATCTGTTTGTATTGCTATGCTGATCTCACACGGCGTTTACCCTGGCTGGTAACATATTATATTGCTCTACATTAATCGTCCTCTCTTCCTGTTAATGTCGTCGCACCAGCATAATGCACACATCGTAGCCCCATGCAATATACTTTACCTCTATCAGTCGCCGGATCTCGCGCCAGTCTTTCGCTTCCTCGTCTTCCCCTAGCTCTCTCACGACATAGATAAAGTCAGCAGGCGACAGCAACGACCGGAACAGTGACCCAATCAGAAAGGCAATGAGTGCGATAATGACCAGCGTCGACAGTGGGTAGACCGACGCAGGCGAGGGCTCGTGCGGTGCATCAATGTCGGCCAGACCACCCGGGAGCTTGCGTCCTGACGTAGCACTTACAGCACTCGAAGCTCCCGCGGTCGGTGTCGAACCCGTGAACCGTGTCATAAATCCGAGAAGCCCACTCGCTCCTGCATTTTGAACAACGACGGCCAGCGGTGGAGCATCCGTCAATGGCTGCATTAAATTGTCAGTTGCACCCGAGCAAGCCAGCGCGCAGATTAATTCACCGTTCCAACTGTCTCTTCGCTGCCCTCGGCGTTACTGTTCTCCCGCAGTTCCTTCGAGTTCTCTCCGTCAGACGCCACGGCCGCCAGCGCCCCAGGGTCAAGCAGATTATCTGCAACAGCTACGGGTACTTTGAGCTGTTCGGACAATATCTCGGGCTCGCTAAGCGAACTATAGATTAAAAGATATATTACTTAAAATTAATTCTGCATGCGGAAAAAAAACAACTCACCGGGAAAGCACCCCCATCCTCGATATCCGGTCATCTAGCAGCTCCTCTCGCCCAAGGCTCGTCAGCGCCTCCTTCTCGTTAACGACGGCAACGTCCTTGCCATCGACCACAACGATCGCGCCGTTCTTTCCCCCAGGTCGCACCTCGACCTCCACAACCGCGCCGCCCTCCTCGAGCGACAGCAACCAGGGCGGCTTCGGCGGCGCGCCCCGTACCTCGTCCGTCAAAGGGTCCCGTACCGTCGATATCTGATACTGCGCCGTCGGCAACGTCAGCTTCACCAAGTGCCGCGTCGGCGCCTCCGCCGTCAGTCCCGAAGAGTGCAGCGGCGAGGATGGCATCGTGTGGATCGTCGTCACCAGTGGCAGCACCCCCACCGCGTCCGTCTCCCCCGCTGACCGTGCCGCCGCAGACAGTGGAATATACTTCTTCCCACGCGCCACCACCGCAACGTCCGCGCGCAGCCGCGTGCGCAGCCCGATGCTGTATCCCTCAGGGTAGAGCTTCGAGTCGACTACGAGCTCCGCGACGAGCAAGTCTGTCGGTGGGCGCACCTCGCCCTTGATGGTGAACGCCGACGATGACCGTGTGCGCAGCTCGCGCGCTGACGCGCCAGCGGAACTCGCCGACAGTGTGCGCTCCCGGACAGCGCTCGACGTCGACTCGGTGCGCGGCCGGACCGCGCTGGATGTCGACTCAGTGCGGGCGCGGAAACCGCTGCCGCTGGAGGTCGACTCGGCGGGCTCACGCGACGGTAGCTGGAGCGACGACGAGGACGGTAGCGGCAACGAAGACGAAGACGGGAGCGACGATGAAGACGGGAGGCCGCTGATCGTCCCCGGGGTGAGCGTGCTGTCGCTCGCGGGGCTTGGCAGGCCCTCGAGCGTGTCGGGCAGCGGGGACAGCCTACTCGGCCGCGGGGTTTGGTCTGCGCCGCGGGTGGGTGACGGCGCCGGGGCGGAAGGCGTGGGGGTGTTCAGAAGGACGGTGCTTCGGTAGACACGCTCGTCTGGCATGTACCTGGTGTGCACGAGCACGCGGTGCTCGTCGCGCCGCCGCACCTTCCACGCGGTGACCGCAAACGGCTCGTGCACCTCCTTGTCAGAAATAACAAGACCCGCAGGGGGGAGGCGTGTGATGGGGAGCGAGGAGATGCTCTTGAAGTATGCCTCGACCGCGAGGATGGCACGGGGAGCAGCGGCATTGATCATCGAGTTGAACGCGGCGGGGATGGCGCCGGCGTAGTCCATGGCCACCATGTATGTACACCGCGTCGACGGAATCGCGTAGTTCTCCTTCGTATACGGATCCAGAGTCTCCAATATCCACGCGTCGACAAAAATGCGACCAATAGGCAGCGCATATGGATTATATTTTCCCGGTGAAAATGAAGCGGCAGACTCTGGACTGAACGACGCCGACACATAAAAAATGGCATTTCGAAGTCCATTCGATTGTTCTGCCACATCGCCAGTGGGTCTTCTAGAAGGTGAGACATGCGCGCGCGCGAGAATGGACGCCACATAGAATCCGCGGTCTCGGAAGGGAAACCCTGCCTTCGCGACGACAAAGGATGTCCGGCAGTCAGCACCATAGGATTCGAGGACAGTCCCAGAGTCGAATCGCTCGTCCCACTTCTTCCGACACTCAAATTCAGTGACGATCGCCGCCAACTCCTCCGCGGAGACACCCTCAATCACCTTCTCACCCTTGTGCACCTGGATGACAGGCGAAATCTCCGGGGAAAGTTTGCGACGGATTGATAATGCCTTGTCGTTCAGCGCCGTCCAACCCTCCGACGAGCCGTGTGAATGGGATTGCTGGATCCATGCAAGTGCTTCCAGTGCATATTGCATCGGCATCTTGGACGATGATGGAATAGCATCATCCCCAACGCCTGTAGCAGGGGTAATCGCGGCGACCGCCTGCTGTGACTGGTCAACAGCGTACGTGAAAAATCTTGTAAGGGGGCTGGATATTCGGGGTGCGGTAGCCCAGCCCATGGACCGAGCGTTAGAATCAGAACCCGAGGGATTTTCGGTATCTGCGTCCCATTCTGCCCGCCGTCTCCTGATGACGCCGACAACTGGTGGTTGATCCAAAGGTATTCGAGCTGGCTTCACCCGCTTCTGCTTCGTAAGCGACTTGATCTCGCTGTCCTGGAGCTCTTCCATGTCGACGGCGATTTTCGACCCATTGACCATGACCAGCCCTTTCTCCTTCCCCGGTGCTCGCCGTACGAGGACCAGTAGTCGCTCATCGTCGATGAAAACAGCATCGTGGGTTAAAGTCAACCACAGGCCGCCACCTTCGGTCGACAGTCGATGCCGGCGTAAGCAAGATAGGGATTGCGGCGGCGGATCGACAACAATGTCCAAAGAGGGCGCCCACGTATCCATGTCGCAGCGGAGTTCGCACTCGATCACAGGAAGGCCAGCAGATCCTATTGAATTAGTCGAAGTATCCGAACCGGAGGTCGCGGATTGTCGGCTTGCGGATGCCTCATACTCGACCTTGAAACTAGAACGATCGTGGTCGTACCGCATGTCGTTCGCTTTCGCGCCTGCTAATCTCGTAACAACTGGCGGTCCACCACACTTGATAGCGAATTCGCCAATTCCAGCGAGCGCATTGATCATCAAGGTTGGGATCGACGTTTTATTCGTCCATCCTTTCGGATCGGATTGTTCCAGGAGAGTCAGTAGCGTCGTGGTAGGCGACAGGGTCTCGATTGCCCAACCCCGCAAATCGATCTGAGTCCGAATGACGGTGGGATCGACGGGAGGGATGTTCGGAAAGAGGTGAGGGTCATCGGCAGAGAACGAGAATACGTGGATTGTGGTAGGCGACTTGTACACAGTCTTAAGGACCACGGAATCGCGACCACTGCGGTAATGAATGTTAGACGCCCGCATATAATATTAGGGAATGAGTTACTTGACGGGCCAAGCTGGTTTAGTTTTGAAGTGCCACAGCTCAGTCAAATCATTGACATCCTCCAGGAGCACTGCATCTTCGTGTGTTTTGTCCCAGTACATTTGAGCGCCTGGAGAAACAACAGCACTGTAGAGGTCCCACAGACCAACACCAACGAATGTAGCTTCTGCCCGATAGACGACCAAAGTCGGATCAATCGAATCAAGCTGCGTTATTGACACCCCTCTGGCTTCCGTAGCTACACGAAGAAGAAAAAATCAGCTCTAGATGAAGCTCAAAGGTATATGAACCTACTCCGTCTCCATTTGGCTTCAGGCTCTTGGAGAAGGGACGAGAAATATATGTAGTTCCTCCTCACCCGCGAGAGTATCGATTTCTCAGCGGCAGCTGTTCGCTCCGTTGGCGGACGCGGTATTGTAGGGCCCGAGGAAGTGGACCCAACGCTACTCGTTGTGCGCATGGACGACGCGGTGTTGAAACTAAGATCAGCAGTGCTCGAGACGTCCTGCAAAATTTGTTGGGAAATGAAATACGACGACGGGTCGCGTTCTTCGATTTCCTGAATCGTCTGGGGCAGGCCGTTCAGCCGTAACCCAACGGATGGCCCGGATAGTTCCACAACCACTCTGACTTTGAGGACGGAATGTTCGTCTATGAGCGGCGCATGCGATAGCCGAACGACAATTTGATCTAGCGGTAACGATAATTCTGTGGTGGCCGGAAACGAACTACTTCGAATGGCCCGCATTGACCATGGAAGTCGTTCCACCTCCTCCGAGGATGCTTTGGTCGACACCTGAACATCCCAGCCTTCACCAGACGGAAGAACGCACTCGATGGAGCGCTTCAAACGTCTTTGCTCTCGCAGGGCATGCAATTCGTCTATTCCTTGCTCGGATGGAGCGTGTTCTTCTTCCTCCGGGATAATGGCATAGTCGATGGTAAGGGCCTCTCGGTCGTTCTGAAAGCGTATGCGTTCAATCGACACCCCATTTCCGTAGCTTGTGATCTTAGGGATTCGGGAACCACGCTTCATCACAGTTTTGAACAAGCCGAGACCCATCGTTGAGAGCTGCTGCAGTGCACCGGAAGATGTTCCGATATTCCAGGTTGTTCGAAGGTCATGTTGCCAGAAGCAGGTGATACGCAGTCTGCCTCCCGGAGAAGTTCGCTTCCTCTGAGATTCACCCGGAGTGGAAGGAAGTTGAGATGGTGGAGGTAGGTGTTGTATGCACCAAGCGAACACTAATAGACGTTAGATTCCTGCCCAGGACAAAAGCATTCACTTACAAGTGACGTGGGATCTGACATAAGGAGGAGATGGTCGCAGATATGCTGGCTCGTCCGCCGAGCGTGGCAGCGATGTGGAAATGTCAATGAACGTGGATGCGTCGTGAAATGATCGTGAAATGGTGACCGCGTCTCGTGGACTGGAAACATTTTAGGCTACATGTAGAGGATATGTCGGACTGCAACACATACTTTGCGGGCCATCCCAATGTGAAATTCGTCTTGCATATTCGAGTAGTATGATCGAAAATCTCGACGAGGTGCGCGTCTTCAACCGCTGGATCCCACTCTTGTCGGAGTTCGGGTGTGGTGAGAACTGACTTCCAAGGCTCCAGGGACACAGACTCGTCTCCAGTAGGAACGTCGAGAACGAGTCGATATACGTCGCCTCCTGCAGCTTTGCTGGGTTTGCGGTGAACGACCACGTCAGCTAATTCTGGTACCCGTGTCTTTCCCTTTTTACTGGAAGGTGAGTCGAGTGAACCAGATAGCCGTTTCCATTCCGCCGATGACGAGGAGGTGAGAAGTTGGCGGAAATGGGTCTCAGCGTCGTTCAAGGCACTGTACCAGGATTGCCGCAACCTGAGCCACACGAGATGAAAATTAGCACCTCAAGGGCGGGATTTGCTGACCTCGAGCCATCGGACATTATTTCGTCGTCGTTATTAGCGATCAAGAGCTGTCGGCCCAATTACCGTCGGCGTCTTGGACGCGCTGGTTTGAGCTGAGCTGCGTATCCCCAGCGGGGCGAGTGTCAATCACGGGGTCGATCCGCCGGATATTTCTACTTGATTTCTACCACATTCATCCAGTCAGCTTGGAAGAACCTCTACATTGTAACATGGGTGGCCGTGTGCTCAGTATACAGTCCCACGTTGTCTTTGGCTATGTCGGAGGCAAAGCAGCAGTGTTTCCTTTGCAATGTCTCGGCTGGGACGTTGATGTATGCAAGCCTCGCCATGCTTCACGTTCCTGTTTAACGATTACCAGGTAGTGAATACCGTCAACTTTTCAAATCATTCGGGTGCGCGCTTTGAATCTTCATGCGTATCGTATTAAAAAAATTTCACTAGGTTATGGGCGGTTGAGCGGCACAAAAACAACTGCGGCCGAACTGACAGAGATTTTCCAGGGAATGGAACGCAATCAACTGTTGCTTCCCGACAGACTCCTCACAGGTTACATTCCAGGTGCTGAAGGACTCTCGGCCGTCGCGGATCTTGTAGAGAAACTCAAGTCCGAGAAACCTGGTCTCATTTATCTCCTGGACCGTATGCGCAATTTTGGCTTGTACAACCAGCTATTATTCACGAATTTGCAGCGGTATTGGGTGACTCGGGCCGCCTCTATGTCGCACCAGACTGCATCCCGGTCTATCGCAGAATACTTCCCTTGTCTACCATTATCACCCCAAACTGGTTCGAAGTGGAGTGAATACGGCGTCTTGCACGCCGGATCGGGCTCATGTTCCTCTCACAGAACTCTGACGGACGTCGAGCTGAAGGACTTTCCTTCTCTCCGCCGCGCCCTGACCGTCCTTCACGAGGAGTACCGGGTCCCGAACGTCGTCATCAGCTCCATACCTCTCGCCGGTTGGCTCAAAGCAGCTCTGCCGACAAGCCTGTCTTCTAATTTAGACTCGGAATCAAGCCATCTCCTGTGTATCTCCTCCTCAGCAACCCCAGATGGGCCAATTTATCCGCCGTGCACGCGCAAACCGTGCCGCTGCTCCCAGGTTACTTCTCCGGCGTCGGCGATCTCTTCTCTGCTCTCCTCCTCGCACACTTTGTCGCTCCGGACGGCGTGTCGCGTGCCGCCTCGCAGGCGCTCACCAAGACGCACGCGATGCTCCGTCTCACGCACGAGTACTCGCAGACCCTCCCCGAGGACGAACGACATGTGAGCGACGACGAGAAGGACCGTTTGGACCCGTTCCGCAAAGTTAAGCGCATGCGCGGGCGGGAGCTTCGGCTTGTGCAGGGCCAGGACATTCTGCGCGGCATTAATCTGCCAGACATTAGAGAAATGCAACCATGGACAGGGTTTTGGGAATCTTAGAGATAGAGCATAGAATTTGATTGTAGTGCAGAGAGGAAATAATAATTTTTAAATAATTTTGAGGTGGCGATGCGGCCAAACACGCAATTCCACGCTCACGTGAACTCGCTAAGCTTAACCGAAAACTCCAACCACCAAAATTCTCCAGCGCGCAGGGAACAGCATAGCACGGCGTTTTGGATGGAGGACCGACTATCGTGCCTGCGAGGGTCTCTAGAAGAGTCCTTAGATGATGTGCGCGATTTCTGGCTCAATCTGGGGCCTGTAACTCACCTTTATCGCAGCTTTCTTCACCACGAACTTCGAGCGACGTCAAAACTCACGCTTTGAGGGCTCTTGAGAAGCTCCTGGCCTCTGCATTTGTCCCTAAGTCATCTACGGAAGAACTCGACTATTTCCTTGCTTTACAGTATACATTTGAGTGCAATAGTGCGTGAGCTGCGTTCGCTCACGCTCTTGGCTCATCGCGGCTAGTTCCATCCAGGATTCTGGGCTGGATGGCATCGGCTACGTTCAAGCTTGACCTTCTTACAAATAAAGGGACTGTGGACGGTGAGTAAGACCACTTGGGTGGGCCCCAGACTGACGCACGCGAGCAGCCGAAGCAGAGCCCGAAGTCGCGATTCTCACGTCCCAGTTGACGCTCGCCCTCTCGATAATCCAAGGTGTCTGTCTGACACACGGCCATACAAAAACCTATCTCGGTCGGCGGTACGCCCTCGAGGTGAGTGGCGGTAGCGCAACATGCGCTTAGCGCTTTCACTCAGCCCGATCCAGGTCCTGCTAGATCTTTTCCTCTCATCCCGCCACCTCTCCTCGACACCATTTGCAGCCGCGAACCTCTCTGGCTCGCCCGTGAAACCCACCCCCGGCGCGCCACTGCCCTCGCGTCCGTCATCCTCGACACCCTGCTCTGCATCCTCGTCGACTCCTCTCCCGCCCTGCGCGTCTTCGAGGCCTGCCACGGCGTGCACGCCGTCGTCAAGATCCTCAAGCGGGCGGGCACCCCGCGCGAAGTCCGGTATGCATGCTTTCCCCTCGTGACCGATACTCTGTTTAAGACAAGACACAGGATGAAGTGTCTCGAGTTCCTATATTTCTATCTATTAGACGAAACGTCGTCGTCGCTGCCCGTTTCAACCCCGACCCCGACCCCAGCCCCTACCGCGCCTTCGACGCCCATGCAGCCGAGCAAAAAGCCCTTCATTAACGGCACACCCGCGCGCCCGATGTCGCGCTACGGCTCATCCACGTTCTCGCTTACATCGAGTTCGTTCACCAGCTCGTCCTTCACCAACTCGTCTTCCTCCTCGTCCTCGTCGGGGTCGGGGTCGCGTTCCACGTCTGGCAGCTCCTCGAGCTCGTTCTCGTCCACGTCCTCGAACGCGGGCTCGACGCCACGGTCGCGGTCGCCCAGGAAGCCTTCGCCAGTGACGGGGAAACAAACGCCGAAGCAGCCACAGACGCCTGGCCCACGCCCGCAGCCGCGCGCGCTGCTGATGCTGCGCAAGGACCTCGACTTTGTGCCGCTCAGCCCGAAGAAGGCAGTCGTGATGGGCGAGGACGGCGCGCCGCTTGGGCAGGCGCGCGGCGTCGGCGTCGCACGGACGCGGTCGAGGCTGGTGTCAGACGAGGAGGACGGTGCATACGGGGGCGAAAGCGAGGTGATGACGCAAGACCACGAGGGAAAGCACGAAAGTGGACGACAGGAGGCAAGGACAACGGACGAGAAGAAGCTGTTCTTGGCTACGATGCTGGGGAATGTCGAGGCGCTTGTGGAGGGGGTAAGGAAGGCGGGGATATGGGGACTGGGTTGACGCGGCGTTTTGAGGATATTATCGCTGTAATTTTAGGGAACAAGAGGACGATGTACCAGCACATATCAGCCTAATCTCCCTCATCCCGAAAGGACTTTGAGATCGCAATACTCGGTATGAAGTGGAAAGCTCGATGGACCGACAAACCTGTCCTCGATGATACCCATCCTCAGGACTTTGAAATCTTCCCGTACTCGCAATTATTATCAGAGCCTTCCTCATCGCTATACAGCCATTTAAAGCAACGCAAGGTGAGGTTTATTGCTCGCCGAAAGTGCCGATAGAGACCTCGCGTGAAGTAATTGGAACTTGCAATCCATAATTTTTTTGTGGAAATGATTTTTATTTTGCTTACACGGATTTTGACTTGTCCCCCAAACTCCCAACTTTATCCACCGGCGGCGCGCCCCAAACCAGCGTCTTCCGTGTTGGATCCAAAAGCCATGGAAAACGTCCGTCCAATAGACTCGCAAGCACTCCCCTTCTCTGGGTTATTTGTTCCGGTGTGCTCGCCTCTGGCACTGGAGCTACAGCGTTATTTCGCGCCCTGTCGCTGAGCTTAAGCGGCTTGGTGGCCGGGGCAGTGGCATATGAGGCGGCGGCCGCCATCGCGCGCTTCTCGTCCTCCACCGTCAACGCCGCGCGCTTCGCATCGAGCACCGCGCGCTCCTTCGCCTCGTCGTCCAGGTCGTCGAATACATCCTGTTTAACGGCCGCCATCGAGTAGGAAAACACCCCCGCGACGAAGGCGAGCAAGACGGCGCCCGCCACTGCGTTTTTGGTGCGGAATTGGCGCCGTGCACGAAGGAGACCTGGTGACATCCGCTAGAAGACCAAAAAAAATCAAATTTATGTTTGGGGCAGAGAGGGTAGTCACGGACACCATTTTTCCAATACGAGGCTTTCACCTCGTTCCGGTCGACATATCGGTTTGAATCAGGCTGCCACCACGCTATGCCTCGCGCGGGGAGAGTGGGTTGCATTTTTAAAAGGTCAATGCCAATAGGAGGCGAAATTTGCAGAACCAAACAGGCTGTGGCTATGCTGAGTTGCGTACCAGCGCGGAGGATCGCTTCAGGCTCATCTGGCTCCATTCTGCGCGGCAGGATGTTAAGGGAAGCCATGACCGCGTTCCTTGAGTCTTCGATACAATATAGAAACTAGCGTAGAATTTAATTGTAAACCTGGTTATACAACATATCAATTGTTCTCTCCTCGCCCGAGCTTGTCCAGCGAGCGCGCGCCCTGCTCGAACCACTCCTCCCGCGATATCCAGAAGTCCTCGCGGTTTTTCATTATGTCGGCCAGGACAGCACCGCCGAGGAAGACCATGTGCTTCCGGCGGGGAGGATCTTCAATTCTAATCTTGAATTTCTGTGCCCAGATTTAGCTATGAGTTCAAAAACGGAAAACAAGCAAGAACGAACATTCAGCCTAGTGGGATCGCCGTTGAGCACACGCGTGAGGTATAACTGCTTCATCTCTTTCTCGAGACGACTGGGTAGTCCGGGGTACATGCTGGATCCGCCTGAAAGAACAATGTGTTTGTACAGCTCGGTGCGGACATCGACGGCGGCGTTTTGAATCGTTTGGAAGAGCATTTCTGAATTTATTTGTTAAATTGTGGAATAATCACAGATGGAAGAACGCACCTGCCACCCCAGGCTGCTCAACGTCGACCAAATGCGGTTGGAACATGCACTCCGGCGCCTCAAATCGTTCAGAACCGACTTTAATCGTGCGTCCATCTGGTAGCTACAGAAATAATGAGTAAGACGTCGAGATTCAGATACACCACTGGACATACTTGGTAGCTCTCAACAAGAACAGTGGTTTCCTCCGAAAGTCGCGTGTCCATTTCGAGGTCATAACTAAATTCTATCAGAGGTGGCGTCGGGGAGGCAATTGGAAATCGTACCTGACATAGCACAACTTCTCCTTGATTTCTCGGACAGTCTCGAAATCGGCCGTTCGGTTGAATGCATAGCCACGCATGAGCAGCAGCTTGATCAGATAGCGCGTTACATCCCGCCCGGCGATGTCCAGCCGGCGCGTCAAGTGGGGGAGCGCAAAGCCGCTGTACACGGGCACAATATGCGTAACACCGTCTCCGGAGTCAACCACAACGCCGGTCGTCAAACCTACAGTTAATCAGCCGCGGCGCAAAGCGCAGCTCACAGGTAACCTGCTCACCTTGTGCGTACAGAGTGAGCACAGCCTGTATCGCGACGTACACGCCGCCGAACCCGTACTCCTCGAACATGACCTGGCACATGCGCTGTCGGTTCACCTTGGGATTCATCGGCGGCTCCGTCAGTAGGATCTTCTTCCCCCGCGGGTCGACCTTGAGCTTCTCGTCAAACGTGTAGTCCCACAGGTGCTTCATGTCCTCCCAGTTCCGCACGATGCCGTGCTCCATGGGCTGCGTGATCTGCAGGTAGTTTCTGTTCTCCGCAGCCTCGTCGCCGACCATGATATCTTTGATGATGGCGGAGCCCACTCGCTCCTCCGCGCGTAGTATTGGGCGCCCGACGACGGAGGCAAATACTGGTAGGCGAGCGAGTGAGAAGGACCATCACAAATCACACAAAGTGAATTGTACCATGTTCGGGGAAATTGGAGCCTGCATATCCGACTTTCACGAACTGAATAGCGATGAGGCGCGCCAAGGAATAGCTGAACGAAGCATACCCCAGTACCGTTATCTACGACCAAGGGTGCCTCACTTTCCATTCTGAAGGTTATGTCAAATGCAGAGTATGAAGCAGATGTTTATCCTTGTGTGGAATGGTGGCCTTCGCCTTTAACCGTCACTCTCTTCACTGCTTTCATTTTATGACTGCGAGCCAGCGCTGCGCTTGAGTCATCGTCGCCATAACTTTCTCTAAACAACATGACCTCGTTGAATGCTCTGAGGGCTCGAAGTGAACTGTTCAACTAGTGGTAGTCACTGGCCCAGACGTCTGCAGTGGCCTCTCGTAGATCGCTATTCGACGAATTTTATTCATTTCCCATACGACAGACCAACGACAGACTACACTGAATGTGCAATACAATCGCACCTGTTTGTATCTGATGAGCCTGGGAACGACGCAAGGCTGTTTTGGATCGGTCCCAAACGACTTGATTGTGCTCTTTTCTTTATTCATGGTAAGCAGGCTCTTGCTTCGTAACAAAGACCCGAATTCCAGGCGAGCACCTCTCTTTCTGGCGATACGTTCAAGACGAGCAGGAGCAAACCTTATGCCGATACAAAAAATCGAACAACGCACTTGTTAAGACTGCCGATCTGCTCCATCTGCTCCTGACGGACCCTATGATCGCGGATCGTTTTGTGGACCGTAAAGTATTGGATGCAGGAAATTTGTCGGTCGAGAAGGAAATATATAGCGCGGCGGCGGGCGCAGAGACTGGATGCTGGGCATGTGCTGAGACGGCGGCGGACGTTTGGTGTCGAAATATTGGTGATGCGCCAATACATGGCATGGGATGGAGTAGGGATGCTTAGGCACTATTTCGATTAATCGTCTATGCATTGGTTTGCATCATGGACGCCAGCGAGGGTCTGAGCAACCCTATGGTCAACGTGATGCGACGCGTCAAGCCTTTGAAGCGAAGACAGACAGCACAGGCCAATATCGCTTCATTCGTCGATCCTGTGGCGGGATATACAGTTGATTTTCCTCGACAGATGCCTTCCACAAATCTGCAGCAAATCTACTTCTTAGGTAAATATCTAAGAGCCATTTCAAGCTTTGGTGTTCCGAGTAATTCCAAATCACGAGCTTCATTCGGGCGCACCCCAAACGATGCTTGAAGCGTCCATAGCGTACGAGAACGCTTTTTGCCGTCCATACCGTCATCGGTAACATGGATGAGATCAAGCGCTGGCGCCTGCTCTACAATGCGCGCCGTATACCACAGGAGGGCATTGAGCGCGGTCACGCATGCCGACGTCCCAAGCACGTCCCGCGTGGCGCCCGGCGTCGACGAGCGAATCCACGGGCTCCGTCCGCTCCCGGCGTTCAGATGCGCATAGAGATTCGTTAGATGCAGCGTTCGCAAAGAGGGCACAGAGCCGAAGGGTTGCGCGAACTCATCCTGTGTGAAAGAGATTGAGTACAGGCATTTAAACCTCGCGTTTGAAGGCATACGATGTGTACAGGCCAATTGCAGTAGCGCACTAGAACGAGGTCCAAAGACAAAAGCCGGGGGGCTAGCTCAGCCACTTGCCACAGAGTCGAAATTTGGCGCACTTGGCTAAGGCGTAATGCGAGGTGCACGATGTCCCAATCTTTCAAGCATGTCCACGAGACAGGTCGAGTTATGGAAAAAGACGTCATTCCGACCAGCGCTGCCTTTTGGAACTCGGCGGCGAACGGTAGGTCAGAGCTGTCCCTCCAATAAAGACTATACCGATCTATGAATTTGATCGTGGTTAAATGAGTATGACGCTGCGCGAAATCGAGGAGCCAAGTCTGAATAGCAACGCCATTCGTGTACCGGCAAACCTCAAATTCAAGTTGCTCAAGGTCAGGCAGGACTGGCAAGGTGGCACCCGCGTTATCGAGGCCGTCTTGACCTTGTAAATTGAGATTGGCAAATCGAGCACCTCGTTGGACCACCGCGCGGAACGCATCGGACTTGGGTATAAAGTCACGATTCACGGTTATCGTGGAGACGAGGATTTTGGAGAAGGGTAGATCGGTGGATGAAAGGAGGTTTGTAAGAGATTTTAACTGAGCGTCGCGTACAGCGACAGTGGTTAGCGTGGGGTGGGAGTTGACGACAACAAGGAGGCGTGCGTCGACTTTATTTCCCTGGACATCCAGCCGCGCCAGTGCGGTTAGAGAAGGCAGAAGTTCTGGAAGAATGTCACGCGTATCAACCTCGACAACATCCAGCTGTCTAATGTGATATCTGAGCTCCCATTTATTGAACGCATTAATATGGACGAACTTGATGAGGCTCGTGAACTGTGGGTTGACCGTACACTCGGCAGTAAGCTGCCGAAGCCTCTCCGCGCTGGTACATCTCGTTGTTTTGAAAAGAGTAGGAAGGCATAGTAGTCGGAGTCGTCGGTTAACAGCGGAAATCGCGAGAAGGCCACAAATGGACCGAAAGGCGGTACCAGGAAAGTGGCGTATGTCATGCAAATCACCAAGTATAATGAGTAACACCTCTGCGGGAAGGGAAAGAAGGTTAGTCGATCCAGCTGGGAAGGTCATGGTGTAGTCGGAGACCCCTAGCCACGAATATATAGGGTAAGATTTGCAGTCGGAAATAGTGAAGCGTCACGGAGAAGCCTATGACAAAACTTTCGCTCGTCGGACAAGGGATTCCTGTCACTTGCGTCTGGTAAGAGCACTGTGTTGGCACTGTGTAGAGTTCCAGTCTCAATCCAGTCTTGGAGCAAAAGTACTATTTGCCACTGTTTCAGCCAGAGGGTATTGCCTTGATCAAGCGAAGCTGCGGTTCATCAGTTGGATTGGCGCTCGACACCAGTTCGAGTCAGGCGTCTCTTGCTTCCCTGGGCTGTGGCCCGTGAGGCGCGCTGATATTTATTGAGTCTTACAGCCTCTCTTGCTTTGCATGGCTCCCGTTACGCGCTCCAAGACTAAAACAACCACCTCTAGTCCAAATCGACGGTTGAGCAGCCCGTCTGACCCTCCAACCTATCGCGTCGATCTGTCCGCGCCGCCGGAAGAGCGATATCGCGAGATATGCACCGACTTCAAAGCCTACCTCGGGGACATCGTCCCCATCTACGGCGACTTGCTCAACCTGACGGCCGCTCCGCGCGTTCTTGATTTCTTGGCAAAGACATTGCTGCGACGCGTCCGCTCTACGGAAGAGACCAAGGAGATTCGAGGAATCTCCAAGTTCACGGGAGTACCGCTGCACCTTGTGGTTGCGTTCAACACGTTCCTGGACTTGTTCTCTGGCTGCTCGAGCGGTGGCGCCCGTGTCACTGACGCGGGAAACGGGCGCGAGAACGGCGTAGTTCATTTCCGGGGTCTCGACTGGGGGATGGACCCGCTGCGCAAGCTGATCATTTGTGTGGACTACGTCCGGGAAGGTCAGACTGTGGCACGGTCAGTATTTATTTTTGTTGAGTCGTAAAATTCCATCTAATAACTACTTGGCAGAGCGGTCACCTACGCAGGCTACGTCGGCGTACTGACGGGCGTCCGAGAAGGGCTCTCGTTGTCATTGAACTACCGCGTCCGGCTGGGTTCCTCGTCGTCTTTGTTATCTCATCGCCTGCACCAGGCGGCCCTGCTGCTAGGTTTCCGACCATCAATACCCTCTGTCCTGCGCAGCATCCTCCTCTCGCCCACCCCGCCGCCCACGCTCGCGTCCCTCGCGCAAGACCTCCCCCGCAAACCCAGCACGCCGTGCTACCTCACCTTCTGCACGCCCGCGTCCATCCTCGTCCTCGAGAAGGATTTGGTTTCCGCAGTGGCGCAGACGTCCGACGACTTCCTAGCGGTGACTAACCACGATCTGCGGATGGAGCAGCTCACTCCCGATGGCTGGCGCGCGCTGCTCGAGCGCGAGGGACCAGGCCACGACGCGATCGTGGACGACAGCATCGAGCGCAAACAATGCGTTTCGCAGATCTGGGCAAAGAAGGGTGCGCGCTTAAAGGTCAAGGATGTTGCGCGCCAGCTGGAAGTGCAGCCGGTGCAAAACGAATGTACCCATTTTTCGTGTGTTATGGATCCCGCTGTCGATGGCGGAGGGCTTCTGTGGGTGAGGTCGTATGCCGCGCCTGTGGAAATGGAAGACATTTTCACTGTTAGTGATTAACTCTTAAAAGTGTTCAGTTTCCTTCCCGTTAATTTACCATGGACTCGGATGCTCCTCAACCTCGGATACAAGTGCAAGTGATTTAAATTACAGCAGCCTGTTTGCTTGTATAGAAATACATTAATGTTGTAGGATTATAGCAAAGATAAAAATAAAAATACACTCGGATGTCGCTTGCCCATACGCAAGCCTCAAACCCGGTTAAAACCAGGCATTTTCCTGTCGCGCGCGCTGCTGTCGCCGCCGGCGCCTCCACCAGAAAAATGCTACGCCTGCGATTAAGGTCAGGCCGACACCCAGCCCGAGGACTAGGCCTAGGGCTTCAGCTATTTGGGCGCGATGAGCCAAGGAGCGTTGGGTGCTCGAAGGGGATGCAGAGACGGAAAGAGAGCTGGATGCAGTAGTCTGGGGTGTAAATGTAGGGAGTGTCATTGAAGGCGGGAGTGTTAGTGTCGGGAGAAATGAGGAAGTAGTGTCCCTGTTAGTTCGTGATTAGATGCAGCGTGGAATGCACGGGAAGAAGCGCGTACGGGTCGGTAACAGCTACTAGTATTGAGCCAATGTCGAGTTGTGAGATGTCCTGACCCGGAATGAATGTGATCGTGAGGGTGGTGAGTTCGGATTCCACTAGGTTGACAAGGGCAATTAAGCCCGCGGCGGAGTCGACCACGGTTGAGATGGAACTAGATGTAGAAGTGACGGTAAAGTTGGCGGTAGCATTTGAGACGACTGATGTGGACATGTACAGTGCGGATGCTGAGCAGGAGGTTCAGCACGGACGACACGTAGATATCGCAGATGCATACCCCGGAATGCCATGAACATCTGCGGGATGATCTCTGCGCCATTGACGTCTGGTCCAGTAGTGGATACCGTTTGAATACCTGCTATATCAGAGACATTCCTGTGGGCCCGTCAGCTTGATACGGAAGTGGTGGGAAGGTATGCAGCTTGCTCACCAACCACCCTTGCAGTCAGGATTCGAAATTAAGGAGGTCGTGTTGTTACAAAGGAACGGGGTATATACGATCTGCGGGGCCGTGTTGGAGATGGAGACATTGACGGATCCTGCCGCGCAAGTGGCAGGCAGAGACGAGATAACTATCCAAAGCCAGAAGCACGTCCAAAGGAAGGATATTCGACGCCGTAGCATCGAGAGAGGGTCGCCAGCAGTGGGCGATAGAGGGAGAGTCGCGACCGGCCCTAGCTGGGCGCGTCGCCAGTTGCTAATGAGGACATAAGGCATGTGCCTTGAATTGCAATCTATCCAATCCGGGGATAGTGCAATTCCGAGTCCACTTCATAAAAGTCTCAGAGAGAGTATAAAATGCTGGTGAAGACACCCCAGGATAGCCAGCAAGTGGTAGTAAAGGTCCAAAGGTAGCCGCGCGGATAAAGAGCATGTTAACACCGTACAGGAACGATTAAAAGAAGTTTCCGTTGCTGCCTGTCAGGAGAAAGAGAAGTCGACATCATGCCTCTGTCACGGTCACATATTGTCACGGAGCTCGTCACGTTCGGCCCGATCACTCGCAACTCGCTTTGGCAGTATGCTCATTCAGGAAATTACCTCCAGTTGAATATTTAAGGAATGCTGTTCCTATCGTATCGAAGGAAACATCTTAATTAAGAACGTCTTCGCGGCTGCAAGTTGAACCGCGAAGCATGTAAATTGGGGATTATTTACACTCATCATCCGATGGCGGGAAAAGAAGTTGAAGATCGTTGAGATCCGACGGTGCTGAGGGACCATAAGTACCAGCTGTCTGAACGGCAAACACACCACAACGGGTCAAATGCTCGAGGACATATTTTTGAACACACCGCTAGTTGCGTAAATGATGAAGAGTAAGATAAGTAGACATCCCATGGTCAAACCATCATTGAGAAAAGCATCCCAGGAATGTGATTCGTTGGGCCAGTAGAGCGAAGGGTCTCATAGCTGAATGTCCAGGGGTCTGGACGTGAACCTCGGTAGGACCCTGGATGACTGGGCAAGTCCTGGGCAGACGTTTATTTCGGCTCCAAGAGCTTAGAACCCTTAAAAGGAAAGTCGCGAAAACATCGTATGAAGCCACCAGTCAGTTGTCCTTCCTTTAACAACTCACCATCGCATCATTTAGATGGTAGTTAGAGTCGCGCGGATTTAATGTGGCTAGGAGGAGTCTGTGGCAGGGGTTCTGTGGTTGGGGGGTTCAGTGCGGGAATCAATGCCAAGAAAGGTGATTATAGGCAATATTAGCCTTAGGTCGGGATAGTGAGTTGCCAAGAAATGGTTGCCGTCTGATAGCCACAGTTGGGTTGGAGATTCAATGTATACTTTTGGCGCATTAGTCTCCGCACCGGCTCAATACTAACCATGATCCGCCATGAATGTAGAGAGATTCTATTTGAGGCTCTCTACACAATTAAATAGCCTTATTCTTGACAAGCACTGTGGGAGGGTCAACCAGAGTTCCACCACAATCGAGACAACCCACATTCTATCTCCGCGACCGCGCCCATGAGGATCTCTTTCTGGGTCTTCTCGTCCTTCATGGTCGCAAGGACCTTGTCGATGACGCTCTTGGCGAGCTCCGCCTGCTCGCTCTCCTTCATCTGCTGCTCGTAGCGCACCCAGCTGTCGAGCACGCCCTTGATGTCGGCGGCGATCGCGGTTTTTTGCTTCTGCACGAACGCCTGGGACTCAAGGACAGCGGTCTCCTGCATAGGGTGTCAGGACGACACAGTTTATTTTATTTTAGAAGGAGATGTCGCCTGACTTTGGAGAGCGCGAAGAGGCCCTTGGTGAGGGCAACTACATCCTTCATCTGGGCGACGTTGTCGATGCGGTCCTTGACGGCCTGAGTATGGTCCGAGCGCGCGGTGTCGAGGACGCCCTTGATGCGCGCGACCTGCGCATCAGCCCAGTCGCTATACGGCTGGCGGATTGCCTGTAGACCATAAAAAGAACACAAAAATAAATCATGCGACGCGCGTCTTTAAGCCACAAAATAACGCACCCGGGCAACAAGGGTAAGGAAGATCATCGAGCCAACCAGGAGGACGGTCTCGTCGCTGATAACGTAGAGCTCGGACGAGATGGCTGCTGCGACGACACCTGTTCCCAAAACGGCGGTTCCGGCCTTGGTGATGAGGTTCGGGGAAGAGGGAAGCTTGTTTATGATTTCGGAGGCACGCTCAGAGGGTGGTGGCGGGTTTGACGAGCTCGCCATGGAGCGGCTACAATGTATACATGAGCGGTGTCATTCGATCGGCCTTGACGAGACCTACACATTGAGAGCCTGGGGGATAGCAGCGACCGCACGCGGCCGAGCTAAAAGAATTGGAATACAACGTATACCGAGGGGACTTGACTTACCTGCTGCTCTCAGGGAGCTAATAACAATTCTGGACGCCATAGACGCGGAAGAATACGAAACTGAGGTCACAATCGTCACGCATCACAGTGTGGGAATTCTGCGTTTTCGATGGTTCCGGTTGTTCACGACAACTGATTTTAGCGCTTGGCGCCCAAGCCACAAGGTTGCAAAGTCGGGACGCTGCTACTTACTAGTACATGGAATTTCGCTGCTCCCAAGGACCTACAGTTGCCAGTCTCGACCGAGCTCAGCAGCTGGTGGAACGTGAAACGCGGAAGCACAGCAGAAATTCGACCCTATCCTATCCCACGTTGCGCAAAAATTCATCTCCCAAATGGACTACCATGTCAGACCATGTCTATCGACACAGCTAAAAATAAAAGCGGTGGTCACAGCGGACTTCACGGTGTTTTAAAACCAACGGCTTTTTGGGCGGGCGGCGAAACGGAGCGGCGAGTCCATGCGGAACACGGATAAAGAGAGGCGGTCCGCATTTTTTTTGAATAGCCGTCTCATATTGTTGATCATCATGATTATTCTGTCGACGCTTGTCAATGTCAATGTCATTCTGGACCAGGAGACTTTGAAGCAAGCTGGTAAGTATAATATCTCTTTACCTCAGAAACCGGAACTCGTACGAGTCGTAGCATATGTTATCTTCTCCTAGGACCCTGAGGGTCCCTGACTCACTGGGCGTCGGCGGTGCTGACCGCATCGAAGAAAAAGTGATCGACTAAATGATGGATCTCCTGTGTTAACGATCAAAACGCGGTGTACCCGACTACTATTAAAGCCCGCCAAGAAAACGGAGATGCTATTCTCTCTTTGTTGCCCCCCTTCAACCTCCTTCAACCTACCTTTTTTGTTTTTATTACATTTTTTGGAGCAATGGCCTACGTGAGTTTCCTCCTCATAGGACCCGTCACCATGCCTGATCCACCCGCCGCCAGCAACAACAACAACACTATCAGTCCCAGCAACCGATGCCTACCATGGGCATGCAGGTCGGCGGCGGTAACCGCAACGCGGCGGGCAAGCCCCTTGACAGCAACGGAAAGCGCGAGTGGAGCCACGGTCTCTGCGGGTGCTTCGAGTCTTGCGGTACCTGTACGTCACGTTTCATACCCCCTCAGCCTTGTCCCGCTTACACACGAAAAAAGTCTGCTGCGCGTGCTGGTGCCCGTGTGTTGTCCACGGCAAAATCAAGCAGCGTTTGAACCACCTCTCGCAACAAGGCTCGCCCGACCCTGATGGTGGCAGCTGCTGCAGCGGCGCCTGCTGGGGTCACTGCCTTTTGACCTCCTTCCTAGGTGTAGGCTGGATTCTGCAGGTACGCACTTAGTCTCTCCCTCCCTTGATTTTTTATTTAACTCTGTCTGTTTCTTAGTGCATCAACCGTGGCGACGTGCGTGGGAGGTACGGAATTGAGGGTGGTGGATGTGGCGACTGTTGCTCGTCGTTCTGCTGTGCCCCCTGTGATCTCACACAGGTATCCCGGGAGATTGAACTTGAGGAGAAGAGTTTCGGTCAGCGCTATTAAGTGCACTTTCTTATTCTCATCTTTGCACCTGCCTCTGTCCAATCTGTACTACAGCTACTGCTATAGTTTTAAAATCCGCTGTAATCTCCTGGGCGAGTAATTTATTAACTTGAATTTTCCGTCTTGTTAGTGAGCGCGATGGAATGTTGCATCTCCACGATCATGACACAGGGTGTACGGTAATTTTAACCGGCCAAACGAACTTACATTGCGTACAGCCCTAATGTCGATCCCGCTTTCGCGTAACCAATTTTCTCCTTCTCCTTCGTTTATTGAATGAAAGTCTATGAAAGTCTTATCCTGTGGGCGATGATCCCAAGTCATCCTTGGTCATCCCCATCCAACTTCGCCGGGAAATACCATGTTCCTTGGGGTGACATCGTTGCTATGGAAGCTAATAGGCGTTGCAGGTAGGACAGGTAGGTGCCTTAAAACGTTTTAGGTCTGAAAAGACGTCGGAGTTAGACGCCTATCAGGTCGTTGTCAAGCCATGGCGACGTACCACCTTGGTTGTGGGTGACATCTGGAAAACCGTAGCCGAGTCATAGTTGAGCCATAGTAGTATAGCGTCCATAGTAGCCCATAGTACTGGATAGCACTATGTGATGGCGCACCAAGCACTATGCAGCACTAGGGAGCACTATGATGTTTTGCACTGCGCACTATGCACCACTGGTGAGTTTGTGGGCTATTTCCTGCCAGTTCCCGTCATTCGCCGTCGCACGCTACTTAATAAGATCGAATAATGGATGTCTATGGATACAATGTGAAGCAATATAAATATAGAGATAATTTTGAATCACATCTAGGATGAGCTGGAGAAAAACAAAAAACAAAACCAACTGCTATATCAATTTGAACAATTTGAACAGGAGCGTTGGAAAGCGAGCATGTATTTATATCTTCATACACAGCAGAGAGGCTGCGCTCCCCGGTGTCAATATTTTTGCGCAACATTTGAGTGCAGATCAAACCCTCGTGAAGCTTTTGAGAGCGATATATTTGTTCAGCTCACACGCGTTGAGGTGCACGGGGACTGAATGAAGGAGCTGTTCCGCATCTTGAATGATACTACATCATGGAAGATTGAAAGAGTCTGCGTAGGTCTGCGCGCATCAATGGTGATCTTGTTCATACGGACACTATAACGGACTAAATTTTCCCTCATAAGGGGACCGGTGGCCTAGGCAGATGACGCTGGTTGCATTTGGGAGCACCTCAGCGAAAATGCTGGGTCCAGGTCCGATTAACGAATATGAAATTGAAGCAAGATGTATGTTTTTGGAAGCTACACTCAGAGGCACGAGAGCTGCCTAGTGCCGCGCGAACGAGAGCCAGCCAACTTGAAGGGGCGGGTTCCAAGCGGGTTCGCGAAAGTGTGGTGAACGGCGTGCGAGAGAGCTTAAATTCGCGCAGACGCCGGACATGAGTCACACAAGCCGGCAAACAATGACCACGTGGTTGGTTGTTCTTTCCTCTCGCCTCCACCCTCCCTTCCTCTCATCCTCTCTTCAGTGTTAGCCTCTCGTCTGTTAGATGGATTAGTGGCATCCGGTGCGTCCTCCCATTCCCAGTGCATCCTTGTAGCTGAATCTACTTCCCAATGCGCAAGAGGCCATCATACCATGTTTTGCGCCAGTTGACAACACATCTCACTAGCACGACTGTACCGGCTTCACCCGCTGTGCAGATATTATTTGAAGTGCTTTAGAAGAGGGGGCACGCGATCGAGAATGCGGTTATACGGTATGTTCCACTCGATGGGTTGAGTCCCTTCAATGCTAATATTTTCTTTGAAGCTGCAGGTATATGTTTATTCACTGCTGTTTGTACGTGCAGCTGCTGTCATGTGCCCCATATCTAATGCTATGTACAGATCCTCGACATATCAGAGTGATCCGGTAACGCAGGGAGGAGGTCGGTGTTACTGTGTGCTCGGACGAGCCTGGTAAGCCGTTCTGGTTGCTCGCACGGAGCGCAGTACACTAAACATTATATAGAACGATTCGCGGCACCTGGTAGATGGAAGGCTTGGTAAGTCGTTCTAACGTACATCCTGGTTGTTTCGTCCATCGCTAATAGTGTATCGCTACAGTCGGATGTCGCCATTTTGCTTCATGCGTTTGCGGGTCTGTCGCCGGAGCGCAGGCGATCACGATGAACAGGGGCCATGAGGACGAGCGAAAGGCAAGGGAATGAAGTAGATTAGGTACAGTCGTGTGAAGTAGTTACATCAATAATATGAAGATTTTTTTCTCTATTCTTTGTCCGTTGAGTGTGAAGCGAGCAAACAGAAAGCCCAATAATGATTCTAATACGGTACGGAAATGCGGAACATATGGGCGGCCCTGCACTGCATAGTGCTTCCATAGTACTGCATAGTGTGGCGCGGTCTCTGCATAGTGCTACATAGGGGGGATGTACCTATGGCCACTATGGCACTATGCAGCACTGTCAAGCACTGTCAAGTTTCAGGTCGTTTTCCAGATGGAGTAAGATATATCGCTTGGACCGACGCGAAAAGTAAATCATGGCCGCGGAGTCATATCATCACATGCAAATTGCATGTCTTCTAAGTAGGTTGAACACATGCGGCGCGACTGGTCCCGAAATGTATGCGACCCATTCGTGGTCAAAAGTGTTCCGCCTTGGATAGCATCCTCGCTTCCATTCGTCGCTATATTCAAGATCCTGTGCAACCGCGTTGTATACGGCAAGCTGAACTTATTTACCAAGAGTCTCGACGCCTGCGACTGTGACCAACTCCTTTAAATAATCCGGCTTATTTGTGGCCTGGAACCTCCCTTCTGAAACGGCGGCACGCCATCCAATCCCTGTTACCTCCTGAGATCTGAATCGTTGAATCTATTCTTATAAAGCTTAATCTTGTCCCAAAGTTGAACAAGTTGCAAACAAGAATCAATACAGCCCATGACAAAATTCAAATTTAGTGACATATA
The DNA here is from genome assembly GCA_029378395.1 of Mycena leptocephala. Classification (NCBI taxonomy): domain Eukaryota; kingdom Fungi; phylum Basidiomycota; class Agaricomycetes; order Agaricales; family Mycenaceae; genus Mycena; species Mycena leptocephala. The sequence goes on along the minus strand of JARJLF010000642.1, from coordinate 106,974 downwards.
ATGCTCCACAATTGCCATGTAAATAGAAATATCTTCACGATCCTGCTGAACCACTAAAGAGTGTAATTATACTGGTCTGGAGTGATTTACCCTTCTCAAAGATTTCACCGACGTAGCTCGATGTTCTTGGCTGGACTGCAGGATTAGGCGGTGAGACCCAAGCCCGTACCAGGGGATGTCCTTGAGACGGGGAATATTGACACTGCTCGAAGAGTTCGAGATTCCGACGAATTAAGGGATTGTCATCGAAGAGAGGGACACCTGGGATAGATGTAATCAGACTTGAACCACGATTTCACACGCGATCAGAAATTGACGAACGCTCTTGCAGGATTTCGAGCGCTTGGCTTGGTGGAATATGACGCGAGTACATTACTGCCGCTTTCCATCAGCACAAGGTTATTAGAATAGATCCTGGGAGGACGCACAATAGGCACATATGGCAATACCCCCCCGCATTTCGTCCATACAATGCAAAAGGACGCGTGAATTATTCCCCTGCATTGCACCATCGACGAATTGGCACAAAAGGGAGAGAGAGAGTAAAAGGGATTCTTTTGCGGTGGGGGGGACGATAAAGTGCTTGTGGACATATTTCTCAAGAATATCTCCAGAAATTGGACTCGGTGTGATCGTCACGATGTGGGTAACACCAAGACGGTCGAGAAGAGCATCGGCATGATTCCTATTCGACGGGAAAGTGCTAGCAAGGTATCAGATTGACGCGGGCAGAGAGCGACTGATCATGGGGCGACACGCACAAGCTGAGAAAGAGCTGGCCAGGTAGTATGGGCATGCCGTCTATTACTCGGAGAGAATTAGTTTTATCAAAATTATGCTGCTCCTTCCAGGCAATATACGGTGGTGCCGTAGGCGTTATATCGTAGTTGCATTCGAAAAAAACCTGAAGTTGTCGGATAAAACTGTAATTTGGTCGGGCTCGTGGCCGTCCTGGAGAAAATTTGCCAACACTTCGCATATTAAAAATAAATTCGCACTTGTTCGGACCGACCGAATAGCCTGACCCGCAGATATATGCTGCGAAAACATGACTGCATTCGTCCGATTAACAAAGTGACTTCGTCTGAGGGACACGCGTACGGTAAGCGCAAACCACTGTTGCACTTCGAGAGATCCCCATAACGCAATGGCAAAAGACCTTTCCGCCACCATCCAAAGCTTCTTTGATAAATCGACAAGTGGTCGGGAGGTGTTCCAAAATATCAAAGTCCTCATCGTCCATCAGCGGCAGAGTCAGGTGTTTCAAGGTCTCAGCAGTCGCCAGATAGTCCGGACAGGCTGATAGAACATGCGTTATTCCCAGACGCGTCAATAATTGAGGAGACTCTGCGGCCGACAAGCTGAATAAAGGTAAGGAAGAGATCAGCAAGTGGCGCCAGCCGCCAGCAATGACTTACTTCCCAAGGTACAGTTGGTCATCGATGATGGCATGGTAATTTTCGGCATCGCGAACGATTTCTTCGCCTCGCAGGAGAAAGGGGTCGCTTCGGAAAGAATATGAGCTGTCGGGTTGCATGAGAGAAAGAGATAGAAAGCTGTGTGTCGCCAGCGCCGGAACTTGGCGTTGTTTGGTGATGTTTGCAGTTTGTTCAACTTTCCTGTGCTCCTACCATCATTTAGTATCCCAAGAATAGGTTTACTTAAAGTGACAGTATTGACAGTATTGAAGCCAGAAATTCCCGCGCGTGTGCGCGTACAAGCGATTGAAGGACACGCACTCTTTTTGCACTTGTGATTGTTTTGACGAGAGATCAAAAGTGGCCCGACGGGCGAGAAGGAGAATTCGTGTAGATTCGACGCGCCCTACCTACGCAAAAGATATCTCGTGACACCGGGAACCGCCGTGGTCGGCGCACCCAACTACCGTTCCGTTGTCGCCGACACGACTATATACGCTGGGCCATAACGAGGTAACTGGTAGCACGGTCGTCTTGTGTCCCCAAACGGGAGGATCTTTCGACAGTGAGGTTAGGATCTTCATCGAACCGTTTGTGGGCCTGTGCAGTACGGATATCGGTGAGTGTGCCATTTAAAATAATTGAGGTTCAACCAGGTATGCGCAGCAGTGTCTTCATCCGTCATGAAAGACACGACGAGCGTCCCGACCTTCGTTGTCACGACAGAAGGCGCTCCCGCTAAATCACCACAAATTAATTCGATCCCTTTCAATGGCTTGATTGGATACGAACCGTTAGTCCCTGACCCCCCAGGAACGAAAACTTGCGCGCGCCCGGAAAAAGAGATACCGTCGTTGCTGCTGACAACTGATTTAACAGTGAAACGGGGAGAAGTTCCCTCCGTAGTCTCGAAGACACAGAGAACGCGCGCAGCTCCCGCAGAGGTCGTAAAGTCCGTACACCCCGGCATACCGTCGCGACCCGTTGTGCTACCACCTGTAACGTATGAATTTGGTTTGGCTTCTCAAAGAGGTAGTGTTTGCTCACCGGCGACTGTCGTTGCTGTCGACCAGCTAACACCGTTATCAGTGGAGGAGCGCATGAGGATGTCTTGGTCGCTTCCGCTGTTCTCCGCGGCGTAGTAAACTAATTGCAGCATGAGTGAACGTGTTTAAGATAATGAATATATATTACCTTGTAAGGCGCCGCTCTTGGCGATACGCAAAAATGGTTCCTACATTACCCTTGAACTGAGCAATGGTATGTAAATACACAGCGAAATATAAACGTACCCAGAGTCCATTCACCCCACTTGCCGTGCGCTGGTCCACCTGCGAAAGGAAGGCCCAAGTCTTTCCATTATCGTGTGAGATGTAGGCCGTAATCTATAGGGTGCGAATTAGTGAGGGCTCTTGCAGAATCTAGATAGTAACGACGCACGCGATATTTTGTATAAGTGCCGCCCGACTTGTCGTGATTGCGGGCAGCTGCAATAACGTTGCCGTTCGCGAGCTGGATGAGGACGAGGTTGGTGAGATCACCAGTGCCAGTGGCCACGGTACCCCATGCTAAGAACGTGCGTGCACCGTCGGTCGAGCGCGTCACTGTCAGGATCTTGGTGCCATTCTTGACAGTGCTGACGGCCCCGAGAACGCTGCCATCTACAAGATGAGTAAGACGCGGATATGTCCCAGAGCCGCCATCGGGGAGATAAACGGTGGGGTCGACCGTCGGCACCAGGTTGTTTGCGCGAGGTTGTAAATCCGTCGCGAAGGCAAGGGTTAGTGGCAGATAGCAGAAAGATGAACTTCATTTAGTCAAACAAACTTGAGGAAGGCTCTTTTTGATATACGGCACCTGGAACTTTTGCCGGGCTTTTATGTGCTGTTGCGATGCAAAGACATATGTGGATATGCGGTGCATGCGTGGATACTTGTGGATACTTATGTGCAATGGTTCGAGTTAATATTTGATCTCGCCAATCATTCCGAGTCGATGATCATGCTGGACTCAGAGGTGCCCTCAGCTCTGTCCTAGTACTTCTGTTGTGGATTATGGGAGAAGTGAACAAGTGGAGGAGTCTGCAACCCGTTCTTTTTTCTCGCCTTCTGCAGTTTCGATTTATTTTGGTACCTGCCGTCCATTCTAGTCTCTCATAGACAGACGCTACAACAACTTTAGTGCTCGTACCTCGCATGTTGTACGTCCATTCGACCATCCGTTGGAGTCACGCGGGTGACGCGCGGAGACGCACCACGGACCAAGGTAAACCAGGGTATTAGTAAACCCGGGTCCTCATTCGCCATCATCCGCTTTCACTGTCGAGTAATAAGATTCGAAAAAACATTAACTCCTGATCTGTGAGTAGGGTAGACTCGGTTCTGGCCAGTGCTACGGCTTGGCATCGATATTGAGACTCACGATGATCACTGCACGATGGCGAACCTGAACCAGCCAAGTTGAGGCACAAGTGGGCTTTTTTCGTGAAACACCTATGCGGAGATGATGAAAGAAAGAAAGCTGTACATATGACGGCCAAACATGTCGGAGCCTGTTTGGCGATGTTTGTTGATTGTTCAACTTCCAGGATGAAAAAAATTGCATTGAAGAGAGCAGAAGAGTTACAACATTGAATAAATGACTTCTTGTCTAGTAGCGTTCTGAGACGGGCTTTAAGCAAAAGATACCTGATGGCACCGCGCACCGCCGTTGTCTGCACACGCGATTACTGTTCCGGTTCCATCAACACGGCTGTACAAAGCCGGCCACAACGATGAAACTGGTAGCACAGTAGTCTTCTGGCCCCAAACAGCAGGATCTGTTGAGAGCGACGTGAGGATCTTCATCGAAGCGCCATTGGGCCTACGCAGTATGCATGTCAGTGACTAACATTGAAAGTAAACTTTTGGATTCTACATACCAGGTACCCGCAGCAGTGTCTTCATCCGTCATAAAAGACACGACGAGGGTCCCGGCAGTTGTTGTCACGACAGAAGGAGCCCCCGCTAAATCACCACAAATTAATTCGATCCCTTTCAATGGCTTGATTAGATACGAACCATTAGTCCCTGAACCCCCAGGAACGTAAACTTGCGCGCGCCCGGAGAAGGAGACACCGTCGTTACTGCTGACGACTGATTTAACCGTGAAACGGGGAGCAGTTCCCTCCGTAGTCTCAAAGACACAAAGAACGCGCGCCGCTCCTGATGAGGTCGTAAAGTCCGTACAGCCCGGCATACCGTCGCGGCCAGTTGTGCTACCACCTGTCAAGTATGAGCTTTTTTGGTTTTTTGAAAAGACACTGTGTTTGCTCACCTGCGACAGTCGTTGCCCCAGACCAGCTTACACCACTGTTAGTGGAGGAGCGCATGAGGATGTCCTGGTCGCCTGAATTGTTCTCCGCGGCGTAGTAAACTAGTCGTAGCAGAGATGAACGCGGAAATCAACGTCGAAGAATAGATATTACCTTGAATTGCGCCGCTCTTGGCGATGCGTATGAATGGTTCCTGCATGGTTTGATGAGATGAGCAACAACAGATGCATAGCGAAATATCAACGTACCCAGAGTCCATTCACCCCACTTGCCGTGCGCTGGTCCACCTGCGAAAGGAAGGCCCAAGTCTTTCCGTTATCGTGCGAGATGCATGCTGTGATCTATCGAGTCCGAATTAGTGAGCGTGAAGTGGAATTCCGCAAATCAATCACTACACACCCGATAAAAGGTGTAAGTACTGCCCGACTTGTCGTGATTGCGGAAAGTTGCCAGAATATCGCCGTTCGCAAGCTGCCTAAGGAAGAGGTTGTCGAGATCGCCTGTACCGGTGGACACCACACCCCATGCCGAGAATGTACGTCCACCGTCGGTCGAGCGCGTCACAGTCAAGATATGGGTTGCCCCACTGAAAGCGGTAACAGCCCCGAGGACGCTGCCATCTGCAAGATGAGCAAGACGCGGATATGTCCCAGATCCGCCATCGGGGAGGTAGACGGCAGAGTCGACCGTCGGCGCAAGGTTGTTTGCGCGGGTATTCAATGTGCGGGGATCCGCCGCGAGAGTGAAGGTTAACGCGGATAGCAGAAAGAGGAACTTCATTTAGTAGACGATGTTAGTTATCCAGAGTGGGGCGTCTTTATACTGTTGCGATGGCCCAACGATGGCCAGAAGAAACAAGTCTTTGGATTTGATGTTACTACCTAGAACACCACGAGCCTTAAGAGCGGAGGCTGACGCACTACGGCCAAGTTTGACCGCAAGTTGACGCATAAACCAGTAAGAGGAGCCTCATTTCGCCAAGTAGTAGGTCAGGGCAGGTGGACGGGGCAGGACTCAGCTGAGTGTTGGCCACAAGCCAAGTTGGTCTGAAGGCCTTATTCACGTGAATTGGCCGGTTGGGAGATCAACGGAACCAACGGAAGATAATTAATATCGCCTTTCTCCCAACCAATTAGCGTTTCAAAACGTAGTGCACGGGTCCAACCTAACTACCGAATCAGACGACCTATCGGTGGAGCGGCACGAACGAATGGATACACTTGCAGAGAAACGAGGTTTCAAGAACGGGACCGCGCCGGAATATACCTACCTACCTACAAAGCATTTGGAATAGTTTCAAGGCTGTACTTACCTTGTTTTAATGTTTGGCGATGACCAAAAATGACTATCGGAGAATCCGGCCCGTGTGTAATCTCGGCTAAAAACAACTACCTTCCTTTTTTGGCCGGACTTAGCATCGTCATCCGACGCCAAGTTGTTGTCCGCAAGCTCACAGTCTCGACTTTGAGAGAATCCTGGCGTAACAAATTTCTCTTCGACGGCACCCAGATTGAGGATGCAATATATATTGCGACAACTAGAGCTGAGCGGAAAACTGTGTCGTGAGCAATGCAGGTACTGTGATACTGATGACATTCAGAGAGCCGCGCCGCTCTAAGGCAAATCATTTAGCGAACACTGTGTGTTTGCATAGTGTTTGCATGACGAACTGGTGGAATTATTATATCGTTTAGATCTGAATAGAATACAGTGAGATATCTAATGATACAACAAGAAAAGATACCAGGCCGTAAATTCTACCCTTCGTCCATCGCACTCTCATCACCCTCTGCGCCATCTTCTAGCTGTGCGGCACTCCACCACGACGTAGGGCCCAATCCCTGTTCCGCAATTGAAGCCTGCGGATATAAATGAACGCTGACACATGAACCATGCAGCTCACGCACAGTGATGGTGAACGGTGCTCGAGCCTGAACTTCCCTGACAACCTGCACACCGTCTGCCATCTTAATAGGACCCGGCTCATCGTCGTAGAACTCGTCGGCTTCAACACGGACACGGACGACCTCGCCTTTGTCGATAAACATTCGCTCTACCGTAGGGCTATCGAGGAGCTCGTTTGGCTTCAGCTCGGAGTTTGGCAGCCAGAAGTGTGCGCGCTCGTTAGGATCACTGAAAGAAACAGGTTGAGGGGAGATGCTATGCGCAACACAGGGCTGGAGATGGCGCGTACAAAGCGTTTGGGTGCGGAAGATAGGCGACGGGGACATAGATGTCGTCAAAAAAACCCAAAGTTACTGTCGCATAATGAATGGTGAGGCGAAGGCGGGAGGGGCAAAATTCGCACATCGTATACTATTATGGTCGGACGACATGACCTTCGCCAGTATAACTTCGGACGTGAATGGGCGGAAGATCACCATTCGGAAAATTACTAAAATCATTCGTACGTTTCAGTTAGAGCTGCAGTCGCTGCACTAGGGAAAGATCGACCTTTGTACCACAAGAAACCATCCCCATACCGCACTTTTCCCTCTCCGGCTTCTGTAATGTCGAACACACAGAGGCAAAGACCAACGTCGTGTAAGATGCGATTCGCATATTTTTTGTTCAACTCGGCAATGATGGCTTGTTCCTGGGGACCACCAAAATCTGAAGGGTGAACCGCAACGGTGTCCTTCAGAATTGCCAGGTTGAACATGGTGACGGTAGAGAGCAAGTCCACTGTCCAAGGTGAGTTTGAGGTGAGTCACTAGTTCGGGAGACACGTGATCGAGGTGCTTTCAAAAAAACTCAATCCGAAAATTCGTCGCGCGCCCCTTGCTCCCGCTCTCCACGTTGCTTGGCCCTCAGCAACTTGCGCGTAGACGTTACCAGGAATATTCCCAGTTCAGCTAGTCCATCGCTGACATGTCTGATACTCCTGCTCCGAAGGCGTCGACTTCTGTTCTCCCGGCCAAATCTTGGCAGCATTTCGTGGCCGGAGGGTGGGGCACCTGGTTTTCCTCTGCATATATAGCTGAACCAGTCATTCAAGTTTGGGAGGAATGTGCGGCGCAATCGTGACCAGTCCTTTTGACGTCGTAAAGACGCGACTGCAGTCGAGTCTTTTCCGGGAAAAACACGCCAACATGACTATGGCAGGTGTGAACGGGGCCGCGGCATATACTGCCCCGCGCTCGAATTTGTTCTACAATTTCGTAGAAACCGGCCATATCCTTCGGTGGGCTACCTCAAGCTTCGGGGTCCTTGCACACCAATTCATCTTTTGTACAGCGACATATACCGAGAAGAATCCCCCCGTGCATTGTTCAAGGGTCTAGGCCCCACCCTGGTCGGCGTCATACCAGCCCGTTCAATAAACTTTTTCACCTACGGAAACGGCAAACAAATGATTGCGAATAACTTCAATGATGGCCGGGAAAACACTTGGGTACATCTCGCTGCTGCCGCAATTGCAGGAATTGTCACCGGGACTGCGACGAATCCGATTTGGGTCGTCAAGACGCGCTTGCAGCTCGAGTCCGGCACTCGTAGATCAACGGGGGCGCCATCACTAGGCGGGAGCTGGACTACGATCCGAACGATCATGAAGGACGAGGGAATACGCGGCTTCTACAAGGGCTTGAGTGCAAGTTATCTCGGAGTTACGGAGGGGACGATACAATGGGTTCTATATGAACGACTAAAACGGATTACCGCCAACACCGAAGGGAAGGGTGGAGTGCTGGAATGGGCCGGAATGCTGGGGAGTGCAGGAACTGCGAAGTGTGTTGCGAGTCTCATCACATACCCTCACGAGGTCCGTTACAAAATTATTATTATTTCTGCAGTACAGCTGAAGCTTGCACAGGTGATTCGGACGAGACTTCGACAACCAAAAGTAAATGGCGTGATGAAATACACTGGCCTTTGGCAGACATTCCGCCTTGTTATTGCAGAGGAAGGTGCACGACGACTCTATGGCGGTCTCAGTGCACATCTCATGCGTGTCGTCCCGAACGCGGCGGTTATGTACTCGATATACGAGGGGATTTTACGGTGGGAAAGCAAGTAAGGAGGGACAGACTTTCATCGGCAGTTCTCTCGGTCTTCCACCCGAAATTATTCGTCCGTTCCACAGGGAACCACGGCGCTCGGGATGCTCCACTTGCATTTATAGACACGACTACCTCACCTCATTCACGCGTCTTGGAGCAATTACGCTGTATTCTAGACAACATTTATCGTATGCTCGAGTATTATATATTCTTATTGTTGCATGTACTTACATCCACTCTCTATTTGACGCACCCCCCTCAGATTTGGTCGACGTGAAGAGATGAGATTCACGAAAGGCTTGGTTTACTTTCTCGACTTCTTCAGTACAGCGTCGATTATCTCTGCCATCCTGCAAATACCAGCGATATTAACCTGGGAAAGAGAAGACAGAGTTTCTTAATGGAACCCACCGAATAACCGCCTCCTCCTCGTTCTTTCTTCCAACACACTGGAGCCCAATAGGCGCATCGCGATAGAGTTCTGGTTCATCTTAATCAAAGCGACATCAATGCCAGACCGAATTAAGCCGGAGGAAGTGCTCACAAAGCTCATAAACCATCTTGTCCGCTGCGGAGCGGAACTCGTGCGCGGGAAGCTTCACATCCACGGCAGGGTCGCATGCAGTAACAGGAAAGACGGCAGCGCTATAATCGCACAGATTTGCGAGTGCTGTGTAGTAGACGTACCTACACCGCATTAATCAGAGAATCAAACGATGAAATGAGACTGCGTACTGAGCTTTCCCATGGGGGGAAGGAGCATTGGCGGACGCTGGGAGAATGAGAGCATCCACAGGCCGACTTGTCCCTGTAGTCGACGCGGTCTTAACCCAGTGATCCAGATGCTTCTTGGCGAATATAGTTCTCGATCGGCAGAGCTGCCAGTATTCATATGTGCGCAGGTGTTCAGCGTTCTCATCAAGGAGCCATCCCATGCGAGGTTCGCTGGATAGAGCGCAAGCTAACGCGATACTGTGCTTTGTCCGGTGTAAGTGAGCGGGAAGTAAAGATGGGGGATTAAACTCACGCCGCCGTCAGAATTGAAAAGATCAGTGATAATCTTCACGCCTGTCGCGCTCTCGTAGGGCACCCAGTCAATAACTAGCAGTGGTCAGATCACGACCACGAGATATTAAATAAGTTAAACCTGTATGTCCTGCAGCCTCTAAAACCTGCTTCGTCTCTTGGAGAGCGCGTGTGTACGGAGGCATGGGCTTACAAACCCCATCATCCCAGAGTATTGCAAAACACAACTTTCCGCCTTCCCCGCCGTGATCTGCAAGTCTGTAGGCATCTTCATTCCAGGGGAGGCGCAGCGCAAGGGGGTCGGAGATCCAGGGTTTGGCATCCACCATTGCCTTTATGAATATTTTCAAGCCGTTCACGGAGCTACTGAGCGGGCCCAGAACACTGGGGATCGCCTCTTGGCTCTCCATTGAGTTGGTCAAACCGTAGCAAGGGACGCGATTGGAGGATGGACGAAGACCGTAAAGACCTTGGAACGCAGCCGGGATACGAATGGAACCGCCTAAATCGGATCCGACACCAAGAGGGCTGCCTTTCATGCCAATGAGCGCGCCTTCACCACCGGAGGATCCACCACAAGTAAGGTTGCGCTGAATGCATAAGCGTTAGACTGGAATGGATTCCAAAAGACTACGCTGAATTACATTGAATGGATTGGATGTAATACCAAAGACGTTGTTGACAGATTCACCGAAACTCAAGCCCTGCGCGATGTTCGTACGGATGTAGAGGACGGCCTTGAAGGTCTCAGCGCGAGAAGAAGATACTATGACGGGACGTACACCCAGGTCGAGCAGAAGTTGGGCACAGACAGAATTCTCTTTCGAGACGTTGCCGATCCATCCGACGTATCCCAAGGTCAATTCCACGCCTTTGACGTCGATTTGTTCTTTCAGACTAATGGGCACTATAAACCATGAAGATCAGTTGCACTAAGTACTAAGCGGAAAACCTACGACCACTGTGAGGATCGAAGGTGGTCAGTTGCATATCCAATTCGTTAGGTTGCACAAGCGTACTGGAGAGGTCCAATCGTCTTGCCAGTGGATTTGAAATGCTCGTCGAGCTCTTTGGCCCGGACCAATGCTTGATCGACAAAAATCTCGGTGAGGCAATTGACCTGGAAGGGTTCATGAATAGTCCTCAGACGAAACAAAATAATTCGTTACGAGTTGGTGAGCTACCAGCGCGCGCTTGCAATACGCATTGGTAACCTGAGTAGCGGTCCAGACGCCGGTGCTCATTTTCTCCAGCAAGACGGCAACATCGGCAGTGTCGGTAATTTCGAGGTCGATTGGGGAGAGAACACTGTTCAGTGGGTAGGCAGTAACGTTGAGAACATCGGGTCCTGGAAGAGATGCAAGTATGAGGTCGTCAGGAATGAGAGCAGCTAGAGTTGCTCTCTTCGCTGCGGCTTTATCTTGCCAATTCATCTCTGCAGAAATACGTTGGATTGCTTCCTGAGGAGAAGGGGGCTGAAAAATGGATCGTGCGCTTGCCAGCTTAAATCATAATGCGTATTCGCTGGCATCCCGTCGGCCGCGGTATGAGCCAGGATAACCGCGGGCGTCCCTCGTTAGTAGATCCAACTGCTTCTAACGTGCGAGGCTCCGATCGAAAGAATTCATAGTTCAAGTTCAAGTTGGACTTATTTGACAACGTGGGAATATTGTAGTCTGCAGAAACTAACAATGCCACACACCGCGTCCTAATCACCAACACCATGTCCGAGCGTTCTCGACGCGAGACAAAGTCCAAGGTCGATAAACTAGCCGAGTATAAACGCGCCAGAGAGGGTGGGGGGCGCGTTAGAAAGGTCAGAAACGCGTCTTTGTGTCTTCTCTCGCGTTCATTCATCTGCGCATGTAGGAGGAGGACGCGAAGATTTATGACGAAGTCACAGAAGACCAATACAGGAGTATTGTACGCGGAAGACTTCAAAGAGATGACTTTGTCGAAGATGATGGCGTCGGCGGCTATGTCGACAACGGCATGGAGGAAGACTGGGGTGGTGCTGACGAGGACGAGCCAGATTCGGATGAAGAGGTCTACAGGAAGAAGAAAAGTGAGCAAGGTGGTAGTCTTTGTTATGTGCGTGGTTCCCAACGTCTGTTTCAGGCAAAAACGCGTCGGCGAAGTCAAAGGCTAAGCCACCGCCGCCCGTGAAGCCGTCCATCAGCGCGTACCGTCCAGCCGTATCCAAAGAGGAGGAAAGCGACTTTATGACATCCCTCTTGGGTGAACTGGACGCCGCTCCCGTCGACCTGCCACCTATTCCTAAATCGCGGAAACGGAAGCCTTCGCCGTCATACCGAAGCGCTCATTCATACGCAGACACTTCGTCCGACGGTCCTATGGACCAGAACATCTCAAGCGACGATCTTGGTTTTAGTCCGCAGAAGAAGATCAAGACGGATGACGGTGAGATGACTCCTGCTGCAGAACGCTTGTCGCATCTGGGCATGCAGAGCGGTTCGGACGACTTCGACACCTCGGGATACGAAGACCTCGATATGGATTCGTATATGGCTGATGATTTTGACATCGATGCGGATGATGTCATGCAAGTCGACGAAAAGCCGGAGAAGAAGGAGACGAAGAAAGCCGAAGACACTGCGCCAGCTTGGCTTTCTGTTTACGACTCTCTTACTGTCAGTGCTCCGGAGGACGTGCTGGGACCCCTTTCCTCCTCTTCATCCACACAATCGACTACGATATCAGCACTAGAGCCGGACGGGTCGCTCCGCTTCTTCTGGCTTGAATACCTTGAGAACGAAGGGCTTCTATATTTCGTTGGTAAACTGAAGGACAAGGTTACCAACACATGGGTATCTTGTTGCATCACTGTCGAAAACATGGAGCGCAACGTTTTCGTTTTGCCACGAACCAAACCGGACGAATTCGGCGAAGTGCCCGACCTGCAGGCCGTCCACAGCGACGTTGACATGCTGCGCAGAAAGACCGGTATCAAATCGTGGAAGGCGAAATTTGTCAAGCGCAACTATGCTTTTGGGGAGTCAGATGTACCTCGAGAGGAGACCCAGTGGCTCAAAGTCGTTTATGGCTTTAATGGTACGTTAGGATAAGAACGCCCCGTCATTGGTCATTCATTCCTTTGGACTAGAACCACAGCTGCCCATCACTGGCCCCAACCCTAGCCCCAATATCGCCAGGATATTTGGAACGAACACCACCGCCTTCGAGCTTCTCGCTCTGAAACGGAAAATCATGGGTCCTTGTTGGCTCGTAATAAAAAATCCAAAAATCGAAAACAAGAGCGTGAGTCTGCATGCGTTTGAAGAACCCGATTCACTCAATCTCCTTTAGTTTTCTTGGTGCAAACTGGAGGTTACAGTAACAGATCCCAAGGATATAAACCCCTTTCCCGATACGGACCCCAATGCGCCGAAGGATACGCCTCCGTTGACGGTCATGAGTCTGAGTGTTCGCACCATTGTAAACCACCATGAGAATAAACGGGAGGTCGTTTGTACCACGGCCCGCATCTGGCACAACAGTAAGGGCTCTTTCACTGCTGCGTAGCTTGTGTTTGACCCATCCGCATGTGTGCAGTGCTTATTGACGATTCCAAGCCTCCAGAGGAGCTCCCATGCACGGTTCAAACGTTTGTCCGGCCTCTCGACAAATTTCCCCCCAACTTCGAGGCGCAAGCAATGGCGAACAGCAAAGGCGCTATCTCCCCAGTCAAGAACGAGCGCATGCTTCTTAGTAGCCTCCTCAGTACGTTCGATATATTTTTCTCATGGAAGTCTCGAATCTCACTTTACCTTAGACACTATTTACAGAGCAGATCCCGACGTGATTGTTGGTCATGATTTTCTAGGCGTTTCGCTGGACGTTTTGCTTCATCGGATGAAGGAATTGAAGGCTGACCACTGGTCGCGGCTGGGTCGTTTCCGTCGTTCCAAATGGCCTTCGATCGGAAAGCAGGGTTCAAATATCAGGTTCCTCGCTGGGCGATTATTGTGCGACCTTGCCAGCGATGGTGCCAAGGTCGGTTCGAGTTTTTTCATCTCGGAAGAAATCCTCATCTATATCTAGTCCATGATCTCCTCTACGACGTGGTCTTTGACGGAAATGTGCAAGACACATTTGAAGCTCACCCGAGAAGATATTGACCCGGACGATACTGCGGGCTATTTCGATGGCTCAGTCAGCAAACCCGATCGTATGCTGACTTTCGTTCGTCACTGCGAGCTGGATGCCCATTACCACATGGCCATCGCCTCGAAAGTACAGATCCTGGCTTTGACCAAGCAACTCACGAACCTTGCGGGGAATTCTTGGTGAGCTTTTTCTGTTCATTCGTTCCATTCTCTGATTTCTCCCCAGGAACAAAACTCTGAACGGTGGTCGTGCAGAGCGAAATGAATACATTCTGCTCCACGAATTCCACCGCCTCAAGTTTATTTGTCCCGACAAGACATGGGGAAAGAAGTCGAAGCCCCCTCCCGAAGTCGACGACGAAGAGGGCGGTGGTAAGTCGACCAAAAAGAAGCGCGACAAGTACAAGGGTGGCCTGGTGTTTGAGCCCAAGCGAGGATTATGGGACAAATATATCCTTGTCATGGACTTCAATTCGCTATACCCCAGTATCATACAAGAGTATAATATCGACTTCACGACAGTAAATGTCGATGAGGAGCTGGTGCGTTTCATAGTCCTCTTTCCATTTGTTGATCTCATTGCGTCTAGAACGAGGACGGCGAGGAGAAGATCCCAGAACCGCCAGCGAGCAAGGTCCTACCTGGTGTCTTGCCTCGTTTGATTAAGACCCTCGTCGATCGACGACGCACTGTCAAGTCGCTGATGAAGAAAGAAAGCTCCGCGGCGAAACTCAAGCAGGTAGGCAGCAAAGATCTTACGTCGCGTCATTGCTGAAATTGCTGGTTGCAGTATGATATAAGGCAACAAGCACTTAAGCTAACTGCCAATAGTATGTACGGGTGCCTGGGTTTCGAGTATTCGCGATTCTACGCCCGACCGCTCGCTGCCCTTACTACCTTCAAGGGTCGTGAAATTCTCACCCATACGCGAGAATTGGCGGAAAGCATGGAACTTGATGTCAGCGGATTTGACAAGTGTGCCGCATAAAACTGATCTTTGGTGCATAGGTCGTCTACGGTGATACTGATTCCGTGTTTGTGAACACCAACGTCACGGAGCTCGAGGAGGCATTGAAAATCTCCGACCGATTCAAGAAGGCTGTCAACGACCAGTATAGGCTGCTCGAGATTGATCTGGATGGCATCTTCCAACGCCTTCTCCTTCTGCAGAAGAAAAAGTATGCCGCCCTCAAAGTGGAGGAAGCATCAAAGACTTCTACGGAAGTCAAAGGACTGGACATGAAGCGTCGAGAGTATTGTTCCCTGTCCAAGAACGTATCCCAGTGCGTGCGTTCAATTGGCCGGATAGCCCGCTGACTCATCACGGTGTAACAGGTACGTTCTGACGCAAATCCTTTCCGGAGAGGCACCAGAAGACGTAGTGCAAACCATCCACGATTATTTGACCACTGTGGGCCAAAATGTGCGAGACGGGAAAGTTAAACTTGATGAATTCATCGTTCACAAGGTTAGTTCTATATCGTCTGCGAACTAGAACTGGTGTTAACTTGCAACAGCGTTTGGGCAAGAACCCAGAGGATTACCCAGATGCGAAATCCCAGCCCCACGTTCAGGTCGCGCTACGGATGAAGCTCCGTGGTGGTGATGCAAGGCATGGCGATGTTATTCCTTATGTCTTCTGTCTTGCGGAAGGCGAGCAAACCGCGAAAACCGCCCAAGCTGACAGAGCGAAGCATCCTGATGAATTTAGGAAGGTCGATTCTGGGCTGAAGCTTGGTACGACGGTACTTGCTCGAGTTTTGTTTTTGGATGACCGATCGTCTTTCCAGATCTCGAGTATTATCTCGGACATCAAGTTCTTCCACCAATCGAAAGATTGTGCGAACCAATCGAGGGCACTGACCGTTCTCGGTTGGCGGAGTGTCTCGGTGAGTGATTCGCTGCCATAGTCTATACGTTCTCATTGCGCGCCGTTATGCAGGTTTGGATCCTGCGCGCTACCGAGCCGCAGCTTCGACTTCAGTAGACGAACCCACCTTCTCTTCCCTCGACTCGCAGATGTCCGACAGCGAGCGATTCAAGGATGCCACACCTTTCAATGTCCGTTGTCGACGCTGTCAGGTTGAGCTCCCATTTGCCCCGATCCATAACCGAGACGTAGGCTTCCCGGTTCCCCTCATTTTGCCTCGGCTTATTTCGTTGCAGGATTCCATTCTATCGCCCACCGGTCCTGCGTGCCCTCAATGCAAGCAGTCGATCAGCCCAGGCAGCTTGCAAACGCAACTTGAGACGCAGATCCGAGAGCACATCGCCAAGTACTACGAGGGCTGGACAGTGTGCGATGACACGTCATGCGGCCACCGCACGCGCAAGATGGGTGTCTGGGGCCGTCGGTGTTTACAGAAGGGATGCAAAGGGAAGGTCGTGTTTGAGGTTTGTTCTCCGCTCCAAACTTCCAGACTCTAAATTTACCTCGACGCAGTATTCTGACGCGCGGTTGTATAACCAGCTGCGATACTACGCGTTCCTCTTCAACGCAGAGAAAGCCGCGAAGGCTGTGGTTGGTTCGACAAACACAGGTGAATTAACACGACTCACCGGCTGTCAATAAGGGAACTCATTTCGCATAGATGCCGTCAGCGCGGCCATTGCAAATAATCTCAGCTTTCTGCAAACGATGGGGGCGTGTGTAGAGCGCTACTTGGACCAGTCTGCTCGCCGTTGGGTGGAGCTCAGTACTATTTTCTCATTCATGAATCTGTAGTATACTGCTTTGTGTAAAATCTGTAGTGTGGATCTGCTCTGTGTAGTAACTTCCTTGTTGTCGAATTTATTTAACCCGATGAAATCCTATAAGAAATGAGCCGTAAAGATATAGAGATACGTATGCTACAGTTGGAGGGATACAGTGTTAAACGACAACATGGATCGAAAGAGAAAACGAAAGCAAAGAGAAGAAACGGATCTCACGACCGAAGCATATCCTGGGGACGGAAACTCCATATCTCCATAACGCTCTTCCCCGCGCGCTTGCACATGATGGCGATAACGTCCCCGCCGCCATCATGGCCGTCGAGCACGTCGCCCGTGCTCGCCCCGAGGCCCATCTCCGTGTCCTCGCTCCACCCGCCAAAGCACACCTTCCAAACACTCTCCCCACCTTCACTCAGCTCGCGCACGTACGTGCCTGTCGCTATCTCCCAGAGGCGCACGCGCCCGTCATTCCCCGCGGTGACGAGCCAGCGAGCGTCGAACTGCAGCGACGTGACGGATGAGTCGTGGGCCGCGATTCGGTGGAGCGCTGTATACGTCGACAGCGAGAACGTGATGACGCGCCCGTCGGAGCCACCCGTAACGAGAATCGGGTTCGGGTGCGGAGTGAAGGGGAGAGAGGGCGAGAGCTGTAGCTGGCACACGAGCGCGGTGTGGCCCTGGAGGAGGGCGAGACAATGGCTAATGGAGGTAAGCCCGACCGTACATCGCCGAATATAGAAAACGTACCCGGAAAGGGCGTCCCAGACGCGGACCGTCGTGTCTAATCCACCTGAGGCGATTCTGACGCCGTCAAAAGCGACAGAATAGATTTGGTGGAAGTGACCGCGAAGAACGTGAATACATTCTCCGGTGTCTATATTCCATACGCGACACGTTGCGTCGTAGCTTCCGCTCACGGCCCTGTTTCCGCAGACATCCAGGCAGCGCACGCTGCCCGTGTGCCCCGACATGGAGCGAATCATACGACCGCGCTGGACGTCCCATACCCGTAACGTAGAATCCCGCGAACCGGTGACCGCAATCGGCCGATTATGCAACATCTTCAAGCACCGAATGGTCGAGGTGTGCCCTGAGAGCACATGGATCGGATACCCTGATCGCACGTCCCACACTCGCAGTACTTTATCGCATCCGCCGCTGACGACGAGGGAATTGGGCTGGCCCCATCCATCGGACGCGGAGCACGGGGAGCTGCGTTTACCCGGAAAGGGTATGGGAAGCGTCTCCCCAACGGGAAGGTCGAGCCCTAACGGGGTGCGCCACATCGCTGGAACGGTGTTGTCCCCACCCTCTGTGTTGAGCCGTTCTCCGACCCACGAGCCGCCGCGGCCGACGAGACAGACGCCCCAAACGCCTGCGTCGTGCCCAACGAGCGTGCGCGCAAGGACACCTGTGCGACTGCTGAATACATGGATCTTGCTGTTCGCGAGGCCGACGACGACCCAATCCTGATCGAGCGCGACGGAAGTGATGACGTCGATCGAATTTAGAGCCCCTCCGCCATTCGGAGGGGTGGGGGTCGGGGCCATGCGATGTATGCGAAGGAGGGTGCCGCCGTAACGCCAATTCATCACTAATAAAAATTTAAACGCCCGACGTGATGAATGATTACAGACCAACAACATACTGGTGCTAAAAGACTGTTTGAAATGCTGAAAATATGAGAATGTGGCCGGCGACTGGCTGATAGCTGGTCTTGCGGGTGCCTTTGCTCGGCGCTTCTTAGCTGCAAGCCATTGCTGAGGGGGATCCAACGGGAACGACGCAAACTCTTCCATTTCTTCTAGCGGTTCGTCGTCGTCGTCATCTCTAGCTCTACTATCCGCAACGTTCTTGGGCTCGCGACTGCCGAAGCCAATCCGCAAGCACATGCCTCGCCAGATAGAGTCGTCAGCCACCATGACTTTCCAGCGACGGCTGACACGGGCAGCTCTGGCGAGGGTACGGGGTTCGTCGATGAAACCGAGGACCATCAGGGCCAGTTCTGTGGGTAAATCGGCGACGAAATCGCGCTTGAGGAGTGGTGCGATGGTTGTAGAGACGAACAGAAGCTCTCCGGGGGTCAGGGAGTGCAAGAGTGACGCCAGATATTGCTGGCGTAGAGCCGGGTTTTGAGGTAACGCGACAGGGATTGGGGGAAATGCATCTGCATCAGGGCCAGGGCTCGCTGCTGGCGTCGGGGGCGAGAGAACGGGCATGTAAATGGTTGAGGAATCCATGGTGGCGGAGGAAGAGGGCGAAATTTGTGTGGCTGTGCTTGGTACAAGGGCACGGCATAATGAATTTTCGACGTCGCTTGCTTTTTTTCCTCAACCCCATGCACCTAGCTTTACCCGGTCCTGCATGTTTCTCATCCTGCCCAGCACTTCTTGGGTAAGGTGTATGCTCCTTTGGTTCCTCTTGCTCTTCTCGCTTTCTTCATCCTCTGGCTAACTCAGGACTAACTCGGTAACTGAGGCTAACGGTGCGAAGTGACTCGGACTCCGAGACAAACTTCAAGCCTTGAAACTTCTCCGTCGCCTAACCTGACGCGGGTGCCGCCGGCTGGACGCCACCAAGAGGCCGCTACTGGCTGCTGGCTGCCAATGGCCAAGCGACGATTAGACGCTGGCCGTCATTATGACTTCTGAGCAACCGTCAAGTTCCGAGAACGTCAAATGATAGTGGATGAAGTTTTCGCTGGTGATTTTATCTCGGGTTCCCTGGCGAATCTGAGATAATGCTGTACCCAACTCTGTCCAGTTCAAAGTTGGGCGGACTTTGACAGTCTGTCAGTGGATAAAGTGCACAACACGAACGGCGAGCGGGAGATTCGGGTCTTTTGCATTGCATAGTGATCATGATTCAATACTATCGCACTATACCAGCCCCTTGGTTTGTCTGCGCACTCATCAGTCCGAGTTCGGCGCTAGAAACGTTAAACATCTGTTCTCTCGGGCTGCTTGTGTGACCCCGGGCCTCTTCCGCAATTTGTAACCCTGCACTACAGACACCTCTCATATGTTGTGGCAGACGACCGGTTCTCGCGAAGGATACTGTGCAGATGATTTTCTCATGGTCACCCATGTTGCACTGGGCACTGGCATGGTGAAAAAAACGGCCGCTTTCGAAGATCACGCTCGCAAAATGTAGCCACTTCCCAGTCCGGTATACTACCCAATATGTTTCCTAGTGAACTTGATGTTATTTAATCATCATTGATAATACAAAAGAGAGCGCTATATTTTTTGGTTCAACTTTGTTCGACCCGCGGCCTGTCTCCGGTCCGAAGTCCGACTCTGATGGGCCGAGTCCGGCGTTTTGGGCCCCAGGATTCAACTTGAACCTTTGCACAGAACGTGTTGCAAAAACCCAGTTCCGACTCCGCTTACCCTCGCGGACACCCAACAATTCCGGTGAGCCATGGACGGAACCCCGGTCTCCGTCCTTTCGATATCAACTGGAAGGGGCAGCAGCTCGGATGTCTTATCTATAGGTCATGCTCCTCAGTGCCGCGAGGCTTTTCTTCTTCTTCGGTTAACTTAAGAGCTCCTCCTTGACTCCCACCATCTCCAGACCGTCCTATTTCTGCCCTCCAGTTCAAGATATCTCGCGATGCCCGAGTTCACTCCACTTTCAGAGCTGGGAGGCTGGATACTTAACCTCTTAGACACTCACTTTTCCGACTTGCCTGGGCATCCAGCAAGCACAGTAGGCCTACTCGTACTCTGCCCCGCTCTCGTCTTGTTCGCTGTTTCCAAGCGATCCTCTGTCATATCGGCACGAAGCCCTCCCAAGCCTGAGAAATCAACACCTCGGCCGCCGTTGAATCCCAAACGTCCTTTCGGAGGTGCGAGCGAGCGTCCATAATCTCTGCCAGATTCAGCGATGAACATCCCGATAGAATGGATTCCCCAGACGTTCAATTATCCAGAGTTCGAGCCATCACCTCATGCACCGAGCGAGATCAAACCGCCGATGTACCGCCCGTTCAGGTGGGGAGAATATCAGTGCGTATTCCATCATCTTTCTGCGATCTGCCCCTATATTTTGAAACGCAAGTGTCACGATGGGAATCCGCAACATGCAATGGGAGGAGTGGATCGAGGTGCGTCCTGGAGATGCGTTGTTTGAACTGGTTCTTCAATTTGTTGGGATAGCTCGATGACCAGTACGATTCATTCCATCGCATCCGGCATGACCGCATCGAACGAAAGGGAAAAGATGCGGTTAATGTGTTACCGCCCTCTACTCGTGTACGAGATGGGGAGGAGCCCGTGCATATTCCTGGAGGTGCTCCAGGCGGTGAGACGGTCTTTCGAATCGTTTGCAGTCGCAGTGGTGCTGACGTTATCCAACTTAGCGATTGAACTAGTGCATGAGTTGTCTGAGTATCTCTCCCGTCGTTACCCCGAGACGTTCCAAATTACCCGGCACGCGTCTTCTGCTTCATGGGCGGATTATCCAGTAGGGTGGGGTGGTGCGGCACCGGTCAAGAGCGTGCGCATCGTTCACTTGCAAGAGGAGTTTGAATTGCCGTTGCCTCTTCCCCTGAATTACACTGCGAGCGAGAAATCGGATATCGAGCAGCAAGGTGCCGAGGCGATGCGCATTTCTGCGCTTCTTGTCCAGGACGACCTGGCCGTGATGGTTGAAGGATCTGACGGGTACTACTATTTCCAGGCTGGCGGGATCGTCGTACCAGGTATGTGACATTGGTTTCACAACTATCTTCAAGAGCTCATTGGGAGCGCAAACGGCAAGGCTTTTGGCGTATGAAGGACAAGCTGGGAATGAGACTGGACGAGATACATCTCAGCGGCGCTGTTCCTCAATGTTCGCAGCCGTTTTTTCTCTCGTCCATCACGACTAATCCAATAATTGCGTAGATGAAGAGAAGTTGCACACGTCCCTCGAAAGGTTCTTCCGCAGAATCCAAGTGGACAAGCCTGTGGCTCGAAACAACTACTTCGTCCATGTTGCTCCGGTCCCATCCGCGACCCCTTCTGTCGATCCTGATCAACTCGCATGGTGTGAGAATGTCCTCGGGGTCGAGGACACGTATGGCGGCACCAAAGGCTCGTCGTACGGGTCCCCGCCCGTCCTCGTCGTCACACCCCAAACTCTCAGACTGCGGATGGAGCGCCAGACGCTCCGCCGGCTTCCGCGCAGCGGAGTGGTAGTGTTTACGATTCGGACGTACTTGGTCCCCGTAGAAGAGCTCGCGCGCGAGCCGGGGGTTGCCGCGCGGTTCGCGAGCGCGGTGCGCAGCTGGCCTGACGGGATCAAGGAATATAAAGGCGAGAGCCGGTATAGCGAGGCTTTGTTGCAGTATTTGGACGAGATGGCAGAGCGGGTGGAGGGAGAAGCGGAGGCTAAGCCGTATCCATATTAAAGGGTCGTTCATAAATTTTCAACTTCAAGTGGTACAAACGTGGACTCGGAATAACACTCAGGATTCTTTTCAGTTTGCTTCCTGTGCCTACATTCCAGGCATATACATATCTGCGAAGCAAACCTGTCACAATCGTTGCGTGACTTCAAAATCAACCGTGGGAATCAGATGTGTTTGTCGTTGCATCCTTGTTCTTGAACTTTCTCCTTTCTCGTTTTTACAGGCTGCTGGCATGGAGGTTGGCATTGAACCAGCCAAACTGGGCGAGGTGGCAATTTGTCCGGGAAATCAAATAGTCTCGGATGAAGTTCAGCGGGTCATTGACGAACAGGGAGACGTCCTTGAACCAACGAACGATTCCGATCCCGTTCGATGTGACAACTGTTCCAAAAGCGAAATAGAGCTTCCCACTGAAGTGATTCTGAAACGGTGCAATGCTTGTGGCATGGCGGTATACTGTGTAGGTCACCCAAATGCGCGCTTTCCTCGTGCGGAACTCAAGGTTTTTCTAGGGCAAAGAATGCCAGCGGGCGGCCTGGGCGATGCACAAATCATTTTGCAAACTACACAGCAAGACTCTGAGGGAAGCAGAGTTGAAGAAAGCAGACCTTTCTAATGATTTTGAGGGAGGTAGCGATGATGATACCTACGAAAAGGATAGAAAATATCCCCCGATCCACTATTCCAAGAGGTGTGGTGGATGTCTGAAAACTCAAAAGCAATTGTCGCCTGGGATGACTCTCAAAGCTTGTCAGGCATGCGGAACAGAGCAGTACTGTGTACGCAGCTATAGCCCTTAAGATCGGTTTCTCTCAATTACTATTATAGGGACGTGAGTGCCAAAAACGAGCCTGGGCACACCACAAACCTACATGCCACACCAACACTTATGCCAGACAGAATATTGGAGATATTGACTATCCTGAGATGTATGATGACCTGATGAAGGTGAGTTCCCCCCTCAACATAAATATCGTTCCAACGCGTAGTATTCAGTTTTCGGAAACATTTAAATGTGAGGTGAGAAGCTTAACTAGGCTGTGGACTTGGTTTGTCTTTTTAAATCGTATACAGCTCGTAGACGCCGCCGCTTACTGTCTCAAACTTCCAATGAACCCCACCGCCTGGCAAACTCATCTCTTCGAGGTCTGGCTTCGATATGTGCCATGGAGAGAAAAGGGGGTCAATCGGTTCGATGTTCGATGCTATCGAGGCCAAAAAATTTTAGATCTGAACGAGCCGGAGCTGGAGCGCATCATCAATCAGCCAGAGCTAGACCACAAGATTGAGCGCATGAAATCCCTCGGTATACCCCCCCCACCAATCGTCCGAGTTGTTTTGAGGGCAGAACCTTATAACGCGAAGAAGAAAGGTGTTGTTCTAATGAAGGAGTACGGGGTTGATCCCGACTTTGGACGATGGAATCCCAATTGGGAATGGAATTTCGTCCAGTCAATCAAACTCGTTCAAGCTGGGGCGCCGAAGCTGAGGACCCTTCCCGACAAATTGGACCCGCGTTTTGAAAAGCGCAAGTACTGCGGTATGGATAACTATCATCCGAAAACGACTAACCAACATGTACAATAGCCCCGAAAGATTAACGACGGCACCCCTTCTGTTCAAACGTTGGCACGTTGCGGTTTCAGTGAAATTGACGGGTCCCATTGGGTTACTGTACATACCAAAAAGTCGTCTGCTGAATAATACTATATCTCAATTTTTGCCTTTTTGAGATGCGGGTGGAACACGCCTATATCGGGGCAGATCTCATTGGCGATCAATTCTGATCGCACCCATTGGTTGCTTTACGCCTCGTCACTGTTCTTGCCACTGTTCTTCATCGCTGGTCATGTCAACTCTTCCTGTGTTCAAAATAATTCCCACTGCTCAGAAGTATGACTGGGGCAAAATCGGCACCAACTCCAAGGTCGCCCAGTTTGCATCGGCGTCCAAAATTCCAGGATTTACACTTGAGGAGTCTGCACCTTACGCCGAGGTACTGCGCCTGCACGCTATGCGTGTCAATGCTGATCATGAATAGCTGTGGATGGGTACTCATCCAAAATCTCCCTCTCGTGTCTTGGAATCCAATGCGGTTCTGTCGGAGCATCTCGCGGCCCACCCCGAACTCATAGGAAAGCGCGTCGCCGATCGATTCGATGCCTCGAACGGAAATCTCCCGTTTTTGTTTAAAGTACTTGCCATCGAGAAGGCCCTCAGTATACAAACCCATCCGGACAAGCAAACAGCAGAGATTCTATTCGCTCAACAGCCGGACATATACAAAGGCGTGTTCATTCTGTCCGGAGTTCGAATTCCATCTAAGCCATGTTGCAGACGCGAATCACAAACCTGAAATGGCCCTCGCGTTGACTCCATTCTCTGCACTGTGCGGTTTCCTCCCGCTTCCGAAGATCGCAACATACCTTCGCACTACTGGAGAGCTTACTGCCCTCATCCCTTCAACCATCACCTCTGAATTTTTGTCCATCGCCTCATCCGCCAATCCTACAGGCCCTGCAGAAAAAGCTGCTCTCAAGAATCTTTTTGCAGCGGTGATGACAGCCGATGAAGCGCAAGTTAAATCTCAGCTTGACCTCCTTGTAGCTAGATACAAGGCTGGTGGTGCCAAGGTTGAGGGAGAGTCCCCGGATATTGTTGATCTCGTCCTACGCCTCGACTCGCAGTTTCCCGGCGATATTGGGATATTCTGTGCATTCTTATTGAACTACGTGCTCCTCAAACCGGGCGAGGCGATATTTCTCGGCGCAGGGGAGCCTCATGCGTATATCACCGGCGGTAAGTTTCCTATTTCCTATGCATTTCGCGGGACCTCATGAATTACTTTCTCCTTGCACAGATATTATGGAATGCATGGCCAACTCTGACAACGTCATTCGCGCGGGGCTCACGCCCAAGCTGCGGGACATCCCGAATCTCGTTTCCGGCCTCACATACGAGGCAGCGGAGCCAAGCAAGCACGTCGTCGAACCCGCACCGTTCCGCGCCGCTGCGTCGAGCACGCTCTACGACCCGCCCATCCCAGAGTTCTCCGTCGTGCAGGTGCTGGTCGGCGCCGGGGCGAAGGAGACGCACCCCACAGTTGCAGGTCCAAGCATTGCCATCGCGACGGATGGTGCTGGATCCGTGAGCTGGACTGAAGGGGCAAGCGGGCTGGACGTCAGTCAAGGAGATGTGTTTTTCATTGGCGCGGATACCGAGATATCGTTCTCGAGTGTTTCCGGGCTGACTGTGTATCGTGCTTTCGTGGAGGCTAACTAGAGGTATTGTAGAAGCGAAGAAATTGTATTCATCCTGTATAACGTTGGAATAAACTAGCTATTTAGACTGCGTCACCGTCCGAAACCACCGCAGTTCTCACTACTCGTGACACTTGCTTTCTCTTAGTTTTCACTTACTCTTGCACTTCGACGTAATTTGCTGCCCACCTCATTAACATCCAACTCGAGAGAAATCATAAAGCTACTCACCGGGGAACAAACCGACATTGCCCTCACTGTTCTTTCCTTGCCACCAATCGTCAGACGCCGCCTCGATCTCGACGATCACGTCGCCCTCCTTGAACGAAATTTCGTTGTCCTCCGCCGCGTCATAGCTATGTACACGACGCGATTAATCTCGATAGGCTAGAAAGAGGAAAAAGAGAAGGGCGACTCACTCGTACAGCGCAACGGCCATGACACCTTGATCCGCAGCAGGCTCAGGCTCGGGGGTCGGCGCACGCGGGGGAGGCGGGGGCGCAGCCGGAGCAGCGGGCTACATGAGCGTCAGGGATGAGATAGCGATCATACTCAAAGAACTGACCGGTGGTGGCGGGGGCGGGGGCGGCGGTGGGGGTGGGGGAGGCGCCGCCTCTGGTTCGGGCTCAGGCTCTTCTTGCGTCTCGACAAGCTCAACGTAGTTCGCTATCCCGCAGCATCAACACCCTTATTCCAACAGAAAGAGAATACATACCAGGGAACAATCCACTCTTCCCACCAGGCCCGATGCCGCTCCACCATCCCTCGTCGATCTCCTCGACCTGCTCAATAAGCTCGCCTTCGGCCAGGTTCATCTCGTTGTCCTCCGCAGCCTGGAGAAGTGAGAGGTGAGAAGAGGTACGGATAAAGCGTGAAACGAATCGAACCTCATAGTCGTACAAAACAACCGCGCAGAGACCTTGGCCGGTGGCGGCCGCCGCTGCAGGCGCAGGAGGCTGAACGGGCTCCGGCTCGGGCGAGGGCTCGCGTGCCGGCATCTAAAATTTCAACTGTGAGATAGTGGCATTCCTGGTGCATTGTAGACTTACGGGTGGTGGTGGAGGAGGCGGAGGAGGCGGAGGTGGCGCATCGAACTGAGGTGCAGGAGGTGCCGGCGGCGGGGGCGGGGGTGGAGGCGGGGGCGGCTAAAAAGTCAATGAGCCAAAGCTAACAGCGACATCTAGGCCACCGACTGCATATTCTTCCTCTTCTTCTTGTTCATTCTCCCATTCAGGCTCAGGCTCGGGGGCAGGCGGAGGAGGCGGAGGCGGAGGCGGTGTGAGTGCTGCCGCCGCAGCTCCAAAGTTCCGGGGTGTGCTCGACGCAGGCGTGGGCCTCCCAAATGCCGGCGCACTAGACTTGAACACAGGCGCGGCAGCGGGAGCCTGGAAAGTGGCGCCACGACTCTGCGCCTCTTCCTCCTCGGCAAGCTTCTTCGCCGCGGCCTGCCGTTCACTCCAAGTCAACTTTTTCCCGCCGCTTGGAGCCGGCGCTGGTGCGGGCGCTGCCTGTGCTTGCTGCTCAAACGCAGCGAAGGGATTCTTGAGTTTCTTTGGTGCGGGTAGCGCGACGGGCGTGTAGGCTGTGCCAACGGGCGCAATACGGTCCTCTTCGGCGGGCTTTGTGGGGACGTTCGAGGTGGCCACCGGAGGAGGAGCCACAGGCGTCGGCGTCTGTCAAATGTTAATCAAGGAGCAGAAGAGCGACAGGAACTTACAGATGCAGCGAATGAGGGGCGGGAAGTAGTTGGCAGCACCGGAGGACGCGAAGCAGCAGGTGGTGGAGGCGGAGGCGCTGTAGTAGTTGCCGATGTTTCCTCAGGCCACGCCTCATCCGGAGCCGTTGTCCTTTTATCAACAGACCGCCCATACAGCGATGCCGCCGACGCCGCCGGTTTGGGCGCTCCAAATCCTGGTCGCGGGGCAGCCGGAGGGGGCGGGGCGTTCGCGGGAGTTGGGCCCTTGCGAAGAGTGGTGATATCAGGTTTGCCGATGGGGGTGTAGTTGGTGCCGACGGGCGCGATCGGCTCAAACTTGCGTGCTGTCTCTTTATGCGTAGAGTACTTGGCACCAGAGGCGGCTTCCACGCGAGACATGATCAGGGCGGGAGTAACATCGGTCTAGATTATCTTCAGATTGAGGACAAACAGGCCAATGGGTCTTGTGCACCTCATTCCTCGCGTTAAGCACGACGTGAGTTCCGCGCAAAAAGCTTGCGACTGCATTTGCATGCGTGTGGAACAACCCTTTCTTCTGCTCGGGGACTCCATCGCCACACCAGTTGATCTGCACGAACTTGGGAAGTTTGCTCTACAATTTGGTGGGTTAGCGAGAACGAGGGAAGCGATTGGAACGCACGTTTGGATCTAGCACTCGGGCAAAGGCATATTGGATCCTGGAGTGTCGATGTTGACTGTGAGTCGTACTGCAGATGGATGATGGACTGACCTTCCGTCAGAGAACTCCTCCTCAAGCTCTTCGAGACCACCGTCACCAGTAGACTGGACCTTGAGGTCGTTTGTTCCACCCTCGTACGTTAAAAGTACCCAGTCTATGCCGCGCGAATTGAGGACATTTAGATATGCATCGTTGATGTCTCTGCTGGATAAATTGACTTGGAGAGACATTTCTCTCCGGATTGCCAAGTATTGGGTACACTAGAATTGCTGATCGAGTGCGTGGTAGAGAGAAAGAAAGACAGAAACCGCGCTTGTAACTGCGCAAGGCACAGCAAGTCACGGTATACGTCAGATCGACTCTATCTGACTGACGTTCCAAGAATAATATTTTTCGTTCTCTTTGCTTCCCACAACTACGTACATCGGAGAACGATTCGTGGAGCTTTCGTGTCTATTCTGCCCAGTTGGAATTTAGTGATATTCGTCTACATTCCGTGACGGCCGACGAACGAATATGGTCAAGATTGACATGCACTGACGATGTTGTAAAAGAGACATGTAGGTAAAATTGAGGTAAAAGCATAATAATATTTATCCAGAGTCCTGTATCTCACGCGCGCTTTCTCTTGACTTGTCGTACAAGGGCCTTGACAACAGCGGGCAATTGTTGTCAAGTTGGCGCTGTCATCAGTGTGTGTCCAGGTCTGGCTTTCTTTTTTTTAACCCTCATGCCCGGTGCAATATGCGGGCCAACTCGTTTTTCGCCGCAGTTTTCAGGTGAGTAGTATGTTCAAGGATTGTTGAAGATTCAGACGCGTTTCTATTGTGTTCAGTATTCTCCTGGCCGGCACAAGCGCCTTGTCTATTTCAACGCCGCTGTTTCTGACGGCTGGTCCAGCCAGAATCAACTTTACGAAGTCGGATGGTGACCCCGCCGGGGCATATTTCAATATCGCGGTGGCCTCTAACGCATCAAGGCTTGCTGATAACGTCGATCTCTCTGCCGGTTTTGTGGATGTAAATATTCTCGTGTTGCCGGGGTACGCGTCCTGCACTTCTACTCGTTCCGCACTGATACATTTTCCTTTGCAGGACGTACGAAATTTTCGCGTTCAACAATGACACGTCGGTTTCTCGCGTTTTTATGTCGTCGGTTTGGCTGACGATTCCCAGTGACAGTGTCGGGCCCGGGTTCCTCGGGGCACCAACGATTTTCCCGTCATAGACCTACCTCAACCTACGTACGGGTATATCTACTGCGAAATTCCCGTTGTTCATGTAAATCCAGGGCCAGTTCGCCGCCTAGCTCTAGCGTGAGCCCGACGTCGTCTGCCGCCCCTCAATCTACAAGTTCCGCAACAAGTTCCGGCACCGCGGTGGCTGCGGAATCCTCGTTGAGCCTGAACGGTCTGACCACCAAGACTTCCAGGTAAGTCGCCTCCTAGAACTTAAAACCTCCGTCAATATGCCTCGCACAGCAAATCATTGCCGATGGGCATGATTATTGGAATTGTAATGGCGGTACTCGCAATCATCGCCATCCTAATAATCCTATTCTTCCTTCTTCGAAGACGGAAACGGCGGACGCGGCGCGCTTCTGCTGATACTGGTGATATGCTTGAGACTCCTGGGCCTATGGTTTGGTCCTCTCCGTCACACACGACCCAAATCGACCCCTTCGTGACGCCCCTCTCGTCCGAGACATCACTATCGAGTCCTCTACAACGGCAGCAGTACATCACCAACGAAATGCGCCTCGTCCGGAAGCAGATGGAAGAGCTGAGTCGATCGGGAAATGGCACGAGCATCTCGGCGTCGTCTGCCCTGCCCGAGTCATCGGTGTATTCGCCGTCACAAGCATCCACTCACGATACCAGTGCGCTCGATTTAGAGCAATCTAGGCAAATGAACGACACGCTGCAGAGCCGGATAGTGCAACTTGAGGAGCAGTTGCAGTCTGCTTGGGCTTTGGGCTTGTCCAACGAGCCACCACCGGGCTATGTAGCGTAACGGGCGAGCCTATATACCAGTCGTACTTGATGCCACCATATGTCTGCGAAGTTCTGGCTCATTATTGCTACAGCCTTTCCCGGACTTCGTGTGTTGAAATGGTCGCAAAGATTGTGGTTTGGACAATCACTACCGTTCCCGTGTTCAAACCACGGAGACAGTTTGAGCGACACGAGCCGTGCAGGCGAGTCATGAGGGCGAGCAACCATCGAGCCATAGGCGAGCCAAATAATAATAATTGTGGGCCAACAAATCGAGGCGTAGGCGGCGGCGCATCAATTCGAGCCGCACAGCGAAAACAAGAAACGAACCGCAAACGAGCAAAAAAAAAAAAAATCGAACCGTATGGAGGCAGCAAGCGTACGCATGGCAGGAAAGCAGAAACTTGTGGACCAGAAATCGTGCCGTAGGCGAGGCACGGCCAAAAAATAAAAGAAAGAGAGAAAAAAAACCCCAACGAGCCGCAGGCGAAAAAATATTTGGGGAAACAGCAGAAAAATGTGGACCGGCACGGTCGGCAAATATGCAATAAGCCAAAAAAAAACGTGTGAGAAGTAGAAAAAAAGTGCGAACCGAATCGAGCCATAGGCGATTCAGGCGCACAAACGAGCGAATGCGGGGGGCCACAAAAAAAACCAAGCGGGGCGCAGGCGGCAAAAACCCACCGACCTGCAGGCAAACAACCTATTGTTGACCCAGCAAACAAAGTACACAAGTGGGCAAGCAAAAAGTTTTGGCCCGGCAAAAAAGTAGTGTGCGCGCACAAAAAGGTGTCCACTTGTGAGTAAGCGCAGCGTCTACCAGGCAACGCCGCTGAAGAGAGTGCAGTGCACCCGGCAAAAAAGAGGTGACTAAGTGACCTCGTTGCCGACAAAAAGTGACCTCCCAAAAATGGAAACCGGCAAAAAGTGAGCCGCACAGAGGGCGACAGTGACAATAAGCTGATTGCAAAGGTACCCGTGGACTATCTGGAGACGGTAGGAAAGATGGAGTGGCTGAAAGCTCAGAAGTTCCCTGATTGGGACTCGTTGGGGTTGGATGGTCTGTAGAGTATGCGATTAAAGCTACGCAGTACTGAATGGTCATTTTTTGATAAGCTTATCACGAGTCGATTCAATCTTCTCGCGCCGTCTGCCCAGATCCTTGTCCTCTTTGTTGACGAGCTTTTCAAAACGTGCGGCTTCTTCGTGTTTTCTACTGGAGGAGGATCAGAGGGAGAAATAGGACGGGACATTGGCTCATACTCGAACTGAGTGTAGATCTGAGAAACGACGTCAGCGATTGAAGAGAGAGGTTGAAGAGAGAGAGACGTACATTTTCTATAATCTGCGTATGGCCCTGCAGAATCTGGGTACTACCACCATCGGACCATTCCTGGAGTGGCATGTTGGCCCAGTGTTTCACTCGCTCGTGATAGTAGGTTTGAAACTCTGGTATATTGATGATATTGGAGTCGGCACCGAGAAGAAGAGCAAAGGCTTGCGCTGCCGCTTGGACTGCAGTCTCCTGCAATGCGCTAGTTATACCATTGTCTTCATCCTGCTATAAAGACGTTTAATGGTTATGTAGCATGCAAAGAGCCAAAGGGACGAACAGCGGGAGGGCTAGGGTTGGTGGTGGATCGTTGGTCGTCGGTGTAGGAAGACATGATTTGGGATGATTGGTCAGCACTTTTGCCTTTTACCATGAACACTCTGGCAGCGACAGAAGAGCCACTGGTACAAGAGATGGAGGATAGCTTGGCTCAAATTACTCTTGGTCGTGAAGACATACAAGCTATTGGGGAGCATCGACGGGCGCTGAACAAGCAGTATAAGAATAGTGTCGTCGTATCATTCTGGTCAGCGGTGGAACAACTGACTTTTGGACAGATTTAGTGCGGGAAATGGCCAGATGCAGCAGCTTGGATGCAACGCGGCATTAGCAAAATTGACCTGCTGCAAGCGAAACTAGAAAAGAAGGCGGAGAAAGCAGCGGCGTGGGAGGCGGAGGAGCTTGCCAAGCAAGGTGTACTGCCTGTTTCCTGTGTGCTCGTTTGTTGATGTACTAGATGCGATACGGAAACAAATTCATGAATTTGTGACGCAGATTAAAAACGCATAAGTGGAGGGTTAGTACATATGTCGTATGTTTTTGTTGTCGTAAGCTTTGTATGTTTTCTTGCCGGGTCACTTGTTTGCCGGAATCCGCTTTCGGCTTGCATGTTTTTTGCCGGTTCGAGTTTTTGCCCAGGTCACTTTTTTTTGCTGGGTCGAGTTTCTGCTGGGTCACTTTTTCACCGGGATCTGCATTCGCCTTGTATGATTTTTGCTGGGTCGAGTTTTTGCTGGTCGAGTTTTGCCGGTTTCCTCTTTCGGTCTGTTCTGGCCATGTTTCGCTGGTCACTCGTGGTTCGTGTTTTGAGAGGGAAAATTCTCCCGGGAATCCCAGGATAAACCTAGGCCAGGCTTTTACCAACACTGTTTCGAGCTCTGTTTTTGGGTCACTTTTTTTTGCGGGTTCACCTACCCGCTCGAGCCTTTTTTTTTCTTCTGCCTACTTGTTTGTCAGTCCCTGCAGCTGGGAATTTTATTGCCCTGCACAAGTTTTTGCTGGCTACTTATTGCCGGTCCTCGACCATGGCTCCTTTTTTACCGGTTCACCGCCGCTGAACATTGCCCTCGCATTACTGGCGGTCGTCGCCTTTTTTGCCGGTTCACCGCCGCTGAACGTTGCCCTCGCATTACTGGCGGTTGTCGCCTTTTTTGCCGGTCCACCCCCACGCGCCGCTCGACGTTGCGCTCGCACTACGACAGTTTGTATGGCGGTCAACGTGGTACTTTATTCAGAAGGGGTAAAACATCTTGATTTCAGGTATAATGTTCCAGTTTTGGAAGCATATAATTTGTGAAAATGAAGCAGCACATAATCTTACCTAATGTTGGCACATAAACTTTGAAACTTTATGTTGGCACGTAAACTGTGAACCTTTTGTTCACATAAACATTCAAAAAATTTCTGATAGCTAAAAGTTTCCTGACATCTTGACTTCTATAACTTTCTCGGCACTTCTCGGCACTGGTAAGTGGCTGTGCTGGCCGCCGCATGCCGAACTCTGCCGAATTCAGCAACTTCGCACCCATATGTGGTGTACTTCTCACACAGCACCTGATAATTGTGGTGAGCTCAGAGGTTTCCATTTTAGCAGCAAGGCCACTGCCCATGGTAACCTGCTGTCCTTCGAGAGGGAATACTACAGGTTCAACGGGGTGCGGCCTCGGGACCATCAGCACAGCCACTTACCAATGCCGAGAAGTGCCGAGAAAGTTATGGAGGTGAAGATGTCAGGAAACTTTTAGCTATCAGAAATTTTTTGAATGTTTATGTGAATAAAAGGTTCAAAGTTTAGGATTATTCTATTTAACAACCCCCCTTGTTAGAAACAACCGGGTTGCTGAATAGAAAGTTTCTGTTTAACAACCCTCCTATTTTTAACGCAGTTTGCAAGTCGAGCCAGCTCGAGTCAAATTTGGGGATGAGTTCATTTGGGAACCCCACACAAGCGGCGACATTTTGTTGTTGCACGCATTTGGCGTGCCATGCCTCATTTGTGCTCGCCACAACAGTGTGCAAGGGCCGTAAGGGTTGGGCAGTTGCTGACACGGTCACAGCAGTTGCGCATACACGCGCGCGGCCGATACGCTGCACGCGCCTCCGATGCGTCCGTCATAAATGGCGCGCGATTTTCGCGAGGCTCACGCATGAATAACCAGATATTTTCGTGGTGCACAGCGGGCGTGTATCACCGATGCGCACACCGATGCGGGACGCATCACGCACACCTCAGAGAGAGAATTCAAGCCAGGACGAATCAAAAAGGCATTGCGATGAACTGTGGTTTGCCGGTTTGGTTTGCCTACCACTTTTTAATATAACAATCTTTCTTTTGGGGGGATTGTTAAACAGAAAAACTTGTCCAACAACCCGGTTGTTGCTAACAAGGGGGGTTGTTAAATAGAATAATCCCAAAGTTTATGTGCCAACATAAAGTTTCAAAGTTTATGTGTCAACATTAGGTAAGATTATGTGCTCCTTGATTTTCACACATTATATGCTTCCAAAACTCGAACATTACTGAAATCAAGATGTTTTACCCCTTCTGAATAAAGTACCACGTTGATCGCCATAAGTTTGAGCGATGCGGGCGAGCCATGAGGGCGAGCAACCTTCGAGCCATAGGCGAGCCAAATAATAATAATTATGGGCCAACAAATCGAGGCGTAGGCGACGGCGCATCAATTCGAGTCGCACAGGTAAAACAAGAAACGAACCGCAAACGAGCAAAAAAAAAAAACCGACCCGCAAATCGAACCGTAGGGAGGCGGCAAGCACACGCATGGCAAGAAAGCAAAAACTTGTGAGCCAGAAATTGTACCGTAGGCGAGGCACGGCCAAAAAAAGAAAAACAGCGAAAAAAAAAGACTACGAACCGCACCCAAGCGAATATTTGCGGAAACACAGAGCAGAAAAATGTGGACTGGTACAGTCGGCAAATATGTAATAAGCAAAAAAGAACAGTGGTGGCCGGCAAAACGAGCTTTAGGCAAGGCGCACAAACGAGCGAATGCGGGGGGCCACAAAAAAAAAAAAAACCAAGCGGAGCGCAAGCCGCAAAAAAACCTACCGACAGGCGAACAACCCGTTGTTGACCCAGCAAACAAAGTACGCAAGTGGGCAAGTGGGCAAGCAAAAAAGTTTTGACCCGGCAAAAAAGTAGTGCGCGCGCACAAAAAGTTTGTGTCCACTTGTGAGCAAGCGCAGCGTCTACCAGGCAACACCCCTGAAGAGAGTGCAGTGCACCCGGCAAAAAAGAGGTGAATAAGTGACCTCGTTGCCGACAAAAAGTGACCTCCCAAAAATGGAAACCGGCAAAAAGTGAGCCGCAGGACCCTAGACTCATTACCAGTCTGCCCTACAACGGCAAATCTTAGTACAAGCACTATGCCGTAGGTGCTCGCACTCAGATTTGCCGTAGCGCAGACTGGTCACGAGTCTAGCAGGACCCGGCAAAAACTCAACCCAGCAAAACCATACATATAGCGCGAAACCCGGCGCAAAAAAAACCTCGAATATAGCAACACGCCTGAGGCACCCGTCTCAACCTCCCATTCTTAATTTCAGTGACGCCTACTTCCTAATTGGGGTGGTAGGAGTATTGAACAAAAATGGAAATCAATGACCCGATTGATGATGCCGAGAACGACGATTTTTCCGTCCATGATCTCGCGAGCATTTGATGCCGTCAGTTCAGGAACTATTGGCAGCCAGACAGATTTCATCCAGTTGAGAACCTGCCGAGTATCCCACATTTTATGAAGACCTGCTTCCCCGAGTGTACCTTACCACGTCACTTTCCAACATCGTTCAAACCAACCTAGGGAGTCAGCATCTACTTTTTACTCTGTATTGATCTGCCTAATTATATTAGAAATGAAAATGATGTAGTTCAGTGTTTTGTAAATTGTGACTT
Organism: Mycena leptocephala; assembly: GCA_029378395.1. Classification (NCBI taxonomy): domain Eukaryota; kingdom Fungi; phylum Basidiomycota; class Agaricomycetes; order Agaricales; family Mycenaceae; genus Mycena; species Mycena leptocephala. The sequence continues at coordinate 71,802 of JARJLF010000642.1, read as the reverse complement.
GGTGAGCATGTCAAAGATATTTGCGGTCAACAATTCGACATTCCTAACTTCGCTGCCTCTAGAGTCTAGCCATCTTTATTCTGGATGTGCAGACACCTTTTTTTCTGGCGTAAACAAATAACAAGGAGATCGCTCAAGGTTCCCTCAGCTCGTTTGAGTCATACTGTGGATGTTGCAAGTCAGTTAATTGAAAGACTGCCAAAATACAAAATGCATTTGTTGTAGGGTAAACAACATCTATTGAGATACTAGACGTCATTTGTCGCCAGAGCTCTTACTTTATGCGAAGCGGATATTGATATCTTATACTGCTTTGTGACCTTCCTTGACGGCCTCGTTCTTGACTTCTCCCTCTGCTTTATGTAGCGCCATGTCCCTCGTCCTCGTCAAGAGACAATTCGCCTTCCTTGCCACCCAAAACACATAATCCTCCATCTTAACTGCCTCGCCCTGCGGCGGACCGGCCCTGTGTACCTTCATGAACAATGTTGGGTCGTGGGCAACACTGCCCGCGGTCGCGCGGCCAGGGTCGATGATCCCGAGCTCCGTCTCAACCGCCACGCGGTAGTTCTCGATGAGGCCGTGCTGCATCGCCTGGTTATCAATATCGCTGGAGTGTAGGAACGGCGTGTAGAGGAAGAACTGCCGTGCCACCGCATGCTCAAAGCTCCACCCATTCTTGAGCCAGCGCTCCAGACGCCACGGGCGCAGGTCAGCGGGGAGGGAGAGGCACTGCCTACAAAGGCGCAGGGCGAGCGGTTGGAAGAACCGCTTGGCCTGCGCCCTCTCCGTGCCTTCGAAGAGGTGCGAAGATGCTTGGTCGAAGAGCAAGATGAGGCCGGAGCAAAGGAGGGGGAAGTCTGGGGATTCGGGCGGTGGCAGGAACTGTAGAAGGTCGGTGGGGAGGTTGTCAACACCAATTGTGAGGATGGGTCGGATGGCGGACTCGAGGCAGGCTGCTTTCCAGTCATCGTCGTGATCGTACTCGCCGGTATGGAGATGGTAGCCGACGTGGCTGAAGTTGAGGGTTGAGCCTTTGGGCCAAGGGTACTGAAGTTCGTGAACTTTGGTAAGGAGGGTGGGGGTGAGGATTTGGTGGAGGTCGGGCTTCATCGTTGTAGACATTGTAGATGTGGTCGAGAGTCTGCTAGATGGTTTCTATGAGGTAGTTCGAGGACTGTAGTCTCGTGACCAGACTCTTCGTCTGGAACAATCACCGGCTGCGTAACCGTACTATGGCTCTATCAAATTTGATGGAAACCGGCAAAAAGTGAGCCGCAGGACCTTGCGCAGGACCCTAGACTTGTTACCAGTCTGCCCTACAACGGCAAATCTTAGTGCAAGCACTATGCCGTAGGTGCTCGCACTCAGATTTGCCGTAGCGCAGACTGGTCACGAGTCTAGCAGGACCCGGCAAAAACTCAACCCAGCAAAACCATACATATAGCGCGAAACCCGGCGCAAAAAAAACCTCGAATATAGCAACACGCCTGAGGCACCCGTCTCAACCTCCCATTCTTAATTTCAGTGACGCCTACTTCCTAATTGGGGTGGTAGGAGTATTGAACAAAAAAGGAAATGACCCTCCGGGCCGGGCCGGGCCTCTAAGTTGGTACGAAAAGCAGCAAAAAGTGGTGGCCAGCAAATCGCACAACCCGGCAAAAAGGAGCGCGCACAAACTTTATGTGTCGGCAAGCGCAGCGTCTACCAGGCAACTACCATCCTTTCTATATATAAAAACTCAGAAGTCGACCCCATGCTCGTAAGCCGGGTTCATACTCGATGAAAGGCCACCTGTAGCTTACCGTCCTCGCGGACTCATCAGAACCAATACAAATATTAATTTCTGGAACCCTCCCTGGCTGGAGGAATGAGACCCATAAACGACTGTCCTATTTTTGGTTTTCCGCCCCTCCCCTGCGTCGCATGCTCGCCCACCGTTTTCGGCCACCTTATCGCATCCACGCCCGCCGGAATCGCCGCGCCCTTGATGGGCAACGTAGCAAGATACGTCGGGTCGTCGTTCAGCGCCGTCGGCCCCCGTGGAACACCCGGTCTGCAACGTACCATATGGGCACCTCTGCGACGAGCCCAGGCCCTGTAGGCGAAATGTGCGCGTACTGGGGATGTGCGATGTGCAGCTGCAGGCTGTACTGCGAAGCATGGAGCGTCAGCAACGGCTTCTGAGAGAGATAGCACGATGCGACACAGGTGCTTACCTCGCGCCCGATTTCAGTGTAGCGGTAGCTCACGGGCCGGCAGGGCGGGATGCGCTGCTCGCCTGCGAGCCGCTGGAAATGCTCCGTCTCCGGCAAGTCATCCAGACCGTCTTCGATCGAATGCCGCTCGTCGGCGTCTTCCCGATCACCCGCCGCCGCCGGTTCTGTAGCATGATCGTCCGCGGTCCAGCTCTGCATCCGCGATCCCCCTGTAAGCTTCGCCTTGGGAGACGGCGGTGGGGCCGTTGCCGCCAAATCCAGCGAGACGAGCTCCGGCACGGGCTCACCATCCCGCGGGCGGCCCGAATCTGCGACCCACACCCGCCCCTCTGCCATACGTTCCAGCGTGCGCGTCAGTCTCGATTGTTCCCGCGGCCGGAGCGCCTCTGACGACGGTAGGAAGTCTGCCTTGTAATATCCCACGCTCACCGCCGCAGACTGTCCAAGCAGCTTTAGCGCCTCCGGACTCTTCGACCACAGCAGCACCTCGAATTCCAGCGTCTGCCCCGCCGTGTATACCGCCGGATCCTGCACGCCGAGCTGCGCCACCAGGAAGTTAATACGTGTATAGATGAATTGAGGACGACGCACTATGCCTTCGACCTCGACGATCTCCGTGCCGATACGACCTCGCCCACCGAACGGGGTGAGCACCCACCCGCCGATCGTCTCGCGCTTGAACGGCCAGTCCTCCCGGGAGGCGAGAAACGGAAAGGGTGTTCGCGAGCGGGGTAGCGGGCGCATAAGGGGGATGTACTGCAAGATCATGTCCATGTCCTCATCGATGCCATTAACGCTATCCCTGCGGACTCCAACGCCACACTTAAAAAGAGTCAAGGTCCGGGAGGCTATGGGACATGGAAAGCATACTCACCGTGTAATTGATTTTTCCAGACGCTGCGGTCCGTTCAAGTACAGCATCGAGACAAAGTAGGATGACGCACGCGGTAGAGGAACCAGTCCTTTCGTCTGTAAACACGCGTATAGCATTTAACACGCTTCCGGTATTGAAACTTACCTTTCGCGTGTCGTTGTCCGGGTGAGTAACCGGTACAAATACAGGTAGCGGCGGTAGCTCGAAAGGGAAAACATATGTGCCCAACGGGAACTTGCCCTTGAAGAGCTCGGGCTTCTGGCCGGGGTGCTGTGGGTTGCCTTTGTGGCGGTTCCAGACGTTTGCAGTTAGGCTGACGATCTGGCCGGCGGGAGCGATCGCTGCGAACTACTTTCATGAGGAAAAAAGCGTTAAGAAACGAGAGTATGCGCACCCAGACATCAATGCTGGAGATGTTTTTGGTCTTTGTGAGACATAAACGGACTTCCCCAGCCACCTTGGCTTTTGACCCGTCGAATATAGGAAATTTAGTGGACTAGATGGGCCAACCTTGGTTATGATACATCGCGGCGAGAGACGACTCGGTCGCATGGTTAAATAAAACAAGCGACAGCCAATGGTTCTTTTCTTCGATGCGGAGGGGCAAGACAGTGGCGTGTGCGATAGTATATGCACCCTGGTCTGTTCTTGGGGCCGTTCCGGGCATGTCTGGTGGCTCTGGTGGATTTTCATGGTACCATTGTGGCGCCCTATAAAATTGAGCACATTGTGGTGTCATTTAAGCTTCAGTCTTACCCTGGATCCTGGTTAGCACCACACATCATCACGGATGTTTAGTTGTCTGACCTAGTTCAGAAAAATCTGGCCGCCGACGTTTTTTTACACGCTGGCCGCCGACGGTGAGAGAATAGAGCGATGCGACCAGGGAACGTGCGCCAGCGGACTTAATCGATGCTGTGTCACGCTTGTTGGCAGCAGAAGCGTCCTTGGGCTTCTTGAGAATGTCGCGCAAGAGAGACATAGTGCGAATAGTGAGACGAGTCTTGGTGCAGGAATGGGATTATAAGGCGATGGATTGAATAGGGACGTCAAGTATGCATCTTAAGTTGGAGCCATATGGTGCATTGATGGAACCACGCGTCGACCTTGGCAAGCTAATTGAGGACCGTTCCGATTCCTCAAGTGACAAAAATTGGCGACCATTGAGGCTGCGCATACACAGACCTGATCCCCCGGATCACAGCCCAGAATTGACCAGTCTAGGACTCTAAGCAAAACTAAGCTGAGACGGGTTTGGGTTAATATTCGCAGATGAATCCTCGTGGATGCAGTGGCGCAGGTCAGGGCTGGTACACAGTGTGCAACGGGGAAAGCGGTCGAAGAGAAGAAACAGGTTGCCAACCTGTTACCAAGCAACCTACGCAAGTCGTCGGCATCCGGCCCGTTCTCCGCCATAAAAGGCTAATTCCTATTCCAAGCTATCTTGTGATCCTCCCTTGAAACTGCAGATAGACCTGAATCTTGAACAGCCCTCGTGCAACGCGCAGTTTTTTCTCTCGCGATACATACACCGCAGTCACTCTGATTGGTGGTTTAACATCTCCTCTGCCAGTAAACGCGACATTTCTTCCGAATTTTGATGTTTACCATGCCGCGGCAAACGTCCTGTAAAATTGGATCAGCTTGATGAAGATCTTCAGAAGAATTTCGAATTCGAGTGTTCAACGCTCTTCAAAATAGCCTCCTCCGAAGCCTTTTTAAACTCAGCTAACTCCGTTTACATCTCCGCAAACAGTTTGGGGCGCGAAGCGCCACACCACGCTCTTGTAAGATTAAAATTGAAACATCACGACCGCAACTATCCACCGGTCGAAGCTTCGGTTTCGCATTTTAGGCTCGGTATTTCTAGCGTTTCTGACAATACCCCCGCGAACGATGCTCTCAGGCTCAATATAATCCTTACGGTAAAACCTCGAGTCCAACCAGCCAATTCTCCCACAGCGAGAGTCCGTGATCACGAGAAGGCGTAAATGCACTCTGTTCTGGACTTCAAACTCGCATGTGGATAAATGGGTAAACGGAAGGACACCGACCACTGGTACAAAAGGATTTCACGGTTCACAGCTCTGAAAGGCGAAAGTTGAACCACCAGCAAACAAGCCACAACATTACATGTGAGGGCAAAAAGTGTTTCATTCTTCAAGTGCAAGCAGCTCGAGAATCGTAGATACAGGAATCTTACATTTTCGACAGATTTGTGACGACCTGAGTCGATACACAGAGTGTACCTAATTTTGTGCCTTGCGTTGACTCCCCGTTACCGGTTTATTCCAGCCACGACCAAGTTTGCACCATCATTACCGATTCGACAAAGTCGTTTTCCCAGTTGGAATTCCAATGGCCGAGGTCTGGGCCAGTGGTAATATGACAGGTCATCACGAATGGTTTTGACTGTCCTGGAACATCGGCTCTAAAAACTATGAAGTAGTGCACTGCTTCTGGATCCGATTCGGTGATATCTCGGATCTTCGGGAGCGCCCTCTTCAAGATTTCCTGCAAATTCCTGCTCGAGTTGTGCAAAAGGCACGCATTTCCAGCTGACGAGCTTGAAACGACATTGCGCCTTTGCTGCAATACATCCCATTGCAGGTGCACCTCGAATGCCGAGACCAGCGAGGTGGTTAAATTGAAGTCGTAATGCGTATCCTGCGGCATCCGCGAACTTGGCGGTCTACGTCAGTAAAATTGATGAAATGCGGATTGAGATCGCTTTACCTCGGCAGTAAAGGTATCAAAAACTGAACAGAAAGCTAAGCCCGCCCGCTGTTAGATTAGAAGACAGCCGCAACTCACTTTGTTCAAATCGGCAGTGATCTTGGGATAACCTGACTTGTCCACCTCGATCTTGGCTTCGCGATTCATAAGACACAGTTCTTTGTGATGCGGCCAATCTTCTCTTTGACAGGCATCGCCCTGGAATTTATGAGCATGTAGCTGTAGACAAAGTTGTCATTGAGGCCGCACACAATATACAGCACCTCCAAGTCCCCCACAGCCATTGCAGCGCTTGAGCACCACTCCAGGAGGAAGGACACTTTGTTTTTTACCACAGTTAGCACACCTTGGAGCGTAATGGCGTGCCGGGTATGTTCGTTCTTCTTCTGGACCATTGCCAGTTACGGCGTTAATTTCACTCTGAAGCTTGCACCAGCTTTTATGCGACCGCCAATCCGCTTTTTGACAAGGTTTTCCCTGTGATGAAAGAGATGCGTAAAATGTAGCGTACCGGAAAAGAGTGTAGCATACACAGTAGGCCGCCATATTGCAAGTTTTGCAATGCTTCAACACCTGCCCAGAGCAAAGTTCCGATTCCTTTCTACCACAATTGTAATAAGCCTTGTTGTTAGTAATGGGTCCTTCAACGGGATCTTCGTCAATGACGACATTAGCAGGATCAATGACTGGCTTTCGAGGTCCACTTGGTGTCATCACAATCGTTGGAGGCATACCAGTACACGCGATAAGGGAGGTGGATTCATAGTAAAAGAAAAAACGAGAAAATGAACAAAAAGTAAACACAAGACAACAGGGTTCTTCAAGTTTCCCACGTTAACGAACCTATGTTGAATTTACATAACATGCTCAGTCTCCGAGAGTGACGCTCCATTTATCTTCGGATGTACGACAGACATACAAATTAGCCTGGTACTCGACATCACCCGGTGACGGCCCGTTGGAAAAGCCCAAAGCCCCAGCGGACTGCAATCGTAACTGCTCCCCAAGCCGTACTATCCGACCACTGGTACGGAAGTGGATGCTTGTGACGAAGATACCAATGACCCGGTTACGAAAAATGTCGAGGTGCTCGTACCACCATTATCCGTAAGTCCGAGCTCCTCCACCTGTTTCGGACGAGGGGCATTTCGTCGGTGATATTTATACTGCTGCCGTTGTTGAGGACTCGACAGCCTGAGGGATGTCCCTTGACCAGAAGGCGCGACGAAGGGGCCGATTTCAGGAGCCTCTACTAGCATAACATTCGTGTCAAGTTCGTTCGAAGAAAGTAATGTTTGCTGTGCGATACCTTGATAGAGGGGTTCTAGGACGACATGTGCTACGCTGCTCGGGGTCGTAACGGTTTCGCCGCAAGCCTGGTTCCATCAGAGTTACTCCGGCCGGGTCGCCGGGCGTCGTCGTAAATTGATTCCAAGTGGGCCAGACGCTAGAAACTGCGGCGTTCAAATAATCAAGGCATTTGTGCATTTGTGCCGACCGGACAACCGAAGAAACTTTCTGAATCAAGTCATTGATCCTTGAACACGTCATGCTCACCAGAATTGAGGTGCGGTGAAAATCGAGTACACCGACAGGTTGAAGGTAAACAGAAAGCCAGGGCCTGCACTTGGTACTTCATTCAGACACTCCCTCCACAACAACTCACTATTATCAACAGGATCATTTTGAACCAAGGTTGATTTGGGAGTTGTCCTTGGTCCTTGACGTTCCTTAACAGAAATTGCCGATGAAGTTGCCACAACATAGTACCAATGAAGCTTGTACTAACTTCGCTGGGAATGTTCAAGATTATTTTCTGGCGCGTTGTAAGTACAGTCAATGGGGTTGAATTAGGGAAGTATAAGAACCGACCAAAGCCGTTCCACGTTTCCCTCGTCGATTCTCTTAGCACATAGGGTATTCTGGTGGAAACACCTACACGTTGTGTTAACCGCTGGTATTAAATCGAATCCATCTACAATCTCCAGCGGCCTTTTTTACACGATTCATAACAGCCAATCCTTCCCGCTCTTCTGGAACCTCTTCTATAAGCATCAAATCGACACCTTGCCGTTCTAATGTAAGTAAGCCATCGAACAAAAGATGCGCCGTGACCGAAGGCTCGGCTGTCGGCCCAAGAAGGAATCGGGTCCAGTCTATTCCATCTCTCGGCAAACTGCACGTTCCAAGCTGTGAATCGCTTGGTGTCAATATTCCAACCTTTACTGGCCGACTCCCGTCGCCTGTGGTCCGCAGAGAAGCCAAGAACGCGTCCGCTTCCAAAGGCTGCGCCCCGTCAGGCGGCGGCGACGCAGTATATAGAAGATAGACGGGGACAGCAGGAGAATAATGCCGATACTTCATGCCGGGTGTCGTCGGTGCTGCCTCCATGGCCTCGTCTCTATAGTCCCGCTTATGGACCAAAACCTTCGGCACCCGCCCAGAGACACCCATCTCCTCACGCAGCACCCGCTCGATATCTTCAACGGTAATCCCGCCGGGGCGCAGGACGCGGATTGCGCCGTCGGCGTGCAGCCCGTCGACGACGGTGCTTTCCACCCCGACACCGCACGCCCCGCCGTCGAGGATAATCCCGACCTTGCCGTCCAGATCGCGCCATACGTGCTCAGCGCGCGTGGGGCTGGGCTTCCCGGACGAGTTAGCACTCGGCGCAGCCAGGGGCGCATTCGCTACTGCGATAAGTGCACGCGCCACCGGGTGCGAGGGCATGCGGATTGCGACTGTGGGTTGGTTCGCAGTGATGATCGGGGGGATGGTATTTGGGTCGCTGGGGAAGAGTAGGGTCAACGCGCCAGGCCAGAAGTGCTTCATCAGAGCAGTATACGCGTCCGAAACGGCATAATCTTGGGGCAAGAGGGTACGCAGCATAGGAAAGGAAGACACATGCACGATGAGGGGGTTATCTGCAGGTCGGCCCTTGGTAGAGAATATTCTGGATGCAGCGGATACATTCAGAGCCAACGCACCGAGGCCATAGACAGTCTCTGTGGGAAATGCGACGGGCTGTAAATTTTGGACGAGTTCATGAGCGGCGGCTTCCAACGCGCTCCGAGTGTCTGGGCAGGAAATATTCGGTGCAGATGCAGATGCGGAAGATGGAAAAGAAATCGACAAAGGATCGCACTTAAGGACCCTGGTGGAAAAGGCCATTAAACGCGTCCTGAGCATGCAGGGGTAAAAAGTGGTCGTGTTTGGCAACAGCTTCAAGCCATTGATCCATCGTCCAAATCTGGTAATAATCTTACTATTTTGTTTTACGGTCCGCGCTCTCGAGGAAATAAAGTGAATTGCAGTCGCAAATTTCTCTATCGTCCATCCAATCACTCCGGTAACGCACTAAGAAGTCTCATTTTCTCATCCCATTGAAGATCCTCTGTCCACTCGACCCCTCTATCTTCAGCCTATATGGATGATGAGAATAAAGCTTTATTAAGGGGCGAAAAAATTAAACTCGCCAAGATGAGAATATCCCGAGGACCTCGGAGTGGCTTCCTTGCGCTTTCCACAGCCTCTGTTTCCTCCGATACCCGCGTGAGCCAGTTCCTAGCAATCCCGATTTGGCTTTCGGTCAAATTTGGGACCCGGAAAGCCCATAAGGCTCGATCCGTTCCATGAGTGACGTATCCTGCATTTATTCAGAACTAGCAGGGATATTTGATTATTATATTCCCGTACCTTCATGGCGCAGCTGCTCGGGCGTCCAGCGGATCTCATATCGGAGAACGGGAAATCCCGCTTTGTGCAAGTCGCGAACAAGGATTCGAATAGGAAGGTGGACCTGGCTGTCGCTCAATATCTCACCGAAAAGCTTTTGAGACGCCTCGCTGGTCGCGTTTTTGGGTAAACTGGTGTAGTGCGACGCTAGTGTGGCCACCATTTTCTTTGGATAATACCGCTCGAGGTTCGGTGCGAGATCTTTTGGTGCGTGAATCGGATGGGCGATCGAGTATAGATACCATTCTTCCGTGAGGTCTCCAACAAGTATGCTCTTGATCCCCTTCTCACGCAGACTGCGGGCAAATTCACCTGTATGCTGCCACGCCATGGGATTTGGAGAAGTTGGTAACCAGTCGCCGTCCAGGCAAGCTCGAAATGTCCCATACTCGGTTCCCAGAGCATCCGTTTCAATAACTCTGGTAATTTCGGATGCGGGAATCTCCAATAACTGGTTTAGAGCGTCCGAGGACGACGCATCTATGTTGAGGGCCCGGCAAAGCGCTTGGAATTGGGGGCGCAACTCTGCTGGGGTTCTCGGGTCGCAACTGCAAATTACATGTAAGCTCCGTCGCGACTCGCGAAAAAATCGGGTTAGATTTACACAATTGCATTTGACTGGAGAACGGCAGAGTTGAAGGGCGCCCGAACACCTTTGGGCAGATGGGAAGCAAAATGGAGGAGTTGATGTACCGCGTGAGCGCCTAGAAGACCTCTACAATAAGACGAGAAGGAACACTTCTCATTAAAATATACCAGCAGAGAGTCCCACGATCTGGATATTCGCAGGATCGCCTGGTATGCACGGTAAATACAAAAATTGATTTGAAGTGAAAGAAAAACTACAAACCACCAAATGAATCGATATTGTCCTTGATCCATTCGAGCGCAAGCCATTGATCTTTGAAGCCGAAATTACCGCTAATCGCCGGCTCGTCGCAAGCTAGAAAGCCGAATGCAGAAAGTCGGTACCCAATGTTAACCCACACCTCAGAGCGTTCCGCGGAAATATACTGGGCTTGCGACCCCAGCCCATGGGGAGAACCGAATTGAAGGAATCTGTTGGATTTCAAGTCAGGGGGCGATATAGCATGTAGCGGGAAGCATCTACCCTCCGTGGATATAGACCTTGACAGGGAAACCTTGGCTTGATGGAAACGAAGGAGGTGAGACGATGTTGAGGAAGAGCCTGGCAATTTTTGGGCGATTTAGAATTTAGCCACTGTACGTCCGATTAAATAAAGGAAGTTCACGCGTTCTCGGTGGGCTCTCCAAACCCCACTTTATCCTGAAATGGCATGTCTGGGAACACATAGGATCGACGCGACACGAGAACTAAGTTTCGAATCACCTCGTGCCTGGCCATCGTTTTTGGGTTGCGCAGCGTCTGGAGCAGGTTCAATGAAATTTGAATATAAAAGGAAACCCCGCACAATACAGTTCGCTCGTGTACTCTTTTTCGGCGTAACGGAAATCGACGGGCAATGGCTTTGGTGCTTGAAATCTTGCGGGCGGCAGGGCATAGGGAACCTCTTGTACGGAGTCAGGATGGTCGCTGACGGCGAGCGCCATAAGTGATGCATACCCAGGAATACAGCGGCACCGTTGTTAGCCCGTCCCCTGTGAGTTTACCGTACTTGGTATCAACCTGAATACGAGGGCTCCTCAGAAGCTCATCGTGCAAATGGGTAACCATTCCGAGTCTCGAGGATATGTAGTCTTGACGGTGAATGTTGCCGCTGGTGGGCGTATTCGAAAGCTTGGATCGACACTGGTGTGGAAGAAGCCCCAAAATAGGAAAACATGCGACTTGGCACCTTGCGGCATCGCGGTGCTTCTTTTGCTATCAGTGCTTCTTCCGAGCTGGGTAGCGCCAACAGCGCCAATGGGATCAAAATGGGATACAAAATAAAATTCAAACCAGAACAAAAGCAGAATTTGCGGTAATTTTTTGTTAGCTAGAGTTGTGAAGGACCGAAGCTTGCCAAAGATGGTGGCAGATACTTGAGGATGTGGCACAAAAATCGAACCGTGGGTTCTGGATCCCGTAAGATAGACACGTGCCAAAATGTTTTCGCTCTCAGGTGTCGCAACCCACCAACCATAGGATTTCGTGCAAGTGGGCGCTCTTTGGCCGCTTATCGCTATTCCCACCCTTCATGCGGGAACTTCTTGCCGGAAGGAGGAAAATCTAACATAATGCGGCGCTGGGTGAACTCGCTATTCGGCTCTGGAACTCACTATTCGGCTCTGGAACTCGCTATTCGGCTCCAGAACAGCTTATCTTGTGGCCCGCTCGTCAAGTGTTAGTGACTGCTCGACTTTTTCTGGAACTCAGAGTCAAAATGGACGACACCTCAAAATCTGAGAAGCCCGGGGACATCCAATCTGTCTCCGAAAAGGCCAATATCAATGTCTCTGTGTGGGATGTCGACAACGCGAAGCTGGCTGAACTTGGGTATAAAGTATGTCTCTTCTATATCCTCCTCCTTCCCTGTGAATTGTATTGCGTTAGAGCGAGTTCAAGCGTGAGTTCTCCCTCCTGGAAACATGCGCCTTCAGCTTCAGTATCATGGTGAGCAAACGCGAACTATCCCACATGCACGGAACTTATGAAGCTGCCAAATCCACTTACCAGGGAATTGTCGCATCTGTGTCCTCGACATTGGCGTTTGGACTGGTTTCAGGTCAGGTCAGACGATATGTAGACTTCTTTCCATGCTGATGTCTCGTTAGGTGGTCATGTTGGCCTTGTGTGGGGATGGTTTATTCCCAGGTATTTATTTATTTATTTTGTGCCTTTCTATCACCAAACCACATTCCTTTCTTCACAGCTTCTTCGTTTTTTTCGTCGCTCTGAGCATGGCCGAATTGACTTCATCCATGCCCACGAGCGCGGGCCTATATTATTTCTCTGCGAAGATGGCCCCTAAGAAATACGCTCCGTTGGCCAGCTGGATCACAGGCACGTCATAAATATTTTTTTTCATTGCCTGTACTCATACCATGCACCTAGGCTGGGCAAATATTACTGGACAAGTGTCTTTAGTGTGTCTCCCGATCGCGAGAAGTATTGTTGGAACTGACAAAATTAGGTGTGCTCCATCGATTTTACCTGCGCTCAAATGATCACCACCGCCATCGCCGTTGCTTCTGACGGCGAAACTGTCCTGTCGCTTGGTGCTACCTATGGAATACTTCTCGCTATTCTGTTCTCCCATGGGCTGGTCTGTTCAGCTGCAACGAAAATCTTAGCGAGACTGAACATATTCTATGTTGTCGTAAATGGCGAGTGACAGACCCAACTTTGATTTTCTTTTGATTCTAGGTTTTTTTGGCAGTGGGGACCACGCTGGCAGCAATAATTGCTCTTTTGGTTATGTCAGGCGACAACAAGGTATCGACCAAGGACGCATTTACCTTGTTTGAAAACAATACTGGCTGGATGAATAGTAAGAAATAGGCGAGATCAACCATTATTCCTTTTCAACCCTCATATTAGATGGCTGGGCGTTTATGCTTGCATTTACGGCTCCCATGTGGACTCTAACGGGATGTAAGTTCCTTGTCAAATTTACTTTAAAATTTTTCTGACATTCTCAGATGATTCCGCCGCTCACATATCAGGTGAGTATTTGATTTGCTTGGATAACATCTTCAACCAATGGAGATCCCCAAGAGGAAACGGCTGGTGCTGACCGTGCAGCACCGATTGCGATTTTAGTGGGTATTCTTTCTTTCTTTTGTCCCGTTCCCTGACCACTTGAAATTCAAGATCGGAGTTGGTGCTACCGCCAGCTTCGGATGGCTACTCCTAATCGCCACATCCTTTGTTATCCCTTCCATTGGCGATCTTCTAGAGACCACCCTGCCCCTTCCCATGGGACAAATATTTCTTGACGTCCTTGGCAAACGGGGAATGTTGACTATTTGGTCTTTCATAATAGTAGTCCAGGTGAGGGTTTTTTTTATTCGTTCATTGCTTTCTTTGGCCTATGTAATTACCGCAACCTAGTACGTTACTGGGGCTGCTCAGGGAGTGGATGCTTCCCGCGTTGTCTTCGCCTTCGCTAGGTGGGTTTACATAAAGTTTTTTTTGCCAGACTATAGCTCACGCGGAACGGATCATAGGGACAACGCTCTACCTGGATCCCGTTGGTGGAAAAAGATGAACTCAAACGCGGTGCCCGTCAACGCCGTGTGGTTTGTGATGTTTTGGTCTGGCATTCTCGGTCTGCTGGGATTCTCGGTGGCGGCCCTAACCTCGCTGGCCGGGTAAGATATACCGCTTATCGATTCGGTTTAATATTGACGGAATTCACAGGGCCTCTGTAATCGGACTCTACACATCTTACGCGGCGCCCATATTTTTGCGGATAACGTCCGGACAAGCCAAATTAGAACCAGGCCCATTTAGTCTAGGACGCTGGTCTACCCTGATCGGCGCCGTTGCGGTTTCATGGATCACATTCATTGTGATTATGCTCCTCTTTCCTCCAGTCCAAGGGCCAACAGCGGGCAAAATGAGTGCGTTACTCTGCTCCTGAATTTTATTATTTTTCATTCGGAGCCAGATTATGCGGTTCTCATCGTCATGTCCGTTTTCATTTTTGCGACGTTTTCCTGGGTCACGTCTGCCCACAAGTGGTTCCACGGTCCTGTTAGAAATGTGGACGAAGTTGAGAAGCGTTCGACCTAGTTAGACCTCGGTACATACCTTCTCGTAACATAACCTTCTCGTATGGACATATTTTGAACACATGATTCGGCATTTTGCGCGAGACTCAACGCGACGATTTTTTCCACAGGTATGACCACCAGTTTGGAGAGGTATTTGGTATTTGCGACGATTCCATACGCCAATACCCCGCATGACGGCTACTGCAGTTACATCGAAATGGGCTCGTCAATTTCTCAACCCCGAGATGACCGGACCATTGGTTGAATTTGATCGATGAGTGTTCAAGTCAAGAAATGGTCACTCAGAAGAATCCTCAACTCCAAGATGATATTCTCGACACCGGACAACAACACATATATTCAGGCACGCACGCACGCACATACATTCAAAATGAACAGAAGGAAGTGAAAAGTTAAGCCGATTGAACCATAACCTTACCCAGTGGGGTCTTGGCCATAACACTGAGAACTTCGAAGAGGACATCCGCTGCCGCCATCGTGGTCAATTCCGCGTTGGCTGCGTAATGAGTTAGCGACAAAGAAATCCGGAATTTCCCCCCGACTCACTATCATACGCTGGGGCGACTTCCACGATGTCAGCAGACACAATATGCATGCCCTCGAGGCCCCTCAAAATTGTTCGAAGCTCGCGCGTAGACCAACCGCCTGTTTCTGGAGTTCCCGTGGCGGGAGCGAACCTGGCAAATGATGAAGATAGGAATGGACGAATTTGTGAATGACTTTACGCTGGGTCGATGCTATCAATCTAGTTGCAAAATGTTAGCCTCAAGAGCAGAGGTGGCCGCGGGATTCTCACGTCAATGGAGAGATAGACGGGGTTGTCGCCTACGGTCTCACGGATCTTCTTAATAATTCCGTCCGTGCCTTAATGGATGAGAATTACTCGGGAGACAGAAGAGGGGAATGAAATACCGATGGTGTCTATCTCCCGAGCCTCGATCCGCTGGAACCCAGATTCATCGTCGTTGTCGTAGTCTTCGGGCCCGCTCAATGTAGTGCGGATCGCCCCGTGCTGTCGAAAAGAACAAACTAGGATCAAAGCTTCGAGAAGAATAGATGCAGAATGGGGAACGGGGAAAATGGAGCATAGAACAAAGTGACACTTGCAATTGAGGATCCATTTTTAATCAAGCCTTCCTGGCTCGCCCAGTAAAAGTAGGTACCGTGGTTTATTGCAGCCTGGTCACTCGGCGCACCCCCGAAGACCGAGGGCTTCCAGGTATCTAAACAGCTCATTAATCAAGATACCGGGATCTGAAAAATACAAACCGAGGTGGGAGTCGAAATGGATGACTGAAATTTTCCCGTACACAGAGTTGATGGAGCGAAGTATCGGAAGAACGATGGTGTGATCCCCACCGAGGGTAATGATTCGAGGATGATGTTTACCATCCAGGGAAATTGGCACAAGGGTTTCGCCCGTGACAGAATCATTACCCAACGGCGAAAAGGCTTCCCGTTGGAGAAGCGACTTATGGCCACTAGGATGTCCGGTTAGGATATGAAATCTGAAACGAAGGGCTAATGGACGGACTCTTCAATTTGTTGGATGGCATATTTATTGTCGTATGGTCTGGCACAATCGGGATGAGCTTGAAAGGAACCAGTCAATGCTAGACTCACGTCACAGGGATGTCACCACAGTCGACGATGCGCAGGCCAGACCGGAATGGGTTGACTTTGAGGGGAACGTTGTATCCTCCGTACAAAGTCAAGCGACGGCTTCCCGCTCTAATGCCTGATGGTCCGAATCTCGCCCCTGGGCGATAGCTTGGATTTAGGTCAAGATGAGGTCAAAAGGACCGTAGTAGCACCAAACTGACCTGGTCGCGGTATCCTAGAATCCAAGCCATAAGATGGATTCATATAAGCCCAGGAACAGAAACCTACGAATGGAGCGCCAATGAAGGCTATATCAAAGGGAATATGGCTTTCCCTAGTGAGACATTGGACCCAAGGCAATTTAGCAAAGGTAGTGATGCCAGAGAAGATAGCGTCCGCGGTGACTTCTCCATTCATCCCGCGATAGATGGGCTCGTAGGGGAATCGTACGTAGTCGAGGGGGACTTGATCTTCATGCTCATGATGATCATGGGCAGAAACTGAGGCCGTAAGGAGGACAAGAGAGCAAAGCGCTGAGAGGACAAGTTGCATGGCTGAGAATTGGGGGATCTCGGAGAGTACACACCCGTAAACGCAATAAATGCTATCTTGTGCTGGAAAATAAAACCGAAAGGCAAAAACCCATGACTTACAATAACGTTACGGATCAGGGTGCCCGCTGGATTGTATTGAGATTGTACCACCTTTCGGGGCTCGGCCTGCGTCGTGTCCGATTTCCGGGAGAGGTTGCCTAGCCCAAGAATCGGATGTTTGAGAGAAAATGTGGCACCAACTGCCACGGAGGGCGAGGCAATGGGCCTAGAAAGGCTGAATGTCACAGAAATATCTCAGTATAGCCCAAAATCTGCTCGTGTTCTGCCTTGAGGCGATCGGCGCGTGTCAAAATGATATTGGCAATATTCGGAGTGCATATGGTTCGTGGTGTGCCGGTTCCTCGGAGAAAATTCCTACTACATCCATATCCGCCCTGGAGCGATAAGGTAGCGTCATGACCAGCCAGGGTCTTCTGTTTGGAGTTTAAAACGGCGCAATGCGAGGGTCTTAGGGGCATCCGACAGCTCTTCCCGAAAGAAATGCAATCGGCTGGGGAAACAGAACCACTTCTTCCTGGGCCACTATCCATCCACGACACAAGTCTGGTCGGCGACCCAGAGGCCTCAGTTGTACCCAGATATCTTGAGACAAGCAGTCGAGCCCGCGAGGCTGATCCGCTTCGGCCTAAACCCGATGCTTTCCTTTTTTGGTCGCTCCTTCGTGATTCCATTCCAGGTATGGGTTCTAAGCTCTTGCTGCGCTGACCTGACCATATTTCACAGTTATTCTCTCCTACGTCTTGCAGAATTCAATCCAGACGGTTTCGATTTTAATTGCTGGACGACTTGGGCCAGATGAATTATCGGTGTCCGCATTCTCCCTAATGCTGGCGTTTGTGACCGGCTAGTACTCGATGCTTGTTTAAAATTCAAGGATGATCCCACGTTCTTTTTACAGGCTGGTGCGTCGCGCTCGGGGGAACGACCGCGCTGGACACACTGGGATCACAGGCCTTTACGGGCGGCCATTCGAAAGATCTATCTGTGCATTTTCAGCGATGCATTGTTTTACTGTGGATTCTTCTCATTCCCGTCTGTGTGCTCTGGTGGTTTATTGAACCGATTCTTCTTGGTCTGGGACAATCCAGCTCCCTCAGCCGCGACGTGCAGACATTTCTACGTGTTCTCATTATTGGAGCACCCGGCTACATAGGTTTGAGCCTCCTCGAAGATGAAAGTTGTTGTTTTACTTATCTGCGATGTAGGGTTTGAGAGTCTCAAGAAATATTTGCAGTGCCAGGGTAAGGTTCAAAAACCCAATATCCCTTTTGATTCGCATGTTTAAAATAGGAATAATGGGGGCCTCCACGGCGGTCCTCATCGTCGTTTTCCCTATAAATATTGCCCTGAATATTTTCTTGATCCACTACACCTCACTTGGGATTTGGGGCTCACCCCTGGCGCTGTCTCTCACATACTGGTTCTGTTTTGGGCTCCTCGGCCTTTGGATTTCGTTTTCCTCTGCACACAAGCAGAACGCGACTTGGGATGGATTTCAGCCTTCCGCTGTCTTCCATCCGCGAAGCTGCTACTTGTTTCTCAAACTCGCAATCCCTGGGATTTTAATGGTGGGCACAGAGTGGTTCGATAAAGTTTTTCTTTTACCTATTTATGTGCCAATCATCTCCTCTGCAGGGCCGCTTTTGAAATTGTTGCACTGGCTGCTGGCCGTCTCGGCGCATTGCCTCTGGCGGCTCAGTCTGTGATAATGACTACCGATCAAAGTAGATTCTTTGTCCGGTGTCCGTGAAAAAATTATTGACATTGACTATAGTTTTGAACACTATACCTTTCGGGATTGGTGTGGCTGCATCTGCGCGGGTCGGGAATCTGATCGGTGCGCGGTCCCCCGTTGCTGCAAAGTATGCAGCGCATGCGTCGGCTCTGTTGAGCGTGGTGATTGGTAGCATCGTCATGATAATTATGATGGCCACCAAAGACGTCTGCAAAATTTCTTTCGTTTCGATTAACACTGAAGATAGTTACAGGTCTATGGATATATATTTAGTGACGACGTTGATGTTGTGCAACTTGTTGCCCAGGTCATGCCTTTGGTAGCTTCTTTCCAAATTGCCGACGGGCTAGCGGGGTCGTGCGGTGGTGTCCTACGTGGGCAAGGTGCCATATGGTTATTCGCTGCGTCTTTTAGTCTGACATGCGAACTCCAGGTCGCCAGCATCTTGGTGCTCTGTTCAACTGCGTCGCCTATTATGTGCTCGCTCTTCCTCTGGGGATCACACTTGCATTCAATCCCCGTACCGCGCTTGGATTGCAGGGACTCTGGATAGGTATGCAAATAATTACCTGCGAGTCGGTCAAAAACTGACTTTGGTCTAGGCCAGGTGGTTGCCTTGTTTATTGTGGGATTGGGTGAATATTACGTAGTCGTGCGGTCCGACTGGGACCTGGAGGTGAAACTAGGAGCTGAAAGAAATGAGGAGGAGGCGAAGAGGCGCGCGCTAAATAGCTGAAAGAAATGAGGAGGTGAACAGGCGCGCGCTAAATATAGTGTCCGTCACATGATGTCTTTGCTATTTCAAGAATTCCCGTTTCGACACGTCGACACTAAATCGCTGTTTGTCGATTCTTGTACAAAACGCGAATCTGAAGACGCTTCACTGCGGCCATGCCCACGGCCTTCCCACTCCCTTCGGACCTTTCGCCGGCGACGGTCGCAAATACCGCTTCGCTTTTGAGAATCGTTGCTCTTTCCCTCATCTCTGGCGCTGCTATCGCGTCTCGTCTGTTTGCTGTCATTAACTTTGAGAGTATCATCCATGAGTTGTGAGTCTTCGCGTCTGCCTTGGTTCCTGAGCTCTACTGACCTATTCAAGTGATCCGTGGTTTAATTAGTGAGTGTGTTGGGATTCCAAGTCTTTGCAGGTGTTGAAGCCATATCAAGCCGCGCTACACGGGTTCTTGCATCCCAGGGTTTTTATGTTCGTCAAACGTCCGTTTTACATCCGCGTATTGAATTGGGCTGCAGGAATTTTGGAATTGGTTCGACCCCACCGCATGGTATCCGTTAGGGCGTGTCGTCGGTGGAACAGTCTACCCAGGGCTCATGGCGACTAGCGGTGTCATCTACAACTTCCTCCACGCCCTCAACCTTCCCGTTGACATCCGCAACATTTGTGTAATGCTTGCGCCCGGGTTCAGTGCCCTGACAGCTTGGGCGACTTACATGTCCGCTTTCTCCTTGTGCATGTCAGCTTTTAAATAACCCTAAATCTAGGTTTACGAAAGAGATGAAGGACGAAAGTGCTGGTCTACTGGCCGCCGCTTTCATAGGCATCGTCCCCGGTTACATCTCGCGTTCGGTCGCTGGGTCATACGACAACGAGGCCATTGCCATTTTCCTGCTCATGTTCACCTTTTACTGCTGGATCAAAGCTCTCAAGCTCGGCAGCGCTCTATTCGGAACGCTCGCAGCTGTCTTTTATTTCTACATGGTGGCCGCTTGGGGTACGTAGGACCTACCCTCTCAACCCTCTTTCTAAATATGCTCTTTGCTAGGTGGATATGTGTTCATAACCAACATGATTCCTCTGCACGGACTAGTTTTGATGTTGATGGGTCGCTTCACCAGCCGCCTCTACGTCGCATACTCGTCGTGGTATGTCATTGGCACGTTGTCCAGCATGCAAGTCCCTTTCGTCGGTTTCCAACCCGTCTCGACGAGTGAACATATGGCTGCATTAGGTTCAGGAGTTCTTTTGTCTGTTCTTTCCTTGACTGACTTTCGCTGCAAGGTGTCTTCGGTTTGCTGCAAATCGTGGCTTTCACGCAGTTAGTCAGGTCCCACGTTTCGTCAAAGCAGTTCCAGGACCTGCTCCTCTTGGTTTTGGTCTCGGTTGGCTTGCTTGGATTCGTGGGAATCGTTGGCCTGACGTATAAGGGAGCCATTGCTCCATGGACGGGACGTTTCTACTCCCTCTGGGACACAGGCTACGCCAAAAAGTGAGTGAGACCTCCCCGACCCAAACCTCTTCTGAACTGCTCTCAGACACATTCCCATCATTGCTTCCGTCTCAGAGCATCAGCCCACAGCGTGGCCCTCGTTCTTTATGGATCTGCAATTCCTCATTTTCCTTTTCCCGGCCGGCGTCGTCCTCTGCTTCCATCAGCTTCGCGACGAGCATGTCTTTGTGATCATCTACGCCGTCATGGCTAGCTATTTCGCTGGCGTCATGGTCCGTCTCATGCTGACTTTGACTCCCGTCGTCTGTGTCGCTTCTGCCGTCGCCTTCTCCTCGCTTTTGGATACATACATCGATGCGGGAGAGCCCGAAGGCGCGGAAGAGTCGAGCGAGCCGTCTGCGCCTGCTGCGGCGTCCAGCGCGCCTCCCGCTTCGGGGTCGAAAAAGTCTAAGAAAGCTGCGACGCCTGCTACCCCTGCCCCTGGGAGTGCCCTGACCGACCTCGTCGCAGCGGCAACACCAGCTAAGAAGGGAGACAGCACAAAAGTCAAGGGCATCTTTGGCCTCGACACTAGGATGGCCGTCATCATGAACGCTTTCGGTATGCTTGCGTTCTTCGTCTTCCACTGCACCTGGGCCACCGCCAACGCCTACTCGTCGCCCTCGGTCGTCCTGGCATCCCAAAATCCTGATGGAAGTCAACATATCATCGATGACTTCCGTGAGGCGTACTACTGGTTGCGGCAGAACACCCCTGAGACCGCAGTCGTCATGAGCTGGTGGGATTACGGGTACCAGATTGCCGGAATGGCTGACCGCCCCACGCTGGTGGATAACAACACCTGGAATAACAGTATGTTCCTCTACTCAATATATATGTCCCGCTGCTGATGTCAGTTCAGCGCACATCGCCACTGTTGGAAAGGCCATGTCGAGCTCCGAGGAGGTCGCGTACCCCATCCTGCGTAAGCACGATGTGGACTACGTCCTCGTTATCTTTGGTGGTCTACTGGGGTATTCCGGCGACGACATCAACAAGTTCCTGTGGATGGTGCGGATCGCGCAAGGTGTCTGGCCTGAGGAGATCCAAGAGCCCAACTACTTCACGCCTCAAGGCGAGTACCGCATTGACGATATGGCTTCGACGACCATGAAGAACAGTCTCATGTACAAGATGTCGTATTACCGGTGCGTCTACTAGAGCGCTTATTCCATCACCCGTCTGAGGTTGTTCACTTTAGGTTCGCTGAGCTTTTCGGTGGCGGCCAGGCCACGGATCGTGTTCGTAATCAGCAAGTTCCCAAAGTGGGCCCCACGCTAGATGTCCTCGGTGCGTCGACTTCTGCGGTTTCTTTCCTATTGCTAACATGCTGCATGGCAGATGAGGCATACACGACTGAAAACTGGATTGTATGTTACATTCCGCTGGCAACCGTCATTTATGTTCTAACGTTTCTCGACAGGTCCGGATTTACGAGGTTAGGAAGGAAGACCTGTTAGGACGTGATCTGAAAAGTGCCAATGCATTCGCAAAGGGGAAGAAGCGCAAGCGGTCAAAGCCCGTTTCGAAGAGACGGCCCATTCTTTAATAAACAAACGAGTAGTAGATATCGTTACCAAAATCGATACTGGAATCTATTTATTCTGTACTCCGCGCCAAACCATTGTGGATCTCTCGGATCATTCCTTAAGTGTGATATGACGGCTTCAGGTTGCAAGAATGGCAGAACCCAATGAATCGATGATGTTTGCTGTCCTGCACCGAGTGCGGCGTTATTTGGTATAATATTAAATGAGCGTATAATGCGGCGTAATCGAAGGGTATACATTAATGCATCATATACGCGAGTTAAATGACTCTGACTGCAGTTTCGAAAGCACGAACGCCCGGCGCCCGGCGCTCTTGTTTAGCGCTCATTCGTCACTCGGAGGACGCGACCAGATGTACGATCATTTTGGAGGACCCACACGGCAAGATGTGCGATTATGGCCCGGTTCTCCGCAAAATCCACAACAGCCGCGCGCTCTAGGCCTGGTTGGCGGTGGCGGCGCTTTTGGAGTCTCGGGCTTGGGGCACGTTTTGCGATTATGGCCGCGCTGTCTGCAGTTTCCGCATCGGTCTAAGAACAAAGACATAGGTAAGGGAGGTATCAGAGAGAAGGAAACGCACACTGCGTACTGATGACTTTGTACGGCGGGTCCGGGTTACTTGGAGTTGGGGAGCCTTGGCTGCTCCGCGACTAGAAGGTTTGGGATTCAGACGCGGTGTGCGTAAACAAAAGAAATGTTTACATCGTAGAGATGAGGATCCGACACGGGAGGAGCACCATTTGAAGAGTGTCCGGGCGAAGAGGCCTGAGACGGTGGCTGCGAGCATAGCAGTTGGCTAATGTTCATGGCGCGCTTGGGCAACCTGGCGGAGCTTTTGGCAGACTTATAAGGAGAAAACCCTGATCATTTTAAAATTAAAGCAAGACCGACAACTGTTGAGGTTGCAAAAGGTTTTAGTGTTGAACGGCTTTCATGACATACAACATCACTAGCCCAGCCACGCCCCTCGAAGTTACCTGAAAATGTTAGATGATCAAAACGCAAATCATGACCGCCCGGAGGGTCACCTTAAAATGAACAGGGTCAAGCCAGGGACACAGATACGAGGGAACCTTGGAAGCTGAAACTGGCAAAGCATATTCAGAAAGTCTCAAGTTCTGTGGAGGAGTGACGGTTGAGACGTCCCGGACAATCTCGACCGTCACACCACCACCTGGAAACCAGAGATGATCCTCCAGAATAAACTCGATGGCAGTCAACAGCTGTGCGTAGATGGAGAAAAAGAAAATCGCAACAATCATTGGTGTTTGGCAGAGAATGGTGAACCAAACATACATTCATCTTCCTTTCTCTCCGAATTTCACTCTGGCCTCTGGTGTTCCTGCAATATGGTCGCAATAACTCTGAACCAGAGAACCGCTTGACGAGACATCTATCGCTCCACAATCACTGGACGCACCAACACGCCGAACACTTCTTGAGGCAGTACGAGTGTTGGCTCGAAAGATTAACTTGAGAGAGTTATTACAACTGGTACATGGTATGATAACTGAAAACATGCAGTGCATTCCTATCTGACTTGACCCGCTGAATGCGATGGTTTGAGACCCTGTTCCATGTCGTTTTTAACGCCGGGAACGGGAACGGGAACGAGGTTGGTGGCGGTTTTTTTACGTGCCAGTGGCCCGGGTGGGGTCCTGGAATATTTCCCCCACAATCTACGTAGCCAGCCAACATCGTGCTCGGCTTCTCCTTCCGACGGCTCTGCGTGTGAGGAAGCCCCCGACCGTGTAATGGTTGTTGTTTCTGGTGGGCCTGTGGGTCCTTCGCTGGAATCCGACGTAGGCCAAGGTGGAGATATCATGCAGCCACTCCCTGATTTGTAATGGCCGTGTTGTTGTTGCCATTTTATCCGCTCCTCCTGCCATCGCGTCTTGTCCTCCTGCCATGCGGCTAACCACTGCGTCGGCGGCAGGGCCGTCATGTGTTCCTCGTCTCTCCACGGCTCTGTCCCCGCTTCTACTTGTTCGAGATCCTCCGTTTGCTGGTCAATCTTATCTGGCAGCCCACTGTGCCAAGATTGTGAAGGACTTCCGGACATCATATGCGGAGGTTTCTAGTTGATTTGCGCGCGCGGTCCGCGCGAAGGGCCATCCATCCTTATAAGCCCCCTCAATCTGCTGACCTCAGCACGTTGGCGTTCCGAGAACACCTCAATCAATCCAAAATAGGCTCTATTGCGCTTATTAGGCGCTTCGCGCAACCTCGTAACACCGCCGGAAATGCTGTTTCGGCATATCGCATCTCACATCTTTCGAGTATTAAATTTCGCCGTCAAACACTGTCGACGCAAAATCGTGAAATGCGCTCTTGCCTTGGTGCTTTCCGGCGTTTTGAAGCGCCAGGAACCGGATTACAGTCAATGGTGCCTCATCAGATATCTTTGTCATTTTTGTGCCTTTTCCATTTTATTTTTTCTTTCAATTCCCTGAGGATGAGACAGACCTGACTAGGACAACTACTGGTATGTATGTCCCTGTTCCTCAGATAATTTGATTGGCTCGAAACCACATAAATGGTGAAACCCAATTCAGGCCAGCACTTGATGACCTCCACTGGGCTCCGGAATGCGAAGTAGCGGGAAATAGCGCGCGTGCCCTGGCGCCCAACATCAAGCTGTCGGATACCGCCGCCCAAAGGTTCGGTAGTTCGAATTGGCGGTTACTCAGAAAGGTATGTGACATCGATATATTTATTTGCTTGGCGTTAATTCGTCCTTCGTTAGGTGGCCTCCCCGAGAGAGAAACAACACGGGAGTTATACTTCCGTCCACACCGAACATGTTCTTACACCCTGAGGATTGGTACGCAGCTCGGGGGGCCGTACATCCGCGCCGACCGTGCTGCTCCGTGCTCTGAATGCCCCATAGCGTCGATGTGCTTATGGTTCTTAACCTTTGAGTCCCTTAGCATACCCGTGTCAGCTTCAAATGGTGCGATACGCGGGCTTGAGTCGCGCTTTTCCGCGCGGTGCGTAAAGTCATTTTTTAGGTGGGTGGGTCGACATCGGAGCCTATTTATCTTGACTTCAGAGCGGTGTCTGTGATTGCAGATAGCAACGACGAGAACCTCCTATACAATGACTGAAAATTATCCCACCGTGTAGGTTTTGTGGGCACGAGGGTCGGTGAAGGTCGGCGATAGCACGCTAATAGTTGAGAGATCAGTCCACAAGACCTCAAACATCTGTTGCGTCTGTCCTGATGAACGAGCGAGTCTGGAGTCGGGGGCATGCTGAGATGCTCAAGTGTTCAAACGTTCATCTCCCATCATCTCCGCACTCGATCGGTCTCGATTCACCTAGCTCGGTCTTTTCGGGCTATGTTTTTTTTTGTGGCGTAGGCCTCGATAACTTCTGAGACTCTGTCTACCTGAAATAATACGAGACATCATTTACGTGCGTGAGGTTCTTTAAATGCCAGCCAAAAAACGTTCACCTTTGGCTCACATTCGACAAGCTTACAGTAGGGCTGTGCAGGACCCAGGTTGAGCCAATGATATTGGGTGTGATGGACCAATGAGAGCCGAGTCTAGAACTTGGAACCCAAAGTGCCTGTCTAATGCTCCTGTGGACTCTTAAATAACCTTGCATGTCCGTTACATGTCCTTATGGGTCCTCGTACGTGTCTAATTTTTTGGTGGATTATTGAGGGGACACCAGTCTAGAACGATTATGATTGGCCATGGGGATCACCTCCAGACAACCGGAATGGGAATTTTGGCCAGGGTCTGGCCCAAGTCCAGAATATGTAGCTCAGTGGTAAGGAATAAAAGACTGCTGGTCATGCCGTTGATTACCCAACATGCTCCCCAGTCTACTTATCCCCCCGCCGAGCCAGGTGCGCTCGCGCCCGCGCGGCCTATGGAAAGGCCATAAGACACCCAAACATAGTCAGACCTTTGACTCGCATCACGATCTGCGCTCCCCCAAAAGACATCGGTCGGAGGACACCAGTGACGGAGGCAGCGACGACGACGGCTACTATATCGTGGAATACAGTCCTGAGCCGTCAGGCAGCGTCTGCAGCGACATGGACACCTCCGAACCCACACCCGAAACAAAGACGCGGTGGGATGACTGGGAGGATCTCAAGGAAATGTTTGCGCGTGCCGCAGAGCAGTACGAGAGTGGGTGCGCTTTGTGGTTGGCGGCATCCGTCTCATGTTCATTGCAGGCGACGACGTGAACGAGGCCTTATCCCTCCTGCGCGGTGTCATTCACGAGAGCGCTCGCTTTCTCCTGCTCTATGAGGACCCTTCGGTGCTTTTTGCTGAGCCCCTGAGCAAGACACTAGAATCCGTCTCCATCTCGTCCCCATGCACGCCGCGGAAAAAATGGTATATTGGCCCAATACGTGCTGTTCAAAGCTGACCAGCCTGCAGTAAATGTAGAGAATCGCCGACCGCATTCCATGCACTCCTCGGGACTTCACTTTTTCTCTTAGGAAACCTTATTGCGCAAGATCCGTCTCTAGCACTTCCCAATGAGCCGAGCGAACCCGCGACTTATTGGCTTGCCGCGCTTGACGTCTTCGAGACGGGCGAGAATCTCCCAAGCCGCACGAGTGGCCGCGGCTGCGAGGCGCCAGAGGATTGGCGAATGGCCGTCGTTTGGGGGCGCACTCTCATCTGTGTCGCCGACGCTGCTCTTACGCTCCAGGTGCGGACTACGCCGCCGCCCCCGACCACCCCCGATCCCAGATGGCCCTCACCTGCCGCCTCGCCTTTCGCCGCGATCGCATGCGACGGCCGCCCGCCTCGCGCCGCATTGCTCTCGCCACCACCGCGCCGCACGACCTCCTCCTCCTCGCCATGGACCATTTCACGCGCGGCATCTTCTACATGCCACACACCGTACCTCTGCCCCACCAGGTACTACGCCTGTGCCGTTCAATCGCGCATCAGAACTCCTTACCATGCGCGCGAGTGTTGGCGCTCGCGGAGCGCCTCCCCGCGCCGGCGGAACGCACGCGCTGGGCGCGTGGGCGGACAACGTGCTGCAGCAGATTCAGGTCCAGACGACGTGATTTCCCGCGTACGGGGGCGCTGCTGGCTCGTTGTCGGTACCGCGCGCGTGGAAGATATCGAGGCCATGGCCGAGGCGCGTGGATGGGGTGGGGGAGAGGACGGGTCACAAAATTCGTCCGTTCTCGATAGTGAGGAGGCTGAGGAAACGCGCGAAGGTCTTGAGCAGGCGGTGGAGTTTTTCGAGCGTGCGAGAGGCGAAGGGGCGGGCGCGGTGGAAGAAGACGAAGAACAGAGCGCAGAACTAGACACATTCCTAGTCGAAGCTTTGCTCACACTCGCCAACTTCACCAAACAGGAGGACAAGCGTGAAGCACTGTACAACGCGCGCAACTTCTAAGTGGCGGCGCGCTAGAAGGAATGGGAATGGACGAGAGCTGACAGTGCTATGAGTTAATCATCATTTTAATACTTTGCATAGCGGATGTATGTATCCATAATTAAATGTACTATACACGCAACCACCGCCATGTAAAGCCCAAAGAAATAAGGCACTGTGCCTTTGCGCCGCAAACACCACCATCCTACATGGTTTGTGACCGCCGTGGCTGGCACCGATGCACCGCCGCCATGCGGCATGCGCGTGAGCACCACATTTTCGCGCAGCGGGGACAACGCGGGAAGTTCTCCCCGGGTTTCGCGCACGCCGCGCACACCACACTCCCCGTTCCTAAGCGCGACCCGCGCTCCAGCGTCTCCAGTGTTGGGTGGATGCGCACGCGCTGCGGCTGCTCGCGGCGGTGCTGCGACCGCCCGGGCGAGCGCTCCCGCCGCTGCGCTCGTCCCGCACCCCGTCCGCCCCACCCTGGTGGAATCGGTGCGCGCTCGCCCTCGAATGGCGACGCCGTGCGGCTGATCGACGGTACGTCCTTGTCACTGTGGTTGCTGCGCGTACGCACATGTGTGGGGGTGAATTCCTCAGACGAATCTGTGTACGAATCTGACTCGTCGTCGTACGTCCCGGATGCGAGGACGCGCAAAGCTGCACGCGCGCAGCCTGTGAGGGTGAACGCTCCGGCGGCGGCCCCGCGCGCCGCGCTTGTGCTGGTATTATTCTGGACCGCGATGATGATCTTTGGTGCGCTGCCGGCGGGGGACACCATGGAGAGCGTCCGGCAGCGCCGATGCTGGTGTTGCTGTAAACGCGTGAATGTCTCGCAAGCGGCAGAAAGGACTATGCAGTATACCTTTCGTGCGGGCGCGGGGTCTTCACTGGTCTGCGAATGCGAATGTGAATGCGAATGCATGCTGATGGTGACTGGCGCACCCATCGCCCAGCCAAATCTTTTATATGTACGCGTGCGAGAAGCGAAATGAAAACACAGTTCTGTGATTCGGAGATAAGGCGACATTGACGTAAACTCCCGAGATAGCGGGATAAGCGCATTCTTGGCTCGGTGCTTTCCTGCTAAAGCGTAATTTGCAGAGCGCATCGCCAGGAGATGAGCCAACGCGGTAATAAGGAGACGTCTGCCAAGAGTAACCACAGTGAACGAAGGCGGAACTGGGCGTGACGAATCTACTGGCAGCAACTGGGAGACTTTTTCGACAGTCTGCCGACGGACGTTCCCGACTGTTGTCTCGGAGGCCGGGTAAAGCCACGGCCTAACCATGGATAGACAGTTCACACAAATGGCCTCCAGATACAGATATCTGAATACCGTGACTTTCCGTGGGGTGTCCGCGTCTGGGTTATACCTTCTTTGAAGAAAACTGTGAAGCGCTTCGCCGCGGCCGCAGGGACATGTATTGTCCAAACCTAAACTTTCAACGCTCGCTGCTTGTTGAACAGGAGCCATTGAACAGGAGGAAATCCATGTGACGGAATAACGGCAGGCTCTCAGTCGGCCGAGGTCCGGATGAAGTCGTTCAATTGCCAGGGTTTGTAGAGCGAGCGTGTGCACTGTGTGGGGAGCAACCAGTACAGACGTGATCGGAGTATTTCAAAGCACTTTGAGCAGCCAGCGCGGCGGTGGACAATGGGGCCAGGTTTTGAAACTTAAACGTCGACGCCAATCGTTATGATGACGGATGTCAGTGTCGGTTCGAGGTTTTTTGGTCGTGTGCCGTTTATTTTTGGATGCAGAGACGTTCACGAACAACATTCCGATCGAAAACCGTGAGAAGGATCTCGAAGGATGGTTATCAAAATGCTCCGCACTTGCTGTAGGAATAGATAGGATGTCCGACGGAACGTCCCATAATTCAGCCTTCAGCCTTCTCCAACCACGGCGATGGCGAGAAATGAACGCAGGTCGTTTGTAGGAACACAAGCTGAATAGCATACAGCTCAACCCAACTGTTCAGTGTTAGGCAACAAGTCGGCGCTTGGCAATGAACTTGTGAAGGTAAAGCAAGTGCCTGCGCATCTAGAGCGCGAGAGCCAAGTGAGAGTGCGGATCTGGTGATCTTGGCTGAACTCTTTTACCGACGAGGTTGACGCGGTTGACGCGGAGTGGTGGTGGTTGAATTCAAGAAGATTCAAGACTGACAAAAGGTGTGACGAACGTGGTCACGGGTTGTGACTAGGAAATGCCCCCGATCCCGGCCCGATTCCTTTCTTCAACCAGCCAATGGTATGGTGGTGAATCCCACCCTGGATTTTATTGCGGGGACCCTGGCCGTACGTAACCTGCGTCGCATCCCTAGTAAGTTGCTGAGATTGTCCTAGGGAACAGCAGGGCTCGTTGCTGGCTTTCCATTTGACACAGGTGGGGCATTTTATTCTACTAGGGCGCGTTTATCTAAATGGCCTGCAAGTCAAGGTGCGATTGCAAACACCCGAATTGGCAGAACACTACCGCGGGTCGACGGCGCGCGCGATCGCGACGATCGTGCAGGAAGAACGCGTTGTTGGATTGTACAAGGGAATAACCTCCCCGCTCGTACGCGTTTATCGGTTTCGCGAAATTTTCTTGATTGTTTGTGCAGCTCACCGTTGCGCTGATGAATGGTCTCGTCTTCGCGTCGTACAACTTCTTTCTGCGACTGCAGTGCCCTGGGATAGCAGATGCATCCCTAGCGCAGATCACGCTCGCAGGCGTGGGCAGTGGCATCGTCTCCGCGGTTGTTACGACACCAACAGAACTGATCAAGATCCGGCAGCAGCAGTTCACCGGCGCGTCAACCGCGCGCGGTGTCGCCGTAGGAATTGTCAGGGCAGGTGGAATTGCGGGGCTGTACCGCGGGGCGCTTGCGACGGCGCTGCGGGATTGTGGTTACGGCGCCTATTTTGCCTCGGTGCGTCTGGGGCTCTGGCGCGGATAATGTGTCTCTACCGACGCTAATCCGTGCCAGTATGAGGCGACGGCACGAGCACTTTCGACGCCGGGCGAGACGCGTGCGGGGGGCTGGCCTGTGCTCGTCGCGGGCGGGGTTGCGGGGATCGGTGGGTACAACGATTTAATTCGAGATTGGGCTGATCTAGCGGGGCAGTGGGCTGGCTGGCAACGTTCCCGCTAGACGTAGTCAAGACGCGCGTGCAGGGCACCGGATTCGGCGCTCTTCCCGGCACGGTTACGCCGTTGCTCACAGATGCCAGTGCACCCGCGGCAAACCCGTATCGCACTACATGGTCCACCATCGTCAACTCATACCGTGCCGAGGGGCTGTCCGTGTTCTACCGCGGGCTTGCGCCGACGCTCATAAGGTGCGAAGGCTTGTTTCTTCAGATATATATTCGATATGTTGTGTACAGAGCAGTGCCGGTGAATATGGTGACCTTTGGCATATTTGAGGTCGTGGTGAGTTCTTTTGGATAGACAGACGGCCCAACACCAGGTTATATCCCATTAGATATTCTAGAGGTTGGTGGTCCAGCACATACATTTATTTGGTGATTCATTGATGATTCTGAAAAGTTAGAGCAATTATTAGAGAGGTGCACCACCGTGCTCTGGCAACTGTATAATAGTATTGTATTGTGGTTGGTTAGGTTAGTTCCAATCTTTCTCATGCGTACTGCCAAATAGAACTATCCCTAACTGGGTGACTTCCCATAAGACTAAATAATATCTGCGGAATAACGGAGGGGTGCCAGCGATGTCGGCATATGAGATTTAATCACAAAATCTATTCTGTGTCATTCCCATAAGATTATTTGAGTTCAGATTATAACACATCCCTGCTCCAACCAACATGTCCCCACTGCAACACTGACGGACACCGGCAACTTTGACGGCAGGGTGGAGGCTGACCTTGGCGATGGTGTAGGGGTCAGTCAGGTCACGGTCATTACCCTGAGGAAGAGGGCGAAGGCGAGGATCAATGAGGTGGAGTGGGATGGCTCTGGTGGAGGATGACACATGCGGAGGCGCAGAAAAAAGCTTTATGAGCTCTGCTGCGCCGGTGACCCTTCGGAAGCAACGTATCATTTAAGCTCTGTCATTGAGAGAGTGTAAGTGTCGTAACAGAGCCGGATTGTTACTCAGTGCCGGGACGCAAGCATCCGGGTAAGTCCCAGCGATTCACAGCAGCGGCGAATTGGTCGCAAAGTCATTAAAACAGCCCTGGTGGGTCAAGATTAGAATGTAAATAGAGTGGGGGGTTCTTGAGAGCATCCATAAGGCGGCGTCATGTCAGGTCTTGGACAGTGTCTGAGAGTGCGAAGAGTGAGTTACGTCTGTGACATTTGTGACATGCAACCGAATTCGGCGAAAGCCCGAGCGGAGAGTCGCCCAATGTGTTTATTCAGCGTAATATGTAGCTAGAATAATCTGTCGGGGGGGTACCGACCCCCTGTACAGATTAAAATATATAATGGTTTGAAAGAGGGTCCGAACGGATAATACTCAGATCCAAGTCCGATGGGGTCCTAACACGTGCCTCGGCATCGCTGCCGGAAATGCGAATATATTCTGAAAAAATTATCTATGCTTATGGGAAGTCAACCACTGTGGTAGTTTGTGCAAAGTAAATTGCGATGAATCGCTGCACCAATGTAAAATATTTTTTGGGTTCATTCAGCGACTGCCGACGTGTTCTTCAATATACCTCCATACGTATCATTCGTTATTATTTATATTGCGTAGTCCTTACTACGCCGGCTTCTTAATTACCTAGTGTGTAGTTTGCGCCGTTAATCGAATCTCTCTCTCTCTCTCTTCAATATACCTCCATTAGTACTTGCGATAATGATGGTTTGATGCTGTGCACTTTGCTTATTCTTTCATTACTTGATGTCCAGTACCCAGTATGAGCCTCTCTTTCAAGACCACCCCGAAGAAGAGCTCGAGCAGGACGCTCTATTTTCTGTGAAGGATCGGCCATTACCCATTCGCGTTCGCCCTTCAACGTACTATGGTGATGGCCCTTTCGACGCACCGAGCTCAGACGAAGAAGATGAGGCACTCTTGGAGAAGCGCCCCCCCGGCAGCCCTGGTATTGCAGAGCGCGGAAATACCGTATCTCACAAGGTTGGTTGTGTCTCTCAGCTGTGCAACCGTTGACTCTTTTCCTAAAGCGACCAAGTTCGCTCCGTCTCCTCGTCATATCACTCGCTTCTCTCGTCGCTCTTTCAGGAATAATCGGCATAATAGCGGCTCACTCGTATGTCGGAACAACATACCGTGCGCCGGGAGTGCGCAAAATCACTATGGACCACGTCTTCAACGGCACATTCGCAGTAGATAGGCGCAATCTGGCTTGGGTACCAGAAGGTGCGCCATACGGTCCCCCCACAATTCCTTATTTGATTACCGTATTCAGCTGGTGATGGAGTTTTTTCCATCTTTGAGGAGGGCTACATTAGATTAGTTGATCTTAAAACGAACACCACGAAAGATTTGGTGTATACGTTTGATGTAAAAAGCGTAAGCCATCTTTCTATTCACGGGTTACTCTCTCTGAGCATATATCAGGCGAACGGCCTGCCTCTGTCCTGGGCAAGCTGGAAGCTTTCGCCGGATATGAAGTATATCCTCGTAAAGTCTGATCACCAAAAGGTACTTGATTCCTCTGGTTAGACGCTGTTTCTCATCGTCTTAGCTCTGGCGGTGGTCGAGTTTCGGCAATTATTACATCCACGAGATTGAGACGAAGCAGACGAAGCCTCTCATCCCACCTACACATCCCCCGACGGTAGCTTACGCTACGTGGTCTCCGACCGGAGAGTCAATTGCCTATGTTACGGGCAACGATTTGTATATTCTGCCTTCACCGACGTACGTCCAAGTTATTGTATTTTCTTGGTATGCCTGACATGCTATAGATCCTCTGACCCAATCCGCATAACCACTACGGGTTCTACGTCGCTTTTCAACGGAGTTCCATCGTGGGTGTACGAAGAAGAGATTCTGTCCGCTCCCTCCGCGCTGTGGTTCTCTCCCTCATCCTCCAAGCTCGCATTCCTCATCTTCGACGAAAGCCTCGTCGACGAGTTCACGTTCCCAATATACAACCCCACGGAAAACTCTGACACGGTGGTCCCGTACACGGGGGAGGTCAGGATGAAGTACCCGAAGCCCGGCTACCGGAACCCACTTGTTGAGGTCGCCGTGTTCGATCTGGCTGCACATCTCGATCAATCTGCGACGAAAACCGGGAACCCCGACGTCCAGATTCTGACGCTAAACTGGCCAGGCAGACATGTCGACGATGATAGCACCATCTCCGAGATCAAATGGGTCAGCGACGACATGCTAATCCTGAAAGAATTGAACCGGAATGCGGATAATGGGAGCGTCGTCTTGTTTGAAAATCTCGCAAAGTCGTCGACGATCAGTCTGGCGGAGCGCGAGAGAGGCACTGTGGTCAGGAAATTGGGAAAAAACGGCGAAGAGGGAGACGATGGCTGGGTCGACAATGTTGGTGGTGTCTTTCATTTTGAATGGCCCAAGTCTAAATGATTTTCTCAAGTTCCAAAATATTTATGCGCTCCCCAGCAACCTTGTGTCGTCCCTTTCTTCTGGAACCGTCGCGGCCGCATACCTAGATGTCTTGCCGACTCCGGAAGGGTTCAATCACCTTGCCCTCTTCAGTCCTCCGACTAGCTCCAACCCCATTTGGCTCACATCGGGAAAGTGGGAGGTGACTCGGGGTGTCATCGGGGTCGATATAACAAACGGGATTGTGTTCGTGCACCGTTCTCGTTTGTCTAATCCCAATTAATATTTCCACAGATATTTCGAGGCAGCCAATCCACTATCAACGTCGCGCCATCTCTACTCTGTTCCTCTTCCCTCCCTCAACCTGGCCCCGCAGGAGATCCCCACGATCAAGCCCCCGACCGCTCTCACAGATGCCTCGGAACCCGCGTATTATGCTGCGGACTTTTCCCCCCAGGCTGGATTCTATCTGCTCAGCTACCAGGGACCGGGTATCCCCAACCAGAAAGTCGTTCAGGCCACAGACAGCAGTAAGGACTCGTGTTTGAACGAAGAAGTGAACTCACAAACTGAACTCTTATCTCTTCCAGCATTCGAATACGTGTTGACGACGAACGAGCGTCTGACCAACGTAACCGAGGATTTCGAGTCCGCGACGGTGGTGCATTCGACCATTGAGGTCGATGGATACGGTGAGCTTACTGGCTTCCTTTGCTCCGCGAATTCGGCTGACGACCGTCCAGAACTCAATGTAAAGGAAATTCGCCCCCCACGCATGGACGACTCTGGGCGGACGAAGTATCCTGTCCTCTTTCGCGTGTAAGTATCGTGATTCCTTTCCCTATTCGCTTAACGCCGTCTGCTTCGCCAGATATGGTGGGCCTTTCAGCCAGCTCGTCGATTTAACCTTTTCCCGCGGTGACTGGCACGAATACCTCGCGTGCGGGCACTCGTACATTATCGTCACCGTAGACGGACGAGGAACTGGGTTCAAGGGGCGTGCGTTGCGTAATCCAGTGAAAGGCAACCTCGGCTTCTGGGAAACTAAAGATCAGATTGCCGCGGCGCGGTAAGTATTGATGTGCATATTTTCGGGGCCCTGACATTTAATATTTATGTCTCCGCACAGAACCTGGGCGGCAAAGGACTATGTGGATCCCCGCAGAATTGGAATATGGGGCTGGGTCAGGATTGATTTTCTCTGGTTATGGTGGATTGCTAATACCGGGGTTGTGCAGTCTTACGGTGGATTCATGAGCGCCAAGGTGGTAGAGGCCGACGCTGGTATCCACTCACTTGCGATGTCCGTTGCCGTAAGTATTTTCTTCCTATGAACGACAGATGAATCTCATTGTCCGTTCAGCCTGTGACAAGCTGGCGGTTATATGGTGCGCAGATTACACAAAAATCCATGTCTATATGTTTAACGCCAGTGCAGATTCGATATACACCGAGCGGTATATGAATCTCCCCGACCTCAATCCCGGTGGATACATCAACGCGTCGATCTCCAACGTTACGGCCTTCCAGAAGGTCGATTTTCTGCTCGCGCATGGAAGCGCGGACGACAATGTGCATTTTGCCAACTCGGCTCACTTGCTGGACATGTTCACCAAGGCCCGTGTGCGGAATTTCAGGTTCAGGATGTTTACTGATAGGTAATTTACACACTCGTTGCTGCGCGTGCGCTCGAATTTCTTTCTAACTGCAATTCGCTTCCAGCGATCACGGTATTGTCCGGCGTGGAGCACAGAGGGAGGTGTATGAGTATATGACGGGATTCTTACTAGAAAAATGGGGCAAGGGCGGACGGAAGCGAGGCTGGTGAATTTACATTTCAGGTTGTACATTATATTATCCACACGGACTCGATGCATACCCTGCCTCATGGTGAACGCCATTTACATCGGATTCCGTTGTATCGACGGTCTGAGCAACTACCTTGTTCTCCCAACTTGGAGAAACGTTTCCCATGCGATAGTGTCGGTGCCTCCACCATTTTGTTCAAATAGGTAGCAGACCTTAAAAAACTCGCACAAGTGGAGGCTACGATGGGCATATGCATATTTCACACGATACTGGAAACGGAATCCTGTACAAGCGAAACGATGTTTGTGACAATAAATACATGATTATACATAGCCGGCGGCGGAGACCATTATTTAAATAGATGAATAGCTGTAGGGGCGCAAGGATTAATATGGTATTCGATACAACGTCAGCTACGGCACTCTTGAATGCAGAGATCATTACGTGCACTGAAGACGCATTGGTGAGTTGGTACAACTTACCGCTGTTGCCGGCATTGCACGGTGTCTTTTCATTGGTTGCTGCGTTCACAAACCCAGAATGGTTGTGCAGCCCCACCGAGTCCGAGAAGGAGTGCTGATTAGGTGTATCCGAACTATAGAGAACAGAATAGAGAGTCGTGCAGACCTGCGAACTGATAGGGACCACCTCAGTGATGCGAAAGTGCGAGCACCAGACACAAATCCAAATCCAAATCCCCTCCCGGAGTAGCCCTAAAATTTGATAGCTCTGCAGGCTGCCGTTTAGATGGACTCAAAACGATCAAGGGCCTAAAAGTACATCAAATAATAGGCTGCGATTATGTGGTTCATCCCGGCTGGATGATGACTATCAGTGGTGGCAATCCTGAAGGTAAACGGACAGCCAAATGATGATTTTACCATCCCCATCGGCATGTAGCAAGACCATAACGGAGGCGACGTGCGATACTGGCCGTCGAAAAAATAGCATATGCTTGGAGATCCCCGATCTCAGACCAACAGGTTCTAAATGCACACCATCGGTCCACAGTATAGATCGTGGTCAAGATGACGACCGAAGAACAAACCGGTCGCTTTCGCCGATTGTCATTTGTTCAAGTCCCAGACCGAAGATAGACTGTGGATATCTATAGAGCGCTGCATACCCCGATATACATACCATTGACACGTCGAATACTCAAACTCGAGGTGTCGGCGACCGATCCCGGTACTTCCTGCAAACTTCCTGAGAGGTAAATGGGTTCGGAGCAGTGGTACTTCTTTGGTAAGTAATGGAGCAGGTTAAATCCTCGCGATTGGCAAGTTGAGTTCTGCCAGTGGTGTAGACCGGTGGAAACGATGAATGGTGAACCATGCAGTAAAGCGAGGGAGATGCGAATCCGGCGTGTAGTTGCGCATCAAAGATCGGAGTCGGACTTTGAAACTTGAACTTGAACCACCATCACATCCAGCAGTCTTCACCAACAGGCTTATTAGGAGGCCTCCTCGCTTCA
Source organism: Mycena leptocephala (assembly GCA_029378395.1). Taxonomy (NCBI): domain Eukaryota; kingdom Fungi; phylum Basidiomycota; class Agaricomycetes; order Agaricales; family Mycenaceae; genus Mycena; species Mycena leptocephala. Next base: position 34,659 of record JARJLF010000642.1, on the reverse strand, counting down.
CTTTAGCGGATATAGCAATATTAATGTGCGGACTTTCTTTGGGCTCGGTTCAACAGCGGACGAGACTAGCGGCGACCGGAGACTGTACTATGGGGTGGCTTAGGGCGCCGCGGAAGCCCTGTCGTTGGCAATCCTCAGATCTCAGACGTCAGCGGATCAATTGCGCCTACAGAGCGGCGCTGGGGCTAATTCGAAAGAACTATATGTACTCTAATGAATGAAACCTTGCCCGTTTCTTTAGGCCACCCTACTCGTGAACCCCATGGCCATGTCGTCGACAAATTTGCCCATGAAGACCATAGATTTGGTCCAGATCGATCTCCCTATGGACTTGGTGGAAACCTCCTGCTCCAGTGAAACGAGCGGAGATGAAGTAATCCCCCTGGACAGCACCGTCCGCCGTAAAATTGACCTTCGCCTTATCCCCCTGATAACAATTCTTTATCTGTGCTGTTTTTTGTACGTCCACCTCCCTCCATTCTATGAATATGTTGCCCTAATTTCTTGGTTGAAAGGGATCGAAGCAATTTGGGTATGTCCGTTCCATATATAGACCATCCTTGACCTTCATATTGCCCTGCAGGAAACGCGAGGGTGAGGCGCTGTGTGTAAACGAGGGAATGTATTCCCCATTTCGTTTTTGTAGATCGCCGGAATGGCTGAAGATCTCAAACTATCGGGCATAAGATATCAGCTGGCCGCTGCAGCATTTTTTGTGGGTTGCCGCGTGACTTACTCTAAATTTCAATGGTTGACTTCTCTTTGAGATTACTTATAGTTTACTTGAGATTCCTTGGTAAGAATTCAAGTAGGTTTCTTTACCACCATTCAGTCTGATTAAATATAGCAATGTTGCGATGAAACTGCTTCGACCTTCAATTTGGAGTTAGTTTCTCATTTGGATTTCCCGGGTTCACAACTCACAATTTCATAGTCCCCTCGATTACCCTGGCTTGGGGAATAGTCAGTTAGTCCATCTCTTTGCCTCTGAATCGAGACGAAACAGATATTCCTGATTTACAGTGGTCTCAATGGCATTCGTCAAAAATTGGCAGGGTCTCATCATGTGAACTCCCGCCGGATTGAATCACCCTTTTCATCCCCTTAATTTGCGCTTTAGAGCACGATTATTCCTCGGTGTGACAGAGTCGGGCCTTGCTCCAGCGTTGTGTAAGTTCAACCACCATCTTTTGCCTACAGAAATATTGAGGACAACAAAAGCATTTTGCATTACGTTGTGGTATTGTCGTGACCAGCAGGCCCTCCCAATTGCATTTTATTTCTCCGCTGCGACACTTGCAGGTTCGTATTTGATCATGAAAAAAAAATGCCAGGCTATTTACTGGTGACATTTAGGCGCATTCGGAGGGTTACTCGCGTTCGGCATTGAAAAAATGAACGGGTAAGTTACGTTCCAAACTACCCGCGTTGACCGACTAATTGTGGAAGACTTGGCGGACTACATGGCTGGTCGTGGATTGTGAGTGAAGAACCCAATGCCATAAAAGCTCACGTTCATGATTTGCCAAGTTTTTACTTGAGGGTCTGCGTATGTGTCAAGTTCAGATATAACAAATCGAAGACTATATCTAGATTTCTTGTGCAGTCACCATTGCTATCTCCTTGTTATCCTTCTGGGCGATGGTTGATGTGAGTATTTTTCCTTTCTAACCCACCTCGAGACGAAAAAAATTACGAATACCAGTACCCCTCCACCGCGACCTTCCTGACACCCGCAGAACGGGAGCACTTGATAGAAGTTCTACGGCGCGATACCGTGGGCGAGCCCTCGCACTTTGACATGAAATTCGTGTGGGAGATTTTAGGGAACCCCAAGTCATGGTTGCAGACCGCCATCTACCTTGGGTACGTCCGTGGGCGATTTTGGAATCCGTTGTTGCATTTATTGAATAATCGAACCGTAAAGCATCGCTGTCCCACTTTACTCATTCACCTTGTTCCTCCCGTAAGTTGAGATCTAACTTTTGACCATACCGTTGATCATCTCAACAGCACCATCATCCACGCACTGGGGTTCTCGGCGACAAACGCACAGCTGTGAGAATATTTTTACACGTAAGAGCAGAGGTTCACGGAACACCAAAGGCTCACAATCCCGCCCTACGCGGCGGGTTGCGTATCCACCATCCTGATTGGCGCGCTCTCCGACCGTGCACGGAAACGTGGGCCATTCGTTGCGGCGCTCAGTCTGGTCGCAATCGCGGGGTATATAATGCTACTTGCGACGAACCCTGAGACACAACCTGCGGTCGGATATGCCGGCTGCATTATCGCAGCGATCGGAATCTTCCCCGGTGTTGCACTGGTGCAAGCGTGGAGTGCAGGCAACGCAGGTGGGTCTCTCAAGAAGGCAGTAATTTTCGCGCAGCTTGGTATGTTTGCAAACCTTGGCGGGTACGTGCTGTCTCGGTGCGGATATCTGATCTGGGTATTGATGTCAACGGCAGGATATGCTCGTCATTCGTGTACCGCACCAAGGACACCCCGCGTTTCCGCATGGGCCACGGTGTGACATCTCAATTTATGTTGCCTTTTTCCACTAACCATTTTCGACAGGTGTAGCTGTTGGATTTCTGTGCCTGACCTTTTTTGGATCGTCGTTTGCGACACTCCTGTATAGTCGGCTGAACCAGACGAAAGAGCGCTTGTGCGCCGAGAAAAATATTAAACTAGACAGGAAGGCCGAGTTTTCTGCGCTAGGAACTGACTCGCCTGTTTTCCGGTAAATCTACTCTCATGAGAGGATCATCCTTGACACTGAGTCTGCAGATATGTGGTCTGATGGAGGACGGGATCAGTTAACTTGAAGTGATGTAATTATAAAGAAATCTAGGACTATATATCGGTTTGTTGAATTCGAATATACATAATAATTCTCAATAAAGCCAGTCACAATTTAGTTTCGCTACGATTGTGTACCACGCCTAGATGACCTACATCACTGAGGACGACACGGCGGGCCACTTGAAGGCATACGTTGAGTCGCGTAAATAAATATCCATCTTCCCCATCTATTCCTTTGACGTGGCCACCGTTCATCCACTTTTATTTCCCGCTCTCTGCGCCTTTTTTTTTTCCAAATTGCTAAAGTTGAACATTTGAACTTGACACCTGTTTGGTCTCGTGGGAAGCGATTACGTATTTCTTCGGAAGTCCGAGTCGTTTCCTCATGTCCCAAGTCAGTTCGAATTGGGACCCAGTCCTCCTCGTATCCCAGGCACTTTCAATTCATCCGAGGCATATCTTTGAATCTAATCATCTCTTCAGATTGTGTCTATGCAAAGTTTGCATTATCTCACGCTTTCCATTTGTGTACCACCATTGCTCAGTCTATTTGCCGAACCAACGGCTTTGAATTATGAAGGTGGCTCCGCAAATGTTGGTCCGTATGCGCCCTGCAACCACGGCGGCGCGTCTCATATTTTTTCTGCAGGAATGGTGATGGATTGGCGAGAAATGGCTGGCCGGCCGACAGTGCGGGGCATGCAGGGTGAAGAACGGTGGAGCGCATACACCGGGGTCTGGAGTGGTGGAAGGAAAGTCGGGTTTGGATGGCGAGAAGAACAGTGGGATGGCCGGGCTGATCCCATGCGTGGCTGGGTTATCGCATTTTGCTGGCTTGTTGCTTGCTCCGCAGAGTACGTTCTGTCTCGTCGCCTTTGCAATATTGACGTTCCCACAGCATATATTATCTCTACGCACTAATTCGGAGGCCCCGGCTTATTCTCGACTTCGCATTGACTCTCGTTTTCAATCACTTGGTTCTGACCACCTACTATTCCGCATCAATGCCCACGTCGCTTTTTTTCTGGCTGGTCATGATTGCAGGATGTGCAATTATGATTATCGTAGCCGAACAATTATGCGTTAAGAGGGAGATGGCGGAGGGTTTGCAGGTTGCGCCGCTACCTGCAGATGACGAGGCCGAAGAGATGGAGATGGGGCTGTTGCCGCGTAATTCAGGATAATTATCGCGCCCTCTTGTACTTTTTAATATCGCAGTCTTGCTGTATTGTTAGCTTTTATACATATCGGTTTTCTGTCCGCAAGTCGTAATAGGTTGCTGTATGTGTATTTGGTCTTAATATTTTTGGAGAAGCGCAAATAAACAATGTTCTCTTAAACCCTGACCACATTGCCATTACCTGCGGTTGGCCATATAATGCTCTTTCATTAAGAAAAACTGATTATTTAGATGTCTTCTTTCATTGGAGGCTTCTGTTGGGTCGTTGGCAGTACTAGTGGCATCTAACTCGCACCTTGTACGATGACGCCGTATCAACTGTCTGGGGCCTTCGGCGAAGCAAGTGTTGAGTGACGTCCTCGTCTATATCGAACATCCGTATCTCTCGGATTCTGGTTAGCCGTCGCCCCTGGACGGTGACTTGGAATTTACCACGGCCCTAACGAAATCCTCGACATTTCTGTCCATACATCCTTTGCCATGCACAATTCATTGTAACTCGTGCGACTTGCGGTTTATCTCAAACACTCGTTTCCCTTCCCCATTGCCCTTCCATTGGGGGATGCAATTTCACTCGTCCTCCAGTCGTCACTCTCACGGAGCGGTCTTAAAGCCTCGCCCGCATTCCTCCACTGTGTTCTCGTTCACGATCCTGGAAACAATTGAGCCGGATTTCCGCCGCGGCCGCAGATGGTTCGCAATTTTAGTTATCTCCGTACTTTGCTAAGTATATTCAACTCAACATCCCACACGCGTCAATTTCTTGATTGACGAGCAAGTTACTATTGGCCATCTGAATTACGCGCTCCGCTTTTCACAAGAGTTGAACCGTTCTGGCAAGCGAATCCCGGTAACCAAATTCGCCGCTCGCTGAAATTTGGAGGCAATTCACCGCGGAATTACTATCACCCTGCCTTCGCATGTTTGTTGACTCCTTCTATAGCTCAATCACATACATGGGACGTCGCTTTACTTGTGGTTTGGTCCGTTTCACGACCTGCCGCGTGGTATACATTGCCGGCTCAACAGCTTAGGTTTGATACGGTAAGCATACGACAATCTTATTGAATCTCACCCTGTCGTCTCGAACTGTTCGCAGTCAGCTACGGTCCATGTCCACCTGTAATTGTCACGCCGTGGGTTATTTGAACTGCTAACTTCCCACTCCGTTCGGCCGATTTAACCCAGCACACGTAATTAATCCGCCCCCGGCCTCGTTCAATTACCTGTCTGCCTACGTCTCGTGTCGTCTCCGGCCCGTTCTTGCCGGTTATCTTTTCAGTGGTACGATTCTACCATGTCTTACAACCTTGCGTTATTCTTTGGTCATTCTCGTTACCTGTGTGCGACGGTAGAACCGACGAACCTTGCGCCACTGAACACCCTCCGCCTGTTTCCTTTCTCCATTCTATTGCACGCTCAGGTTTTGACATCGGATGGAAGGTGCGTTCAGGATCTGTGTCTGATGCAATCGTGTCAATGTTTTCGGATAGCTACCTACTTTTCAGAGGAGCTCCAAAAGCTTGAAGCTAAGGCTACAATACACCTCTGCTTTTCTGTGCTGCCACAAAACGTCTTCAGCGATGTCTAACTCTACGGGCTCGCACCTCGCCGATTTGATGCTCCGGACTTGTAAAAGGCGTCAAACTGCTAGAGTCATTTGTGGTTCTTCCAATTCTGGCGCCGCCGTAGAGTTCGGTACCGGGTTGGACCTCACTGTCGGTGGCGCTCCATTCTCAGAATCCTGATGTCCTCTGTCGGAGTTGAACCAGAAGAGCGATCTCCTGTTCATTTTGCGGAATAAGGCCTCAATCCTTGTGGACGTGTTAAGCTCCGGCTACGAAAGGCTGTGTCTAAAGCACCATCGGCGTCTGTTCTGCGGGTGCGGCGTCCCGGGAAGAGGCGCGTACTGCGGATTACTGTTGAGGGTGTCCAAATTGGGGTTCTTTGTGGGTGTAAAATGCAAAGTCATTGATTGACACCTTGCAACCTAACCTTTGATTTGTCGGTTCCTCGTCTCAATATCAGGGAGCTGCACGTTGTGACAAGGTAAATCTAGTCAGCTGCACTGTTTAGAAAGAAACATGCATCGTGACGAATGACGAATGCACATGAGACTGTTAAAGCCAATATTTCAGGTTGAGCATCTTTTAAATATGCCTAGTCAAACTATGTGAGCTGGCACTTGCAGAGACATAGATTATGGCTCAACCTCGATTCCGGTCCGAGGTCAGCAAGATGAAAACATCAGCTGCAACGCCCCGCGGTAGGTTGTGGCAGTGGTGTACACGTAGGCGCGCGTATGAATTAAGGGGTAGGACAATGGCCACCATGAGAGACAATGGCGCCAATTATCAGGTTAATGAAAATCGTTTGAGCTCGCTCACCGTTTTATGATGCCGCTTGTGAATGATCATTCGCGGGACAGATCTCTACACCATAGATCCCATCTTTCCATCACGCCCCAGTTCCTGGCGCGACGATTAGAATTTGGCTTTTGCAAGGTTCTGTGTCTTCCTTTTATTTCTGGGTCGATCTAATCTACTGTAAGATTCACAATAAGATCTCTTTCTGTATATCAAAACAAGCTGTAGTCCGCGGCTAAGGCTATACGCTGCGCTGCAGTCGTTGGTCCGCTTCGTGGCGAATAGGCGATTGCAACATGCGGATTCGTAGTCAAATTGTCGGTCGGACCCAATAAGGAAGTAATGGATGTAGTAGTGATCGCAACAGCCTTTCGGGACGCGGCGCATTTTGAGTACTCAGGAGTCAGGACGGTGTGACTCTTCCTGATTCCCACAAACAGTGACAGCCGACATTCATTCCCACTGGACGGGGGAATTTCTGGGCATCGACGAGGGTGACGCGTATTTCTCTTTGTAGGACCAGTCAGAACAGACGAAAACGTAAAGAAAAACACCGAGGCAGTTATCAGAGTAATAAGCAGGAGGCGCCTATGAGGCGTCGTGACTCGAATCATCTCAGATTCAGTTGTGATCGCTCTGGAATTTATCCCCAATTGCAACAGCGGATCCAGGACAAGCGCTACCCTGGCTTTATAACCACGAGGCGAACACCCGAGGCCCCATTTAAGCCGAATCATTTTGGCCGTCGGTTCGCTGTCCTCCTCCACCATGAACCTATTCTCCAATATATTGTCGCCCCTCGGCATGAGTACGGGGGCGTTACAGGATACTCTTGTGAGTCCACGTCAGTTAAGTCGACCATTGCCACTGAGACCACTTTGCAGAAACTGGTGGTCATCGGAGGTACAGTGGAGACCGCTCGACGCGCGTCTGTCTCGGCTTGGCACGGTTTTGTGGATTGTGCGTACGCCTGTGCTGACGTGGCTGGTCACTGACATATTCGCCAGCCTTCTTCCTCACCGCTCACTTCAGTGAAGAGGACTATCCGTATGACTGGTATGAGTTTACTTTTACCTTTTGTGCTCCGTCCTCAGTCGTTTTCAGGTTGATGCATTGGCTGTCCAAGGTACAGTCCCCGACATTTGGCCGACGCACCGTTTAGGCAACCCCGGGCTGATACTTCCGTTATTACAGCAACCCGCTTGGGGACGAAGCCGAGAATTCGAGATTACCACTCGCTCAGTTGGACGGAACGGGGGTCTAAGCGAGACGACAGCTGGGGATCTGGAGGAGGAAGAGGAAGAGGATGACGGGAGCCTTGTCCATGGCCACCGCAAGCGCAAAGTGGCTTTCCAGCCAAGTGTTGGTAAGTTGCGCGCACACGTGACCACCGCAGAACTAACTCGATCCGTTTTATTCTTTCCTCTCTGCCAACCTGCGATCTTGCACTTCGTGAACTCATCTACCGATGCCTGCGCAATGAAGACACGACCCACACAATATATTACGTGAGTTGGCGTCGTACAAGGAGAAACAAAATATTGACCACTCATCTCCGCAGCGTGGCCACTGGCTCAGGGTCGGTCTTTATCGCTTTTTTTCGGACCAGCCTTTAATCTCCGTGCGCAGATAATGCGAACCAAGCGTTTTCCTGATTACGGACATGGCTCCGCTCTTAAGATTAGGTTAATTTTCCGCTCTCCTCGGATTGGGAGTCCCACTAAACCGGGTTCCTCAGTGTTGTGGCTCGGAGCAATGACATCTTAAAGAAACTTGTCTTGGAGGCCAAGCGGGAATATGAGAAAGATGCCGAACACCGTGTTCATATATTCTTAGCTGACACGTATGTGCCTTTTCATGTGCGGTCGAAGCTTACTTATTTCCTCCACAGTACCTACGGGTGCTGGCGATGGAACGGTGCTCGCCAAAAGCGGCCGATGAGCTCAATCGTGCTTCAGCCAGGTGTCAAAGACATGCTCCTGGCTGATTGCAAAGATTTCTTGTGCTCAGAGGAGTGGTAAGCATTACATCATTTGTGACCGCAAATTGCCTTATCCCTTTATTTAATTTTTTTATCTAGGTATGCTGAACGAGGTTTGTCACTTGCTCCTTCTCCCTCCTATTTATCCTCATTTTTCCAGGAATTCCTTTCCGCCGAGGATACTTACTCCATGGCGTGCCGGGAAGGTCATTTCCCCCCCTTACACTCCTTTTATCTGACTGATGCCATATCTTCAGCGGCAAAACTTCACTCATTCACTCTTTAGCTGGCGAACTCGGGTTAGATATATACGTCGTGTCGCTCTCCTCCAAGGGGTAAGATACCATGGCCGCCGCTTTCATTGATTGCTAACTTGCTCGTAATGATAGCATGAGCGACAACACACTGACCACATTAATGGGCCACGTCCCAACAAGGTATGATCCATTGTGGTCGGACCGAATGCAGACTTTGATGTGACTGCCACAGATGTATTCTCCTCCTGGAGGATCTTGACGCGGCGTTCACGCGCTCGGTCAGTCGTGATGCCAGCTCGACAGGGGCGCCAGCGTCCTCGACATCTTCCACGACTACAACCACGGCTGAGTCTGATGGTTCAACCTTGAGTTTGAGTGGCCTTTTAAACAGTCTCGACGGCGTTGCTGCAGCTGAAGGCCGGTGCGTCTTTTTAAAACAAGCTCCATTGGGATCCAAGCTGACGACATTCCTCAGCCTCCTCTTTGCCACCACGAATCATATTGAGCGCCTCGACCCGGCTCTCAGTCGGCCGGGTCGCATGGACGTCTGGGTGAACTTTACGCATGCTACCAAATGGCAGGCAGAGGGAATCTTCAAGTGCTTCTTCCCATTCAAGCCTGCCACCGCAAACCCTGAGAACGCAAGCGGCGAGTCCACCGATGCCTCACAGAAGAATCTGCCTCTTCCCAAGCGCAAGGCGTCGACACATGCTATTCCTATATTGAGTGAAGCTGAGATCTCTGAACTTGCAAAACGATTCGCAGCAGCCATTCCTGAGGATGAGCTGAGTGTACGTGATCGCTCTTTTTATACGAATTGATGCCTCATTTTACTTTGCAGGTTGCCGGACTTCAAGGCTACCTCCTTAAGAACAAGACCCGTCCACGTGAGTGTGTCGACGAGGTCGAGGAGTGGGTAATTCAAGAACGTGAAACCCGCGAGAAACTCAAGAAAGAGAAAGCCGAGGTCTCTTTACCTCTTGTGTCAAGGAGTGTGATCTTACGTTACTCATATCTTCGATTTTTCTTTCTAGCGTGAAGCCAAGGAGAAAAAGGAGGCTGAAGAGAAGGAAAAGAAAGAGGTGCGCGAACTTTTCATCCGCTTGAGTGTGACTAATCATCTATTCAACTTTAGAAGGAAGAAAAAGAGGCTAAGGAGGCACGTTTTACAATCATTGCAATCTTCTTTGACTGACCGTCTTGATTAGAAAGAGGAGAAGGAAACCAAAGAGGTGCGGCTACTCAAGGCTATTCCCTAGAGTTATATCTGACAGTACTCTGCAGAAACTCGAGCGGAAAGAAGCTCGTCTCAAGGCTAAGAAAACGGCGGCAGCAACGAAGAGTGATTCTTCTGTGCCCGCCGACACGACCACTGAATCCATCGCAGCAGCAGAAACACCCGCCGCCGATGATCCTTCCTCCTCCAGTTCCGAATCCGACACCACCACCGGCACGGAAGCGGACACCGAAGAGTCGGTGACGTCGGAGGAGGAGGAGTCGGATAAGGCAGACAATCCTGCAAAGGATGGCGCCAAGAAGGAAAAATGGGTCGCCGTCAAATCGCAGACACCCGCTGCCGACCCCCAGCCTGAAGTGACTGAAGAGACTACCCCTCATAAATTGCGCATCTCGAATCGAAATTCGGACTGGACTGGCTCACTCCATGCTCCTCTTCCCTGCTCGGGATCACGCCGCTAATCTGTCGCTATCTACATCTACTACTGGTTCCTCGTGTGTTTCGGTTATCCTGCCTGTGTGATACGTTTAGACGGAATGGCATTTTCTTTCGTGGATTTCGTTTATCCACTCCCCCCCCAATGCGTGAATCTGAGTCCTGAGTGCAGGAAGGCGATGACATTGTCTAGATATCCGACATGGCGTGTAGCGTATATTTATATTAAAGTGTGAATCGTGAATGAGGACGGGGGCTCGCATAAATTTTATGTTGGCTTGACATTAACGTCCGATAGAGTCTTGAATGCTTCCTTGTATGCATCGAGGAGCGCCTTCACCCGTGCCCGCTCCGCCACCAGCCCCTCATCCTCGTGGAGCATCTCTTGGAAAAATTCAGGCTTGTAGAGGGATGCGACGAGGCGATTCTGCACATGATACGACGTGTGGTTCACGAGGAAATGCATGATCGCTTTGGGTACGAGGTCCTGGATGCTCTGACGGACAATCCCGAAGTATGATGCGATGAGAGAGCGGATGAGAGACGTCTCCATCTCCTCTCGGAGGGTGAGGTGATTCCCATCGGAAGGGATCTTTGGAATATGCACACGGTCAGTCCGGTGGGATAGGAAAACAATGGAACGTGCTCACAGCTTCGATATGTTTCCCCAGACTTTTCATATCGTACGCAGCATTACTGCCATCGCGCTGCCCCGCCAATCCAGACGCGATCGTCATCATATTGGAGGTCTCTCCGGCAGAGACATCACGTCCCACAGGCACGACGCTCTGACCGCTACCACTGTGACGAGTCTGGTGCCCAACATGTTCTACACTCGACCCTGCAATTGGACCCGGTCCATTCTGGCCAAAGAAGTAGTTCAAGAAGGTCTCCCGTGCAGATGGCGGAGAACCACGGTGCGTCTGTGCCATGGCAGAATGGGGTCGCTGCTGATTTGGGATCCTTCTTGCCGCCGCCGCGGCCGTGCTGTTAGGCAACGTGGGTGTAGATCCAGTCGATGTCCGGGCACGGTCATGTATTGTGGCGGACACCGAGCGTTCGTTGTTGCGGGAAGGGAAAATGCCATTGGGAAGCCCATTTTCATCTGATGAGTCGGCGTCATCGTCCGTTCCAGTGCCATTGGTAGGCTCAGTGGATGCAGGCTAGTAAATAACCGTTGAGACTAAAAAGAAAAGCGAGCAGGTTAAAGGAGGCTCACTCGTATAGGTATCTGCCGAGCCGGTGGCGAACTGGCTTGCTGTGCAGCGACAGCAGATCCAGAAATGAAGGCGGGGTGGTTGGTGTTAATGTACGCCGCCTGTATTGCGATCAAACTCTGCGCATATTCGGATGTGGGACCCAGCCGCTCCCGTAACAGCTCGGAAACGACTTCGATAAGTTTAGCATGCAGGCCAGGAAACCGTTGCAGCTCCTAAGACATCATCGTCAATTGCTGGACATACCAGAAGCGAGGAAATACCCACCGTGCTAGTGCAGTTGTGGCAGATCTTGACGAGCTCCTCGTATACGAGCTCTACACAGCGCAAACTCGGAGCCTCCAACAATTTAATCTGGGGCTTTACCAGGAGATCGAATGCGATTTCAGGGACGAAGAGGCTTGGACGAGGTCCTGTGGAATTACGGATTGCAGTTCGAATGTCCTGGTTCTCGAGGTTGGCCGTGGAATCGATTGAATCGAGGGCGTGTCCAAATATATCGTTGAAAATGTAGTATATCCGGGCACCACCTGAGAGCTCCTTTGTGGAAATATCAACCTTCGTTCCCTCGATTGAAGAAACAAAGTCGCGGGCAAACTGAGTCATTAGACGCAGAATGAGAGCTCCTTGCTTTAGTGACTCGTGAGTTTGCAGGGAAGGCAAGTGATTTAACGGCACGAACCTGATTTTGGTCCCCAAAACTATCCGAATCACCAAACGAGTTGAGCTCCTGTTGAGCCTGGCCCATCAAGGTGTTCAGCCGAGCCTTCATGTCCGGAAGCTTGTCTCGAATGTGGTTCATCAGGACCTGCAAATGCTAAACGCCGTTTCCCTCAGAGGCAAAGCAATGAATCACACCTGGTTGAGGGATTTAGCCAAATATTTTGTTCCATTCTTGTGGGCAATATTTCGATATGCGGGGTGGTTCTTGAAGAACTCCGTTTCGCTATTCAGCGCTGCTTCCATGCTCTTCTCCCCATTGATGTCTTGCTGACTGCGATTTACAACACCGATAAATCCAAGCTTGAGCGGGTAGACGCGGCCTGTTAAAATGTCTAAAGCATTGGTCCCGGCATCCATCAAATCCAGCTTCGTCAGAACGCCGATCGTGCGCCGGCCTTGTGGGTCGACTTGACGGGCGAGCTTGAGAGACTCCGAATTGGCCAGGTCAACATTGGCCGGTGAAACAGAAAGGATCACGCTGTGGATTGGCGCGTAAACATTTCGTTTTAGAGCGAGATGTAGGCACACACCTATTTGGTTTGGAAATATAATCTAGCACCAGATTCCGAATTTGCCGTTCAATATCACTTGGTTGATCTCCAACAGGAATCTCGAAACCTGTTAGTACTTGGAGTAGTATGACAATGCTTAAAAACGCACCTTGGTTAACCCAGGTAGATCGACGAGGGTCAAGTCCAGAACGTCGGGACTGTAAATTCGGAGCGATATAGGCAGCTTGCTAACACCCTTGTTTTGCCCCGCCACTCGAAAAGTTTCCTGCTCGATCTCCTTGCGAATCTCGTTGAATTCGGTGAATTTCTTGTCTATGTGGAGAAATTGCGCCCATTCCCGAAACGTTGGGCTGTTTGGAGACGGATCGTCGGATACGGGGGTGTGGATTAACTGTAGGACTAAAGGCCGACGTGTAACGATGCCCTGGCCACGAGGAAGAAAGTCCCGTCCAACGATGCTATATTCCGAGAGCACATGAGAGAGTGGATGTCCGCAAGATCCTGGCAACCTACGTCTCGAGAACACTAGACTTTCCTGCTGATTGACTGCCCACCTGGTGGCAAGTTAGTCTGGAAGTTTCAAACCAGCTCAATTCGACGCACAACTACAAGCTGGGGCATGTCCAGCTCCCCTCCTTTGAAAAAAGTTAAATACTCCACCGCAGCATAAAAAGTGACGATAGACAGACCCAAGTTATTGAAAGTATCCTGGAGCTTGTTCACTAGCTTTATGAGGTCCGTATCCATATTGGAAGAAGACAAGAGCTACGGCCTAGAAAACGCGTAAAATAGACAACGCAGCGCGCGTCGTCACGGCAAGGCAATTTGCTTTGGCCTTGTTGATTTACTGCATTTGATTCCGGCCACACGAAACGAAAACGTTCGGCAAAGCTAAGTACAGCCTTACAGGTATTACATCGAGTTCAAGAATCGTAACAAATCCTGTCGGTTCGCCTCTCGCTCCTCGTCGCCCTTTTCCTTTTTAACCTTGAGTTTAATCTGGCGATAAATGAGTGCTCGTGTGCCATGGAGAGCAAATCGAGAGAGCCTTACCTTTTTCCCGGTCAATACACTCCTTCTTTCTTCCTTGTCCTTCTCCTTTGAGCGTTCTCGTTCCTTTCTCTGCTTTCGTCGCTTTCTATCCTCCTCCTCCTCGTCATCCCGGCTCTTCTTTCTTCGCTTTCTATCCTCCTCATCGTCATCGTGGTCCTTGTCCCGGCTCCTTCGTTTGCTGCTCTTTCGGTCGCGTGTCGAAGAGGAGCCCTCATAGTCTTTGTCGCGAGAATACTCGTCTCTATCCTAATAGTTGTCGAAAGTTATGATTTGCATGACAGCACCTTCCGAGGTCAAAACCCGTTATTTCGGGAGGAATTTGAGGACAGACGTACCACCGAGTCGGCGCGGCGGTGTTCTCGACTGGGGCTTGAGCTCGACGTGCGATTGTGGCGGCGCTGCCCGCGAAGGATATAGTGCATGCTTCCCAAGTATTGAAAGAGACTGACAGATTCGTTTCCCTCCCTCTCCCGGTACGGACTGGGGCTCCTTCTCCGCTTGCTCTACCATCAGAAACAGCACTTGAGAAAGGTAAAATGAAGCAGGAGGGCGCGGCGCACATAATGTTTATCCTCGTATTGCGAGCGAGAGTCAGACTCCACACTTGGATCTCGGCGGGCACGTCTAACCTAGAGTAAAACGTAAACCCAGAAACTGGCGAATGTGACGGCGAAACCAACCGGTCTTTCCGATGATCTGTCTTGCTCGTTGCGGTTCCTTACTTGTCCGGCGTCGGCATCACCAGAAGTATGGGAGCGGGATCCAGAATCCGCATGGCGGGAAGAGCGGCCGTGGTAGTACGAGTTGTCTTCGTCCCTCTCAGAAACTGGAGACCGTTCTTTCATTCGCCATTGAAGCCGTGGTGTACACCGAGGTGGGTGGAAAATAGGATGCCAGAAAAAGGATAAAGGTGAGTCCCATTGGCTTGACTCTTTACTCGACGCATCTCACCAACTCGAGGTTTGGAGGATTGCTTTTCTTTGGGGGGCTGGTCCCACCTGGAAGAGTATCCCATGGTAAATAGTCTTGGATGGATAACGAGAAGAATATTTTGAACACGCAAACTCTGACACAGCTCAAAAGTGGTTTATATCGATATAGCACATTAAATTGGACGATAGGCACGTCTCGACTAGTATATCGGTTTAGTACACGCGCCTGTCATTATGCCTGTCATTGGGTAATGCACCTCCGCGCGAAAGCTGGGTTCGACTCCCAGGTCGAGAGTCTTTTTTTTATTTTTATTTTTATTTTTATTTTTATTTTTATTTTTATTTTTATTTTTATTTTTATTTTTATTTTTATTTTTATTTTCTTTTCGGTTACAACTTTAATCTCACTCATTGACTTCTTTGAAGTCTCGAAACACCTAGGAAAAGGCTTGTTTGAATTACATCGATCGAAAGATGGTACATATGCTAGGCACTGGGAAGCTATGACTGGCCACCCTGTCGCGCCTGCGCGAGCAAAGCCTCTGCGAAGTCTTGGAAATCACTCCTCTTACACGATCGACTGGGCTGTTTGGTGAGGTGAATATCATGCCTCTCATACTTACAGACGAGAGGAACGCACCTTGAAGGCATATATGACGGTCTGCGGTGCTGCAGACTCTGAGTCCGACTTATCCTGTAGCTCCTTCAGCGCGACACGCATGATGTTTTCCTGCGCATCGAAAGTGCAGCGCACGGTGGGCTGCATCCGCACGTTCATGGAGACCTTCCACAGCGGTTCCCGCCGAAAGACTTCATTTTTTTTCCTATTATTAACGCCCACGAGTGAAAACAGGAGGACGAACGCAATCGTTGTGAGAGGGTCGTTTTGTGGGAGAGGAGCTTGATATGGCCGACCATCCCACCTGAAAAATTATCCTCTCCACGCTTTACGTACATTTTGACGCCCTTGAGTTCCAGGATGGCGTCTTCGTCCTCTTCTCCCGTCAAGTCTGTCGACGTTTAGCCTGCCTGCGTGGATAGGTGTACTGAAATGTGCTAACGGGTTTGGATTGCGAGCGTCGAGGTCTTCGCGGCAGCGAGGGCAGGTAGTGAGTCGGTCTTTCCTTCAGATTCACCGTCCAAACTCGCCCCCGTTGCTTCAACGGCAGTGGTGCTCGCCCAAATTGGCCTGCTAGCAATGAAGGTTGTATCCTTCGACGAACTCATCGAGAAAAATGGCGACGAAGATCCAGCAAAATTGGCGAATCCTGGAGATGCTGTGGTCCGCTGAAGGTTATCTCAAAGTCAGCCTCTTCCAATGGTTGAGCGAATATGTTCTTACGGAGGAGGGGAATTGTATGATGCGTGGAGGAGTCTTCGGAAAGACAAACCGAGGTACCTCAGTTGAAACAGGTTCAGGCTTGGGTGTCTCTGGACTCGAGCTGCCTTCAACAGTGTCCAGGGGTGGTTCAGACGAAGCTGGCCCGGGTAAAACCGAGTCGGTTGCCGGGTTTGGTGAAGACGAAACTGGTTCGGGTATATCTGCGTTGGTTACTGAGTGCGGCTCTTCGTTGGTTGAAGAGTCACAGGGCTCTGGAATCATTTCCTTCTACGAAAGATAAGCTCCAAGTTAAAGCCACGATTCGTGGCGGGGAATGAACACGGACTGTGGCTTCGGTGTCCGAAACAGAACCACTTCGGCGTTTGTTTGGGTAGATCGACTTGAGATTCTGAAGAGGGGTCGCTCAAAGCGAGGACATAGGTCACCATGAAATTAACGAACATGTGGATACCCCATATCCTTGAAGGTGATATTGTCAGTGTCAACACATGGATTGACCTTTGAAAACGTACGGGATCTATGTCCTCCTCGTCCTGCGTACGCTTACGCTTTAACGGAATGTTGTCGGATATCGCTAGAGTCCCGGTTTCTAATGCGGGTTGCGAGGCGGGCTCGGAGGCGGCATTCCCACTGTTCGAATCGGATTCCTCCATTGATTTTTCGTCGGATTCGCCCATTGAACATTCCAAGACCATATTGCTCGATACCTCTGGAGCTGAATCCGATTTTGAACGATCCCCATGCAAAAGCTGTGAGCTAGCACGCCTGCCGAGAAGAGGGAAGTCTCAGTCCGATGTGAAGATCTTCATGACATACGACGGAAGCGGTCGAGCTTTTCGGGCGCAGGCGTAGCCGACAGTAGCAGCGAGTGTTGCGAATCCGCAACTCACGACAAAGTTGAAGTCTGTTACGGGAAGCATGGTTCGAGCTTGGATGCGACCCTAAGACGATGGTATGATCGGTGAGGCGGTAGCTGAGAGAGTGCAGTTGATAGAGCAGATACTTAGAGAAAGGCCTTTTAAAGCAGGATAAGGATGCCGTGCGCATGCGCCAGGCCTAGGTGCGTGATGGACTGGTGGCCTCGAGGACGGCCACGCGGTGTTGGTGCTCGATTCGACCGTTCAGACAGACAGAAGTGCATCCATCGCATTGTAGAATCATGGTGAAAGCCCAGTGACAAAGTTGACCCGGGTTGTTCGAGTTTCTTTGAGTTCAAACGTTCAAGCTTTGACACTCATCCCAACTTGCCTTGGAGGTACGATTCCAACGATACGGCCTTTTGATTTCCCCTACTCCAGTGATCGGTGCCCAAAGTCCAGTACCTTTCGAGGCTATTAACAGAATAACCACTGGAGTTCTGTGCAGCCGGCGGTCATGACAATAGTGCAGTTAATATTGCATCCACAGTGATCATGACACGGTGGCGTGACTTCGGAAACGAAAATTAACCCCATTGGGATGCTTCAATTAAATGAATTAACGCTCGGAATGCAAGAGAGAGAGAGGGAAAATGAAAAGAGGGCGAAAATGAAAGCCAAAAAAAGAAAAAAATCGCGAAGCTTCAGAGGCTCGATCCTCCCCCGGCCATCAGAAGGCTGACGCAAGCATAGGGCCTTTATTCAAGGCGCTTTTACCCTGTCCACTAAGCGTGGGTGCGCTTAACCGTTAAGCCATTGCACCCTAGTGGAATGTCCTACTAAAACCACTTCATCACACTCGAGCCCACGAGGTTCGACGTTCTTTTCAAGCTCGTCTCGTTCAAACTTCAAACCCACATGCCCGCAGAGATACGGATACGAAAAGTGACAAAACGAGTCCATCTAGCAATACTAAGGCGTTCCAACATCGTCGTCCAGTCAATGGGTGACACCGGTCCAGTACACGATCATCCACAGAACTAGCGAGTCACATCCGAGACTTGGGGAGTCGATGCCGTTGGGGAGGCGCCGAACGAAAGAAGATAGGGAGAGCGCCGCGGCCCTTTGCACGCAGAACAGCTAATTCATTTATCCCGCCATTGCGAGCATGGAGGGTACTGTACGAATTGTATCTATTTCAGCGCAGTTGCGAGTGCAGGCCCGGGGTGTCACGGTCTTTAAGAGTGGCGGAGATGGCCTCCATGTTGGCTGAACTTTTTTTTGTTCCCGATCGGCTGAAAAAGTCTCTCCAGATCACGTCTAGTGCAGAGGTAAATGACCGCCAGCGATAGCATTCAGAAACGATGCAGGTGCAGGCGTTCATACCTTGGCGCCGTTGAGCTTCCAAAGACACATATCCAAAGCTTTAGTGCAGTCTTGCGCACCAGACTCTGCCTGACCTTGCTGGTCCTCGTTCTTGCCAGTCGTCCAAACGTCCTCCAGGAGTCCATAAAGGTGGAAACAAAGGATCGTGATCGCGGCGGGCCGGTGGCGGCGGCCGGTCCTTGGCCGGGCTGATGTGAACGGTTACCACAACTCAACCACGACTTACAAGGCCCCACCTTTGAACAACATCCAAAACTTGGACAGGAACAATCTGAGTGTTCAACCGACCGGTCTGCATTTTCTCCGTTTCTCACTGCTGAGATGGCCGACGCTGTAATCCTTTCTGTTTTCGATTTTGTGGACACCAGGCGATAACTGCAGGATCCCCTACTGTACAGCTGGCTTGACAGGCACCACCGCGAACGATTTCCCTCGAAGACGGTCTGTTACAGCGTCGACGCCTGCTCCTGTCGTCAACACTGCTAACGCAGCTCGTCAATATTGCCAACAAACGCGTATCTATGTTTCTTTCGAGGCTCGAGCCAGTAGCCGCGCCCTTGCGCCCAATTTTCCTCCTGCTTCCTTTCATGGATGATGGAGATAGCTAGAGGATCTTCTGACAGCGAACTCGTTTCAGCAAAACGTTACGGGGGACGTTTGTCGCCGCAACAGAATCTGTTGTTCAGCACCGATGGGGCTCATTTTTGGGGTGCTCTGCTTCATGCTAGTACTGTACAATGGTCCGCCCTGCCGAGAAGAATAACCAACGGCACGGCTCGAGTCGTCGGGCCGTCGCATTCCGCGATTATGGTACCAGCCAGATGCGTCCTCTCCCCGACGTTATCTCAGTCCCATCTTGCCTGAGCCATCTTCTAGACCTGCCGACATCGAGTTCCCCCCTCTTGGTATTGCAGGAAGTCAACCTCCACGTCCGCTGTTGTATGTACCGAGACTTGTTCATGCAGCAGGCTTACTTATTCGAGAGTCGACCTGAGTTGATGGACTTTATTTCACCTTGAAGACCGCAAAGCGTAATGCTTTTGAATTTCATCTAGTAAAGACTGGTATATTTGGTGAGGAGGCTTAAGATGTAGAATTCCACGTATTAGCAGCCGTTTATGGCGGGCGTGTCAATGGTTTGAGCACTGGGCGCGTGTCGTGATTAAATCCCTTTTCCTTGAAAATTGAGAGAGCGCTTCCGAACTCTTGAGAGCAGACCAGAGTTGCGGTACCGGAATATATAAGTGTGGGTGGGTATGTATTGCGGAAACCGGTAAAAGTACGGGGCGCGATTTGGTTCCGTTTACCGGTCACACCTCCTCGGGAACTGACGTGTCTCCGGTCTTGTGGGATTGGACCAAGTCGCCGGTATAAATACTCAGCTCTCGTTATTGAATCCTGCACCTCTGCTTGCAACTATGCTCTCGTCCCGGCTTTTGCTCTCGCTCGTGTTCGTGCCGGCGTTCGTCTCGGCTGCCGTCTTCCCCCCGGACTCGCTGGTCAAGATGCTCGACGCAAAGTCGTTCAAGAAGGCCATGAAAGCGAACGTACGTGTCTCTTGTTCGCGCCCCCGCATTTGTTCTCATCTGGTATCCCAGCAAACTAGCATGGTTGCTTTTGTCGCTCCTTGGTGCGGGGTATGACCGAGTGCTTTCATTGCTTCCTATGATCCTCATACTTTCTCAGCACTGTCAACGACTAGTACCCGAATACAGCAAGGCCGCTCTGGGGCTCCACCCGCTACTTCCCTTATACGCTGTCGACTGTGACGAAGACAAGAACAAGCGCTTGTGTTCAGAACAGGGGGTCAAAGGTTTCCCGACCATCAAGGTAATAATGGCTGCCTGCCGCACGAAGCCAGACACTTGCTAACCCGGGTGCAGCTCTTCCAAAGGGGCAATGATATCCCTCCTATGACTTACGAAGGCGGCGAGCGCACTGCTAGTGCTTTATACTATTACGCGACACGTCGGGTGCCCAAATCATACGCCAAACTGTACAAGACCGAAGAAATCATTCCGTGGATCGAAGAGGTTGGTCACATAGTGTCGGGTAAACGAACACAGGTTTATTAACTTCTCGCAGACAGTCGACGTGAAGCGTACTCTACTTTTGACCAAGGACAAGAAAGTACCGCTTTTATGGCAAGTGCTCGCAAACAAATATAAGGGGCAGTTGGAATTCGGAACCCACCGTGACCGCAAAGGAAAGTCCTCTGTGGCTCTGGGATTCGAGGCAGGAGAGAAGAAGGAGTCCAAAGTTCTTGTCTATTCTCCTGGATCGACGAAGCCGTTCCGTTATGAAGGTTTGCCGTCTAGCACCTTTCGAAAAAGTATCGATGTTAACATTTTTTTTCCAGGCATCAACAAGTTGGATTCCCTTAGCAAATTTTTTGATTCAGTTATCGACGGTACCGCGGACCTGACAGCGGCCAATGAGGAAGCCAAAGCGGAGGAGTATGAGCAGACCGAGGAGGAACTCGAGATCCAACGAAAGCAGGAGGCCCAGCGGATAGCCCTTCTCCACGGAGGATACTCCGACCTCATCGACTTCGAGCAGGCCGTGCTGAATGGGAACGCGGAGAATTACCACGACGTTAATGGCTTCGGCTCACCTCCGCCCATGAAGAAAGCCAAGACACCGGAGAGTGAGGTACCTGCAGACGAGAAGTCGACCACGATGGACGCGACGTCCACTTCCGAAAGCAACCACGACGCGACTCCGGCTCCCGAACCCCATGTCAAGAAGAGCGAGGCGGAGTTGTAGTCGTGTCTGTATTTAATTAATTTGTAGATTTATTATTTTGCGTATATCGCAGGTGGACAGCTTTGGAAAGCTTTGAAAATAAACACATGTCAATATCCTTTGTTGTCCATACACGCTCTCAATTAAGAATTTTGTACGGCGGTTGTCCTTGAACTGTACCAGCGTGACGCACCATGGCTCGCGGTGGCCATGCCTCGCCCGTAGCAGCCGTGCCGGCGTTGCCCAAAGTCTCTTTCCAGAAGATTGAAGACGATGTGTCTACTCAACCTAGTGGTGTTCACGACGGACAGGCACGCAGTTTCGGTTGTACGTTGTTTTCTGGCTGGTGGCAGCTTCGCTCACAAGACGCGTAGACAACGACTTTTCCGACTTCCACAGACCCGACCAGTACATCCGCCATATAGGTGAGCCGCTCGTTTCAGATTGCAGCTGGTATAGAACCCATTGCAGAACCGCTGGAAATCGACCTCGAGCGGCAAGTCGAATATGACATGGACGAACAGGGTACGCTAATGGCGCACTTGTCGCGTCTTTCGCAAACTCACGATGCCGCAGATCAGGAATGGCTCGACGCGGTCAACACAGAACGGAAGAAAGAGCAGTTGGACAAAGTTACCTATGAGGTCTTCGAGTCGTAATGGATCGACTAGAGAAAGAATGGTTTAACCTGGTGCGCCGCCTTTGCTGTTCTGTTTCGGGATAATATCTAAATATCTATATCAAAGACTAAACATATCCCCAAACCTGATTTAGCGCTCCCCTCGGAAGACTCGACTTGTGCTATTTGCGACGATTCTGAAGGCGAGAATAGTAACGCTATCGTGTTCTGCGATGGCTGCAATCTCGCCGTTCATCAAGGTTATTTTCATTCCTTTCTTCTGTTCCACAGCAGCTGAATCCATGGCGCAGACTGCTATGGGATTCCATATATTCCTGAAGGGCAGTGGTTATGTCGGAAATGTACCGTGTCCCCTGAGAACCCGTGGTAAGACTCCCGCCTTCACCCCTAGCCCATCTGACCTCCGCTAGTCCTGCGTCTTGTGCCCGAACGAAGGTGGTGCTTTCAAGCAGACAACTCAAGGGGAGTGGATACACCTGCTCTGCGCAATATGGGTCCCAGAGACCCGTGTCTCCAACGATGTCTTTATGGAGCCTATCATTGGCGTAGAGAAAATCGTCAAGCAACGCTGGAAACTCGTTCGTTAACTTCTTGTTACATATTTTAGACCTTCTCTGACCCCATCTCGGCCGTAGAAATGCACAATATGTGGACAGCGGGAAGGTGCATGTATCCAATGTGCAAAACAATCTTGTTTTCTCGCCTTCCATGTGACGTGTGCTCGCAAAGACAAATTACTATTGCCAATGAAGAGTGCGCAAGGCGTCGAACCCGGCGCGTTGACAGCCTATTGCGACAAGCACTTGCCTGTGTGTATCCTCTCAACCAATCCTACTCATCACTGAATGCGTTCCAGAAAGAACAGGCAGACCTTCGCGAAGCGGCGCTGCAGGCGGAAGAAGAGGACGATGAAGATGAGTACAAAAGCGCTCAACTGTCCAAATCGGCACGGGCATATGCGAAGACCTACAAGCCTGGGCCGCCTTTGGTACCTGCCATCATCATCGAGAGAATCCTCCAATACATTAACAAGACTACGATTCGAAAAAAACCGGACTTTGTCGCTCTGATGTGCAGGTATTGGAGCTTGAAAAGAGAGGCCAGGCGAGGCGCTCCGTTGTTAAAACGGCTACACCTGGAACCCTGGACGGCGAGTACTGGCGCAAAGATGCAGGGAGAAGAGGAGAAAGTTATGAAATTAGAGGTTTGTTTTCCTTGGTCCCCCTGAATTATTATTAACCGCCTGCGAATTAGCAACTGCAACATCTGCGCAAAGATCTCGAGGACCTGAGAGGCTTGACCCAGCTAAGCCGGAAACGCGAGACTCGAAAGCTCAGACAAGCAGAGCTCATTCATGAGCTTCTTTCTCGTGCACTCTTTCTGCACGCTCCGACACTTCGGTCGGCATTCGAGCGCATCCAAGCGTATGTTGATGATTTGGTTTCTCCGTGAATTCCCACTCACAACCGTGATTTGTCTTAAGATTCGACCGGAGTGAATATTTCAAGCTGCCTGTCAGCAAGAAGGAAGTACCCGATTATTTCGATGTCGTCAAGAATCCCATGTCGTGGAGCCAAATTGAATACAAACTCGATAACCACCAATACTGGGATATACAGTCCTTCAAGGTAACATTCTTCTTGCCTCATCGACTACGTATTCATCGTCTCCTTAGGATGACATCCAATTGGTTCTCGACAACGCAGTCCTGTACAATAAAGAAGGCACACCTTTCCACAGAACGGCATTGAGAATCCAAGTCACTGCACAACCCATCCTGGCAGATCTGGACCAACTTTCTTCGTCCCCAATCTGCGCTCAACCGGGGAAATGGACGGTAACGCTCTACCGTGGACTCGCGGCGTTATCGGTGATCTTGAACCTCCACTGGAAAACCTTGAACTCCTTGTTTCCAGCGATGCCATCAGAGACGAGTCGGACCTTATTCTCTCTACGGATCCTATCACCTCTCTTTTCAACTTTGAACTCGAGAAGAGGAAACCGCCTCCTCCCCTCCTCCCCTCCTAATCCTGCGGACAAGAAAAGGCAAACCAGAGAGTTTGATAAGAAGAGATTAAAGCAGAGACGGGAGCTCGAAAAGTTAAAACGAGCCGAAAAAGAGGCCAAGAAAGCCGGAGCCGAAGCCGAGGCTGTCGTCTCTGCTCCACCTAATCTTCGTGTTCCCAGAACTCGAGTGCTGTCGCTGCGGCCGTCGCCTTCGAAGCCGAGGCCAATGCTGAGGCGGACCCTCCACGTCAATATCTGCCCCACCTCGGCGACGCAAAGTGTCGGCATCTGTTTCTGTGTCCGCGCCTGTTCTGAAACGGCGCAATCCGACACGGACAAAGTCCTCCGACAGAGACGACCTTCAGCCACAATCCCGGCTCCTGGAGACATTCCTTTGGTCGAGCACGTTGGCGAGAGAGACTCGTTCACTATGTTTGAGCAAGGCTGGATCTTACCTGCAGGTCAACGGCGTGGTGGCCGCGCACCCATCGAGCGGTCAGCTGCACCTCCGCCCAAAAAGAAAATGCGTCTGGGTGAGCGTTGTGTCTTGTGTTTTTGATTGGATTCTAACTTGCCCTGGAGACGGTGGCACATCTCGCTTGTCTGTGTTCAGCACTGCAGCTTCCGAGAATCAAACATTACAAACTGGCTCACCGCCCCCAATGTCATCGATCGCTACCACTGATGCGGACAATTCCATGGATGTGGACGAGGAGAGCAGCCGCCCCGTTCAAGAGGGAAGGCTGCAAACATATCGGTCGATTCCGTTCCCTCGCGTGTGCATTCGCTTCCTATGGTTACGCCAGAGCGGGTAGTCATTCCACCGCCGAACGTGATTCGAACCCCCGATGGCAAGGTCATCATCGAGGAACTGGATACTCCTGCGATTCGGAAAGAGAAAAGTTTACGCCGCAAGGAAGAGCGGCTGGCTGCGGAGGCTGCTGCTGCTGCTGCTGTCGGCGCTGCTTCTTCCTCTCAAATCCAAATGGACGCAGAGCTGCTATCTCCAATTTCGCCATCGTCTATGGAACCGGACGAAGACGCCGAACTTGAACCAGACGAGGAGGGCAATGCGCGGATGCAGATATAGATGCAGATTCAGACGCAGACGCGGACGCAGACACAGACGGGGCTTCCGATTTAAGCGCCCTCAGTGATATTGAAGTAAGCAAACCTAACGATGACGGCATGGTCACGCCGATGGAGAGCAGACTGAACCTGACGGGGGGCAGAATGAGCCTGACAGAGACCAGGGTATTCCTGAAAGAGACGAAAGAGACCAGGATATGCCTGTTGAAAGAGACCAGGGTATTCTTGAAAGAGACCAGGATATGCCTGTTGAAAGAGACCAGGATATGCCTGAAAGAGACCAGGTTATGCCCGACGAAGATCAGGATGAGCCTGTCGATAATGGCCAGGACGGACCCGCTGACGGAAAGCAGGTTGAGGCTGCTAACGGGAAACGGGGCAAGCCTGCTCCTCCACCAAGCGCGCATCGACCATTATCAGAGTCTGCTCGCCGACAGGCAAGAGCAGCCACCAAGGACCTTGGTCAATTGGTTCTGCCTCCGGGACAAAAACGACTAGAACCTGGAACCCTAGGTCAGTGTTAGAAGTCTTCTATGACAACAATAACTCATAACATTGGTGGACCGTGTAGTTTGGGCGAAAGCAGGTAAGCTTCCCAACGAACTCGCGTCTGTTCCGTCGTTTCTAACTCCGGCCTCCAGTGTCGTTCCCTTGGTGGCCTGCGACAGTGTTCCATGATAATGATCTATCAATACCAGCCAAGGTCCTGCAAGAAGCGCAGATGCAACGCAAGAAGCGGAAAGGGAAAGACTTTCTGCACATTGTCCGTTTTTATGACAAAGCCAAGTCATGGTAAGCGTCCGAGAGAGGATCGCCGTCGGCGTGGTTATACTGACGAATTATTTAGGCAATATCTTTCTCTCGACAAAATGCGAGAACTAGGCGAAAGTAAAGGTACGTCTCGGTATCGAATGTTTGGAGACACGAGGAGTAACGCGTAATTGCAGAGCTGGATCAGGACATGCTTTCCAAGAACTCCCTCAGGCAACAGAAGTCGTATTGGAAGGGCAATCTATATGCCGAGTGCCAAATCGCGTATGCGTGAGCATGTTCCGAGACTTGTTATGATTTTGCGCTGACATGAATGCAGGGAGGCAATGGATGAAATGGAGAGCGGCGATGAAAAGACCAAGTTTGTTAACGGATAAAACAAGGAGAAGTTCAAGGAGGAGGTTGTATGTAAAATATTTGTTGTTTATGGATTTCACAGATGTCGTTCTGGAAATAGGAAATGGAGAATCCAATGGGTGGCTCATTTCATTATTATTTAAGCGCGATGCTACATTACCCGAAAAAAGTTCCCCGTCATTCCCAAACTCTCATTACGCGGCGCCATCGGGGCAAGCGCTGTGACCGAAGGAGATGTCGTCAAAGTACGGCCCTAGATCAGAATCACGTTAGCTTCAAAGACATTTTGCGCGTGGGCGTGCTTATTACCCTTGTGGTTGGAGACGCTAACAGAAAGCACCGAGTTCCCCGTCGCGCAGTTTGTGTTGTCTTGGCCTGGGCAGGCGACAAAGTTTTTCTGCGTGTCGTCGACGATGTGGATCTCGCCGCTCGAGTGCGCGAAGCCCAGGAAACGCGGCGGCACGGTGGGCACCGGATCGTTCTGGTT
Source organism: Mycena leptocephala (assembly GCA_029378395.1). Classification (NCBI taxonomy): domain Eukaryota; kingdom Fungi; phylum Basidiomycota; class Agaricomycetes; order Agaricales; family Mycenaceae; genus Mycena; species Mycena leptocephala. The sequence continues at coordinate 8,280 of JARJLF010000642.1, read as the reverse complement.
GGTCATAAAGGTAACACCGACCTGTTAGAAAAGACCAATGAATGAGCGCGTATTTAAGGGTGAGAAAGGCAGGCGCACTTGGTTGTCGAGGAAGTCAGCCCACGCCTGGTTGCCACCCCGCGGAAGCCCGAACCCGGAAACAGTGACGCTGACCGACGGATCCACGCTGGTCTTGATGAGCGCTCCAGTCATGGTCGCGACGGCGGCGCCTACCAAATGAATCAGATTGTGGGAGGTGTAGAATAAATAATGGCGGCGCACCGAGACTGTGGCCAGTAACGACGACCTTTTTGACGCCAAAGTCCGCCAGTCCTTTCATGACACCAGCGAGCAGACCATCGGCAGTGCGTTCGAACGTCTCCTGGAAGCCGCTGTGCACTTGGATGTCCTCTGACACACGCGAGATTTGAGTAAAGGGAAAAAAAGGAGAGCAGATAAACGACATACGGCCTGCCGTTGCCGGGAAACGGGTCGCATTCAAGTCGACGAGCCCGAATTTAGCATCGTTCAGAATCGAGAGACTGGGGAATATAAGTGTAAGTGTGGATTTTTGGACTAGCAGGCAACGACGCGTACATGTTTTTCGAGTCCGTGCCTTCGTGTGCGACGACAATGCTCTCATCGGTCGGGTCGTGCGCGATGAAGTCTGGATCAGAAATAAAGTATCAGTTTCGGCGCAAATGCACTCGCAGTAGCTACGAACATAACGGGATGAGACCCTCGTCTGCGCGCGACAGGTGAGATATATTGCACAATAAACCGAGGATACTACAACGCACCTCCGCCGGATTGCAAGAACGTCACGTTTCCCAAAGCCTTGCAGGGTTCACCACACGTCCAGGTTGTGATGGATTTGCTGGAGCAGTAGGCCACACGCGCGAATTGCGCGGGGCGCAAGAGCGTCGATTCTGTATCGGTGAGGGAGAGCGCGGTCGCCGCGTCCGCTGTCGTGTCGGAGTCGGATCCCAGGCTAAGACCGAAGATCGGCGCGGAGAGAACAGAAGGAAGAACGGAGAGCAGAGAAATTAACGCGAGCATGGCTTAAGCTTGAAAGAAAGTGGTGTTGGCGCAGCCAAAAGAAAGAAAGAGAAAGGAAACGAAAAGATGACCCTCGAGGTGGAAGAGGAAGAAAGAGAGACACTTTCGGCACAGGATGACATGGTTCCAAGACATGCTCGCTTACCATCAATTGTTGAAACATGATCATACGCGTGTGCAGTTGTAAGAGGCTTGGGCCGGCCATAGTGTGAAATGTCATCCGCGACCAGGAGTTGATGTAGGATTCTGTCCACACGCAAGTCAAGAGCTATGGATGATATGCATGGACAAGAGAGAGAATCCAGTTATGTTCAGAAATCCTTTCCAAAACGGGTCGAAAGCGGTTGTTTGGCAACAGCCTTGGCGCCATCACGTCAAAAGGCTGTCACTGATCCCCAGGATCTCCAATCAAACTAAAACTCCCAGCTACTGTACTATTTCGGTATCATTTGCTCCACAAAATGTCAGGAACACAGATAGCATTGCAGATAGCGGATTAGTAGATACGATGTGGCGTAATAAATACACGAATAGAACACATAGTACAAAAAAACCAAGCAACCGAAAGACGAAGTCTAGCCTCCTGAAGCATACAAAAAAATAAGATAGATGAGTACCTACGTAGACGGAAAAGATAATGTATAATATATGGATAAAGCAAGGATACATGTAAGTTGCGTCAGGCGAATAGGATGTGCGTGAAGGAATAGCGAGTCGGAGGTGCGGCGTAAAGTCGAAGGTGCGTGCCGCCATAGGGCGTCGTGGCATAGGGTCGTCAGGCGCTGACCGCCCGGATGTCGAATGTCTGTCGGATAAATCATGCGTATCATGTGTGCGTTGGTGAGTCGGCGTGGTTGGCGTTAGCATGCAAAATGAAAATCTCGGCCATGATTGGTTCGTGCGTCGTGCGCGGGTCGGTCGGGTGGGCAGCGAAGCACGGCTACGCGTTCTGGAGGATGAGCTTCACGAAGCTGTCGAGCAGCTCCTTGCGGGCGTCTTCGCCGAGGTGGTGAGCCTTGCGCAGGAGGCGTTCTACCCGCGTTACGATACCCGTCGGGCCATCGAACGGGATCTCGTGCGCGTCGAAGCGATGCACGTCTGCGAAGTATCATGTCAATGAGCATAACCTTCTCGTACGACACTAAAACCTAAACTCACACTTCTTGAAACTTCGATACCCGTCCTCGTCCAGCGCAGTGCGGAACACCTCTGCGACCTCCTTGCCCTGCTGCTCGCGCCGGCTGGCGCTGAGGGTGCGCCCAAATGACGACTCGGGCATCACCGCGTCCTCGCGCACCTTGGTCGGCGCCCACGCGAGCCCCAGCCCGAGGTCCAGCGAGCGGCCTTTTTTCCCAGACCGATACCCAACGCTGACGCTCGTGTGCGTCGAACTCGTGCTCGACGTCGAATGGCTGTGTTGTGGCCCTTCCCTGGCGATGGCGGCGGCATCGTCAGTGTTCGCCGCTCCTTCTCCTTCTCCTCCTGCTCCCACTGCCGCTCCCGCTCGCTGTCCAGCGACTTTTCTCGCCGCACGCCAGCCGGGAGTGGCGGAACTGGCGGCTCGAAGGGGAACTTGCCGTGTTGCCGTTCCTTGCCGACACTGGCGGAGCTCTTCGTCGTCGACTTGCTGAGCCCAAGCCCGTTCGTGAGTTTCGTCAGCCCCGCACTGAGGCGCTTGCCCGTACTGCGCCCCCAACTGCTCGTGCCCGCAGTGACGTTGCTCTGCGACGCAGAGGTGGACGTCGACGCGCCGGTGTGGTTCGGCTCGAGTTGAGGCTCTGGTGGCGGTGGGGAAGGTGGAACGACCCGCACACTACGGTGTGCTGCAGACGTTGATGCATAGAGCCGCGCAGCCCCGACGCCCGCCATCCCGCGCTGGTCCCGCGGTCGGCCGACGCGCCCCGAATGGGTTCTCGTTTTGTACGCGGGCCCACACCCAGCGAACTCGCCGCCGCCGCCCGTGCCCCCCAGCCCGGACGCTCAAAGTCAAACGAGCCGTGCTTGCGCCCCGACGCAATGCCAATGGTAGATCTGGGCGCAGTCGCCGTGGCCGTGCCAGTGGTCATCGCGAAAGCTGTCGTCGTGGGAGTTCTAATGGCGGTCACATGTCGTCTCCCATTGATATTTCCGTTCTCGGAAGCAGTGGTCGCAATCGCGTTATTGTCTCCGTCCGCCTCCTCGACTCCGCCTTTGCCTCGCCACTCCTCGATGCCCCCAAGCCGCGCACCGGGTTGATACGCGTGGTATGCGTGCGAGGACGAGTCCGTCGACGTCCGCCGCTCGCGCGTCGACAGCGAAGACGTCGTGGTCGTGGTTGCAGCACTCGCGCGCGAAGATACGCCTATCGCAGACCGGGTGGCCCCCGTAGAATTCGCGCGCACGCGTGGCACCGCTGGGGGCGCCAGCGTCGAGCCCGTAGCGGACGCCCGGGGACTCAGGACCGAAGCTCGCGGGGTGCTGATGCTACTCCGTATCCGCGTCGGCGAAGCAGCGCCGCTGACCACACTCGTCCCCGATACGCGTGGGCGCGGTGTACTGGCACCGACCGCGCTCACGCTGCTGCTCGGGACCCGCGGCGCGGGAGTCGGGGTCACAGGCTCCTGCACGCGTGCGGTGTTGCCCACCTCCGACATGTACTTGCGACTGGGCTGCTTGAGGGCGGGCTTCGGGGTAGCGGGCTCCGCGACGATGGTGGACGGGGAAATGTGGGGACCGGGCTTTTGGGACACCGGTGGGTGCTGGTGCTTGGGAGTGGGAATTTTGGAGGGGGTCGTTGCAGTGCTGGGTCTCGGGGCGGTGGGAGAGACTGGTCGCGGGCGTTCCGGGTTTGAAGATACGCGCATTCCCGTGCCCACGAAAAATTTGGAGAAGTTGTCGAGCTTGGACGACGGGGGAGGAGGGGGACCCTGGCCGATGACGGGCTTGGATTTTGCGAGTTTTGCTGTTGATTTTGGCGTCGGCGATGCAGCGGCGGCACGGCGGGGTGACGGGGAATTCTTGCGGCGAACTGGGACCGGGGGCTGTTCCGATGGACTGGTCGGACGACTTGCAAAGGAAGATTTTTTTGGACTGGGGAGAGGAATACCAAAAATGTGGAAATTCTTTTTTGGTGGTTGTTGAGGCGGCTCCTCCTCTTTAACGGAGGCAATGGGGATGCGTGACGGGGCAGCTGCGCGTTTTCTGGGGGTGACGGTGCTTGCAGTATTTGTAGTTGCAGCAGATATTGGCCTAGAGTGCAGACGCTGAGGGGGTTTATGGGCGTCTGTGAGTACTGGGACGTCGACTACTGGTTCCTCGTCTCCTTTTGATCTTGACCCAGAACGTGATCGCGAATGGGATATTAGATTCAGGATCTGCGCACGTAAATAATAATCCAAGACCAAGTAGAAAAAGAAACTGACCCCTTCTGCTTTGGCTGCGCGCTTGTCGTCCATTTCCTGCTTCACGTAATCGAGGGCTACCTTTCTTGACCGTCGACGGGTTTCGGGCCTTCCTTCCTATACTAGACTCAGCTCGGCACCGCGAAGAAGGTATCGAAGGCATACTGGGTTCGCAGATACGCGCCGGGAAGTAAGGCTGCTGGAGCGGATTAGCGTGGCCAGCTAGAATGTCTCGGATCAGGTGGTGCCTCGAGGCAAGAAAAGAACAAGAAAGTATACTTGCATCGAAGTGGTTCATCCTCCCAAATAGCGAGAGACTGCGACGGACTCCATCTGTTCTGTGCTTTGTAGGGTCTTCAGTAGAGGCCTCGTCCTCGTCCAGTCCGCCGTCCATCGTCGTCTGGAATCTGGATTTACTCCATCACGTGCACTAATTGAGTCTGCCTTTGACGCGTCTCTGCGTCATACTCGCGCCGACCTCTGCCGACGTCCGTCAAAAAAGTATTAATTCGTTCCTCTATTCTAACCGTTCACAGACTTTTCATTAAAGTCAAAAAATCTGTATCGGTGATATTCGGCCCAATCACATTCGAGGTTTACCAGAGGTCCGCCCACAACGGTCATAATCATCTGAACGAAGTATAGAATTCAGCCATTCCACCATTCCGACTTCGGGCGAGAACGGGTGACGTGGAACAGAAGCTGACAAAATCACTGCGCAACTGGCTCCGGACTCTAGCTTCTGACTCTATTATAAGTGAAGACGATCCAAGCTCAAAAGACTCTTCCTAGAAGATGCCGATCACTCTCCGGCCCTACACAAACTCAGACGCAGACTTCGACTTCCTCTTCGCCGCATTCAACTCATGCATCGAATGGCTCGCAGCCAAAGGCCTGCAAGACCAATGGCCGTGGGGCGCCGACGTCAAGCAGCGCCTGCGCGCTAACATCCCCGAGGACGCTAAAGGCGCGCGGCGCTGGATCGCAGAGCTCGACGGTGAGCCGGCGGGGTACCTCGAGATCACACCGTTCCGCTCCGAGTACCTGCCCGTGGTGGAGAGCGAGGAAAAGCCCGGGACGGAGATGTTTTGAAGACGCTGGTAGTGCATAGGGGTTCGTGGGCCGGGGAGTGGGGGAATTTATGCTTGGGTTGCGAAGGGCTGGCGGTGGGGAGAAGGTGGACTGGTTGCGCTTGGATTGTTGGAGGGGGCCGGCTGGAAAGGACGGGCTTGTGAGGTACTATGAGGGGAATGGGTTTGTGAGGGCAAGAGCATTTGTCGTTCCCCCGAAGCTGAAGGCGGGAAAGAGTGGCCAGGGCAGATGTTAGAGATAAATTTAAAGGTTACGATTGGAATGGTTGAGGCACGCGTTTCTTCATCATGAAAAAACCTTTGTTCCATTATCGTCTGCGCTCGTCTCAAGGTGACCAACTACTAACAAGACGAGATCTCCGGGTGGTAAAAGAATAGTAAGCTGTAAATGTACTGGAGAAGAATAAGTCGACGAAAAGTCAGCATTCGGAGAGATGCCTACCAAATTATTCCCATCAGCAAATCCTGATTTTTTTGGGTCTACACCGTACTATAGCATACTATGGAGCTCTACATAGTACTACATGGTGAGGGATACTATGCGGCAAAGGACCTTCACTACACCGAACTACACCGGACTATGTAGCACTATGTAGCACTCTATAGTTCAATCAGGATTGCTGATGCGCCCGATTGAGCCAGCTGACGGCCGGACAGATTATTTATACAAGTTTCCAAGATGCTTCTAAGCACCTCTGTCAGCAAAACCCAGCAGACGACGACGTGTTCACAGTTGTGTTGCATTAGATTTCGGTCTTCTTCCAATACGAGATCAGGTATTCAACTTGGACCTTCCCGGTGATGTGGGTCGGATCGTCCAAATTTCTGCACAGCCTTGACGCGTCTCTGCAACACTCGCGCCGACCTCTGCTGACGTCCGTTGAAAACAAGTATTAATTCGTTTCTCCATAATATCTAATCGAGTTCCACAGACTTTTTCATTGAAGTCAAAAAAAACTGTGTCGGCGATATTCGGCCTAATCACATTCCGAACCAAGGTTAACAGAGGTCCCGCGACAACGGTCATAATCATTGAAAAGTACAGACAATCCATCCAGTACCGGAGAACCATCCGACTTCGGGCGAGAACGGGTGGCGTGAAACACTTAAAAGCTGACAAAATCACTGCGCACTGCGCAACCGGCTCCGGACTCTAGCTTCTGACTTGCTTCTGACTCTATATCATTATAAGTGAAGACGAGCCAAACTGAAACTCAAAAACTCTTCCTAGAAGATGCCGACACTCTCCGGCCATACACAAACTCAGACGCAGACTTCGACTTCCTCTCGCCGCATTCAACTCATGCGTCGAATGGCTCGCAGCCAAAGGGCTGGAAGACCAATGGGGCGCGCAGCCATGGGGCGACGACGTCAAGCAGCGCCTGCGCGCTAAAATCCCCGTGGAGGACGCCAAAGGCGCGCGGCGCTGGATCGCAGAGCTCGACGGCGAGCCGGCGGGGTACCTCGACATCACGCCGTCCGCCCCGAGTACCTACCCGTCGTGGAGAGCGAGGAAAAGCCCGGGACGGAGATGTTTTTGAAGACGCTAGTGGTGCACAGAGCTTCGTGGGCAGGGGCGTTGGGGGAATTTTGCTTGGGTTTGCGAAGGGGCTGGCGGTGGAGGAGAGGCCGGAGTGGTTGCGTTTGGATTGTTGGAGGGGGCCGGCTGGAAAGGACGGGCTTGTGAGGTACTATGAGGGGAATGGGTTTGTGAGGGCAAGAGCATTTGTCATTCCCCCGAAGGCTGAGGACAAGAAGGAGTGGCCGGGGCAGATGTTCGAGATAAAGGTTAGCGATTTGGAATAGGCTGAGGCACGCGTTTCTTCATCATAAACCTTTGTTCCATTATCGTCTGCGCTCGTCTCAAGGTGACCGACTACTAACAAGACGAGAACTCCGGGGGAAAGAATAGTAAGCTGTAAATGTACTGAGAAGAATAAGTCGACGAAAAGTCAGCATTCGGAGAGATGCCTACCAAATTATTCCGATTGAGCCAGCTGACGGCCGGACAGATTATTTATTTACAAGTTTCCAAGATGGTTCTAAGCACCTCTGTCAGCAAGACCCAGCAGATGACGAAGTGCTCACAGTTATGTTGTGTTGCATCTAGATTTCGGTCTTCTTCCAATACGAGATCAGGTATTCAACTTGGACCTTCCCAGTGATGAGCCCAACATGGTGGGTCGGATCGTCCATGTTGAACACGCCCGGCTCAAAGCTATTGGGCGGGAAAATGGCCGCGGAGAAAAGCATCGTGCCTAGATAAAAAAATAACTAAGTCAAACCATCTGCCGGTAGATTGTCGAATGACTTGCATGGGGTCTGTGTGTATCCTGGGGTAAGCCCAATAATCTGCCGCGGCTGCGCGTCCTTCAACACCACCCCCGCCTCCGGCTTCTTGCTGGGTCGCGCCCCGAGAGGGTGAGCGATCTTAACAAACGTGACGGCGACGATGAAAGGCGCGCCCATCAGACCTGTGGAGGACGGGCCTGGCGCACTCAGGCTTTCTTGAGTGTCCTCCCAAGAGACGGGCGTGTAGGTGATATTGGGCGACCGAATTATCTGCTCTTTGATCTGCGCGCGCACGAAAGAGTCGAGATTTCGGGGGATTGAGGTGTCGCTTTTTATTCCGCGTTTGTCCCATACGACGGGCACAGGCTGATTGGACGACATTGCGGGAGAAAGACAAAGGATTTGATTTGGATCAAACTCCGCCCACTGGAAAAGGAAATGCCACAACAAGTAGGGTGTAAGCGGATCACTTCTTGCGG